>OZ037712.1:1200000-1594528 GCA_964035505.1 Watsonalla cultraria | reverse complement strand
TCTAATCTTGTACTCTTGTTGCTAATGGGTGTAATCGTGAGTTGTCGTGATCGTTTCATTCGCAGATACTTCGCTAAGCAGCCGAGTAGCTAATTAATTAGAGGCGCGTGGGCGCAGCGTAGGAGCCGAGCTTTGGGCTAATTAAAAGAAAGATATTCTAAAACATAGTTGTTTAAACAATATACAAGTTTTTGCGAGCCCTGTGTCCTTTAATCATTTGTTCATGACACTCTAGAACCTATAACAGTGATCTTCTGTAAACTGATGTTTGTATCTCAGTATGAGAAGGACCATTGGAGTGTATTCCATAAAATCCTAATAATTGTAGTAAATCTCAATCCTTTTTAACCGACATCAAAAAAGGAGGTTTCTGAATTCCACCTTATATGTACCGAGTTTGACGCTACATTTGGCACCAAATTCAAAAGTAAGTAATTTATTTCACATTATTTTACTTTTTGAAGGCGGTTTCCTTTTATATATACATTTTTTTTTTAGTTCGTAAACATTATTCTACAATTTCTACAGTAAATAATACAGGGGTTAAATTCAATGGGGAATTAATACAATTTATAAGATTTGCTGATGATATAGCAGCAGTTGCGGAAACAAAGGAAGATCTGCAGACACTAATCAATGCAATGGATGTAATTTTTAAACAATTTTCGCTTCAAATAAATATTAAAAAAACCAAAGTAATGGTCACAACTAAAACTGATATAGGCACACCACACTTAATCCATTTAGATAATAATATGTTAGAAAATGTCAATAGCTTCAAATACTTAGGAAGCCTCATAACAAGTAGTTCTAGATGTACTCCAGATATAAAATCAAGAATCGCAATAGCTAAGCAAGCATTTAATAACAAGCGTCATATATTTACATCTCACATTTCAAGTAGAGTCAAGAAACAGTTCATTAAAACGTACATCTGGAGTATAGCGCTTTATGGAAGTGAGACATGGACTATGACAAAGAAGGATAAAGAGATACTGGAAGCGTTTGAGATGTGGTGTTGGAGAAGGATGGAGAAAATCAAATGGACGGAAAGAGTCACAAATGAAGATGTACTCAAAAGAGTAAATGAAAAAAGAATACTATGGAATACAATCCAGTATCGAAGAGGAAAGATGATTGGCCACCTTGTACGACATGACAGTTTCTTTAAAAACATACTAGAAGGAAAAGTAGAAGGAAAGAGAGGAAGAGGAAGACCCAGGCTAACATACATGAGACAAGTCAAGGAAAATGTGTCTGCCATGACGTATAGGGAGGTCAAGGAGATGGCACTGGATAGAGACAAATGGAAGAAGTTGCATCAGTTACACCGACAAGAGTCACAACTCTTAAATTCATAATAATAATAAACATTATTCAAAAAAATCGCCCTTCACTGTTTATTTATTTAATTTTCCCGAGAATGTCCGAAAATGTACCCCATTATTCATTGTAGTATTGGTGTAGATACCATGAATCCTAAGCGATGTTGTCCTTGTCTCAGTTTTCCTTGTATCTTAGTAATACCAAGTTAATAACCAATTCCCAAGGATTCCTTGGTCTGAGCAATTGTTGTATTCTATTTATCATTCCAGAAGCTAAGAACTGGTTTACGATCGACCGGTGTCCGGAAATTCAGACCAGTTTTTTATTTACCCTCGTTTATTTAAAGTGCGTTTGAAATTGCAGCGATCCATTTGATGTACTGCCTATCCTTATTTACTTGTAAATATCCAAAGAGCCGTGGTGGCCTTGGGGTTTGAGCAGTCGTAAGCTACGCAAGCGACGCATGTTCGAATCCCAGCGGGCCTGTACCAATGAGTTTTTCTAAAAACTTATGTGCAGTAATTTCAGTGCTCTCAAATTGCTGTACCCTAACAGGGTTGTTAGTTATAAGTCATTGTATGTTAACATTGTATACTAACTTGCAATAAATATATGAATATGAATATGCTTTTACGGTGAAGGAAAACATCGTCAGCCAACCTGCATGTCTGAGAAGTAATTCAAAGAATTGTATGTATAGTGCCACGATCTACAACGTTGGCACTTAATCATCTAAGTACGGTGAAAAGTGGGTTGTTATTGCAACACCTCTGCCTACCCGTTCGGAGAATATATAGTACACTAGCTGTGCCCTGTGGTTTCACCCGCGTAGATTTAGTTCCATCCTTATTGTCCCAGAACCCTAATATTTTTAATAAATAAAAGTAGCCTAAGTTACTCCTTGAAACATCAGCTACAGAACAAACCGACAGACAGACGGACAGATAGACAGACAGAAAATTTTTTTATTACTTAGTTTTTTAGTGTCAGTAGCGTGTATACTTTCAGATGCATTTAGTGAAAAACTGTTATTTTGGATTTACAAACAGACACTTCAATTTTATTTATCTGTATAGATGTATAGATAATGTGTTGTTTAGTTGAACTACTAATACGTGTATGTGTAAATTGTGAAACCATACAATCTGTTTATTAATGAAATATGTGAGCCCTCAGGCCCTGATAATAATATGATTCCGTAATTCACATACTATTACTACAATTAATTGGAACACGGTATTCTTATTAAGTGTTAGGTACATTAATGTCACATAGCATGTGTGGGATTGAAATAAAATAAAATAAGAATGTTTGAGTGAATCTTCTTTAACTCTCTTCTTAAAAAAACAACTTATAATAATAAATACGTCCACCATCGTTCTGTCATCCGTCACTTTATATTTCTTCCACTTATAATCTTTCCGCTCACACGTTGCTTCTCATCTTACATACAACCTCTTTCCACGCATATATTTTTCTATTTCATTATCAGCCGCTTTAAATTGTACTTTTTTTTTATAGAACGTTGGTTTTAGTTATGAAACCTAAGATTATAAGTTCGGTTAGTATAAGATCACATTTTTAACACAATAAAATTGGAAATTAACAATATTTCTTTTGAGTATTGTGATTGAAATCTTACAAATGCTATGTTAGAGTACATACATTTATCGACAGACGCGTCGCTGCTCATTCTATGATAGTTATTTCCATAATAAATAGATGAAAAGTCGGTGTCCTTTTTTGCAACAGCTCTGCCTACCACTTCGGGGAATACAGGCATGAGCATAGTATGCATGTTATTTGCTATACAACCGATAGTGTACATGCTATATATACATGCATACACGTGTAGATATATATTATTATCGCAAGTGGTGTGAGAACAGGGCAGACAGGAAGAGGTGTAGCGAAAAAACTGATCGTCTCGCGGAACCAGAACAACCGGTCCTCCCAAACTGGCTATCCACTATTACTGCACCTATTCGTTTACACTGCCTCTATCTCAGTTATGAACAGAATTTCCTAACTAAAAATATTATTATTATTATTATACAGATAAATAAAAGTGTCTGTTTGTAACTGCAAAATAAGAGTTTTTCACTAAAGGCGTATAGACACGGTACTGACATAGAAAAACCATTTTTTTTTAAATTCTCCCTCTGTCTGTCCGTCTGTCTGTCTGTCTGTCTGTCTGTCTGTCTGTTTGTTCCGGGTAATCTCCGAAACGGCTGGACGGATTTTAACGGGACTTTCACTGACGGATATTTAATGTTACAAGGAGTAACTTAGGCTACTTAGATTTTTAAAAACATTAGGGATCTGCGGGCAACCATGAAATTAAACTCTACGCGGGTGAAACCGCGGGGCACAGCTAGTGGAAAATAAGTGTACTGTCTGTCTGATGGTAACCTTCTGGCTTCTACTGTCTAAACATGAACAACGCGTTTCCAAGAGTATAATTCGTGCAATGTCTACCTTATATGAATGAACATGAAACTGATAATAATTTATTCAGTTTGGGCCCTGGTAATGCACTTATGAATTGTGGAATATTTATAATTTTTTCTTCGCCTATAGAGAATGTAATCATTGGACCTACAATATGTAAGAGAAGGGTCTAGCCACAACTGGAGACACAGAATCCCTATTTGGAATATTCATTATCTATGATACTAGCTGCGTCCCGCGGTTTCACCCGCGTAGACTTAATTGCAGGGTGCCGGAACAGAACAGACAGAGAATTTAATAAAAAAAAAAATTATGTGAGTATCGTATGTGTTTTCATATGCATTTGGTGAAAAGATGTTAATTTGAATTACAAAAAGACACTTCATTTTTATTCATCGTTAGTGCAATATTAATCCTGTTATGTAGATCCAATCCTGAGCATACAACAATCTCTAAATAACACAACCGCGCCGTCTCTGAAGTCTGAGAGGCCACAGTCTGCCAGTGACCCACAAAAAACAATTTTAATCGGTTATGTGCAACAATGTTGCAAAATTAAAGGGCTGAGTTTTTAAGTGGAGTAGGACGGTGTATGGAGTTGAAACGGAATTACTTCAAAGTATACGATGGTTGGAAAGCAATCAAATGGATAAGCCAGAACACGGCACAAGAGCATTTATTGGTAATGTTAACGAGGCCTTTACAGTGCGATCAAAAGTTAAAAAAAAATAATTGAAATACATTGGGAGTAGTCTTAATAAATAAATGTATACTTAACATATACCTAATCTCAGGAACAACGTAAAGTCCGATTTATGAAATACTTGTATTGTTATATAGCCCATTTATCGAGGAAGGCTTTGATAACGTTAAGACCAATCGCGGGTTAAAGTTGTCGTCAGCCCAAAGTAACTATATCACGCGGACGAAATGGAAGGCAGAAGCTATCTATACATCTATACAGATAAATAAAATTTAAGTGTCTGTTTGTAATTCCAAAATAACAGCTTTTCAGTAAATGCATATGAAAGTATACATGCTACTGACACTAAAAAACCAAGTTTTAAAATTTTTCTCTGTCTGTCTGTCTTTATCGGGACTTTCACTGGTAGGTAGCTGATGTCTCAAGGAGTAACTTAGGCTACTTTTATTTATTAAAAATATTAGGGTTCCGCGACAATGAGGATGAAACTAAATCTACGCGGGTGAAACCACGGGGCACAGCTAGTTATACAATATAAAATTATACTTGTGTGCTTTCGACGGAAACACAGGCAATCAGGTCAAAACTGAATTAATTTCACATTTATAAAGCCTATATTATAACTAGTTAAACTTATTATAGCTAGTTATTTTATAAAACTATCTCCAATCATTAAGGGTGCAATTCGACATTCAACAACAAAATCGCCAGGCATTTCCCGCTTCACGTCGAATCGTGATATCGCAGAGGAGAATATCGTAAATTCCATCGCTCTCAAGTCGAGCGACCTCAAGCGCTATAAATAAAGTCGTGCACTTATACAAAAAATGCAGAAAATATCTGTGGTTTGACTTCGATTACTGAGAGAGTTCGTTAATTATTTGAAATTCGGTTCTGTTTTTAAATTATTTTAACGTATTGAATCGGAGAAAACACATACGTACGCGCCCAAAATGTGTAGTGTGTAGTTGCTTTAATCTATATATACTCTATACAGATAATTAAAATTGAAGTGTCTGTTTGCAATTCCAAAATTTTTTTTTTCACAAAATGCATATGAAAGTATACACGCTACTGACACTAAAAAACCAAGTTTTAAATTGTTTCTCTGTCTGTCTGTCTGTTTGTTCCGGGTAATCTCTGAAACCACTGGACCGATTTTAACGGGATTTTCACTGGCAGGTAGCTAATGTTTCAAGGAGTAACTAAGGCTACTTTTATTTATTAAAAATATTAGGATGCCGCGACAATAAGGATGAAACTAAATCTACGCATAACCTCGTTTTTTGAAGTCGGTTAAAATGAGAATAAAGCAAGAACAAAAGACCGCTACAAATATACTAATAAAAGCAATGCATTTACTAACTTTGTACCATAAATGCAGCTTAGCCTTTCGTCATTCAATTGGATTTGGAATGAGGTTCAATAATGTCCATCATTTCCGTCGAATTGCGGTAATAGAGCAATAAGCAGAGAGCAATCAGCAACAGGCAATACGCAATCAATGCAGCAATCGTGCTTAAAACAATCACATTAATTGGTATTATACAATCTTCTATATCTATATATATATATAGTTAGGCTCGCTAGGGCCATCATCAGAAGCAGACATGACGGATTCTTTAAATACTTACCACAAGAGCACAGTCAATTACTTTTTAATCAGGTTATAGTTTTTCTGCACTTAACATCGAAATACTTAAAGTTATAATGAAATGATTACTATAAATTCACACACGTATTACAATTAACGATGTAATTAATATGATGAGAGCGAACGTAAGCGATTCGTCGGGTCTATCGTCCGCGAACCATCGTTATGCAATCTCTCTAAAAAATCACAATGGCCGCTCGCCCATATACTCAACTCGCCGCTAGATTGACAGCTTGATGTCAATCTCGTTCCGATGTATTTTCACACATGGCAATTACTGATGAGCCGTCATATATGAAAGAAATCCGTGTCAGTTACACGATTTATAACTCAAATACGGCTGAACCGATCTGAAAATTGGTAGGGAGGTAGCTTAGAACCAGAAGAAGGACTTTTTATCTCGTTCCCGTGGAACGTGTCGTACGACGTGGCATGACAGTCTACGCAGGAGAGACGCGCGGCACAGCTGGTTTATTATAAGAAGCAAGAAGGTCCATTGCAATCTACTTACTGCTGGCCATCTGATCTCTGAATTAAGAATACATTTAAATTTTCAAATATAGAATTATTTTAGATTGTCATTTTGTTATTTTTTCTGAACAAATTATTGGTATCGAATTCATTCCTATTGTTCTTGTAAAATCTTATTGTTGCTATTGTTTTATGGAAATACTAGCTGTGCCCGCGGTTTCACCCGCGTAGATTTTAATTTCATGGTTGACCCGCGGACCCCAAATGTTTTTATAAATCAAATTAGCTAAGTTTCACTTTCGTTTCGTTAAAATCGCTGTAGCCGTTTCGGTGATTATCCGGAACAAACAGATAGACAGACAGACTGAGAAAAACTATTATATTCATATCCATTTAGTGACAAGCTGTTAATTTGAAATTACAAACAGACACTTCAATTTTATATTTCTATATGTGATAGATAACTTACGCGATTATTAATTCCGTTTATCCTCGCTTCAAGTCATGTGCCACGATATAGTTTAATTCCGAGACATTTTAAGACCCAACGTCGCCTCGGTAATATTCCTTTGAAGGTAAATATTAATTAGCTAATTTATTCCTTGAGCAATCCCTTTGTGGGAGCGGAGATAATAAGGTTATTCAACTTCAGACAAAATAAACATTTAAGTCCTTGGCAATAGAGGAGAGAATTCTTTGACGTTGCGAGAAATCTTGGAGAATCACTTTTTTTCGTGTGACTGAATTACGTGGTTATTGCACTGTAATTACTATTTAAAGTCTTATCTGTGTAGTCTACATTTCCACTTTGAAGTAGCCTTCTTATCTATATCTATAGAAATAACAAAATTGAAGTGTCTGTTTGTAATTCCAAAATAACAGCTTTTCACTAAATGCATAGGAAAGTATACACGGTCCTGGCATAGAAGTTTCGAGACATTTTGGTGTAGTATCATATACCTACATATGATGAAGAAGAATGAGTGAGAAATGCTTCATCCGTGAAAATAACATATGAAGACAGACAGACAGACACACAGACAGACGGACGGACGAGCGGACGGATTGACAGCGAGTTTTAGTAATTTGGTCCCGTTTGGGTACGAAATAATAGTTATATATTAATAGTTAAAAAAAGTTTCATAGTACACTTCTATGGTAACGTTAAATACTTCTGCAATACTTGTGTGTAATACAGATTTTAATATTATATTATTAGCTGTGCCCCGCGGTTTCACCCGCGTTGATTTAGTTTCATCCTTATTGTCGCGAAACTCTTATATTATTAATTAATAAAAGTAGCCTAAGTTACACCTTGAAACATCAGCTACCTGCCAGTGAAAATCCCCTTAAAATCGGTTCTGCCGTTTCGGAGATTACTCGGAACAAACAGACAGACAGACAGAGAAACATTTTAAAACTTGGTTTTTTAGTGTCAGTATCGTTTATACTTTCATATGCATTTAGTGAAAAACTGTTATTTTAGAATTACAAACAGACACTTCAATTTTATTTATCTGTGTCTGTATAGATATATATGTATAGATGTGGGTCACTAAACTAATTCTGCGAAATTGATCGTACTGGAAAGCAGGACATAATGATTAATTACATTTGGTCAATCCATAGCATAATACTGCCCTAATAACACCCACTGCATAATTAATGGTGTACTCACCGTATCTGTAGAAACGCGAAATTCATTTATCACACATACATTGATCACAGAGGTCGTAGAGAGATCAGTCCCTCAAGCCACGCTAAATATACCTTAATTACTCCGAAATAAGGTTTAAATTATATTGTCTTGTATTCGCACCAAATAAATAGTTGGTCGTCGATATACTTCAATAAAGTCTTCGACTTATAGTTTAGTTCTAAGCGAAAGCGTGTCTTGCAAATTAAACGATAAGGTTGAAATTGTAGTTGTTCCTTTTTATGACAGTCTAATAGCCAAGTCTCGCAAACATGTTAACGTTTTCATAGTAGATACAATTAATTTTAACTCTCCTAAAGAGTATTGACTGCAAAACAGTACCGGTGAGCTATATTAACATATGACCTGACGATATATACTGCACATCGACTTCAGAAAATATTCACGCACACTACCTCGTAAAAAGGTAAAAGGTATGTATTACCCTCATTTAGTGTTCCTTTTTCGACATTTTTTTCTTCAGAACACTCATCTCCCTGGCCTTATCCCGTACATTGTTGGGGTCGGCACTTGATTCAACCCGATGTGGCTGATCACCTGATTTTTATACGAAGCGACTGCCATCTGACCTTCGTAACCCCATTTAGGAGGAAAATCTGTGATCTGGGTTATTTATTTATTTATTTATTTATTAACTCGGGCGGTCACCCATCCAACTACTGGCTAGGCGTATGGTTACTTGACTTCGCTGATCGAATGATATGCGCAATAGCAACTATGCCACGAGTTCCTCACTCGAGCATTTTTCAGAACACTAATAGGTATAATTAGTTTGATGCTGTAGTGTATTAGCAATAACCTAATTTGTATAACTATTGGTGATGTATGTGAAGTAGGGCATAACGGGACTTCCCATTCGATATCTGGAGCTTCCCGACTGGGGAACCTTACAGAAGATCACAGCCAAATAATGCTACCTTTGAATAGTGTCCTTGGAGAGGAGTAAGAGTGTAGTCGATGTGCTAGAAATAGCTGTCATGTAATTTATACGGTAGGTAACTCGCGAGTGGCATTTGCAAGTCTTGTTGGTGTGACAAGCATTCATAGACTGTGGTAGCCACTTACCATCAGACAGACTGTACGCCTGTTTGACGGTTTAAAAGATAATAAAAGGATTTCTTAATCCCATCGATTGATCAAATTCGACTACGTCTTTCAGTTCTTTGGTTGTTACTCTAATGAAAAACTTGCTCAGATTCTAGTATTAAATCAAAGATCATAATATCACTTCACCACTGTTCCATACAGTTTCATTTCATACAGCTAACTAATGTCAACTTGGCACACGCTGGGTACAAATTGTTGTAATAGTCTCGAGCTGGTGTAAAGTTTAATAACAAACTACTTTCAGCGTGTGTCGAGACAAATAACTTTGGAAATTTAATTTCGCATCGTATAGCAACTTGAGTGCTAAGGTGATCCTTATAAGTTTGAGAAATATATGAGTATTAAAAAGTATGTAGGTACCTATTGTTTATTAACTTACTTGGCTCTATTTATTAATTGAAGCCAAAGCTAACTAATGTTTTTTTTAACACACCCCATTTCTGGGGTCTCAAAAAAAAGGAGGTTATTAATTCAACAGTATGATTTTTTAGAGTCTCTTGTCGGTGAGGCAATCGCCAGCCCTCTCTTTTGTCCGCTAGCACTTTGACTTCCTTGTACGACATGACGCTGACTTGTCCCTTCAGCTGTTGTATGTAACAAATCCTTGGTCTTCCTCTTCTTCATCTTTTTAGATATCCCACATTTCAGTCAAAGATAACAAAAGCAGAGAATGGTCCAGTTAAAAATATTTCACCATTCCAATTTGCATAAGCTTAGACATTTTCCCTTTACTTCACCTGTTATTGTTAATTTAAACAATGTCTTCCATCTTACGCGACTTGTAATCACCTGGAATGACTTCCTGCTCAAACAACATAAACTTAGGTAACTCCACTAATTGAAACAACTAAGTATAGTTTAAACTCCTGCGGCTTGATAGAAAGTAACTGGTCCTATTTGTAAGTAAACCATCAACTATTCTATCTCAGAAATTTACAACGTAATTGCGAGCTAAATCGACGTAATACGGCCTCTGTTTCAAACTGCTATATTAATCTGTGAATTAGCGGTAATTAGGTAAGTAATCGAGGCTCTGGACTCAATCTGCTGTTCAATAAAATATTGGTAAAACTAATGTTCTGAATATAAATGTGTGTTATTTATATGTAGTCGCATGATATGGTGAAGTATCAACCCCTACTTTTCAGACACAATCTCAATTATAACACAACATTTAAAACTAAATAGAACAAGACAAGAGCCCAAGAAAGTCTTGTCGTACTCGTGTCGTGGTACCGTGCGTGTAATCTTTTTTCACTACAGCGCGATACTAACGAACCTCGTTTATAAAGGCTATAAGCAGGGATAAAATAAAAATATACAGAAGATGTGCTCTCATATATTAGCATGAATAAATGCAGGCATGTTTAGACGCAAACTGCAATGGATTAGCATTGCAAGATTCACGATTGTTTCGATTTTATAACTCTCGATGCATCGCGATTATTGTTCAATCGCAGTCGATACTCACTCAGCGAATATTTGTGAAGGAACCCTTGGATTGTTTCATTGCTAAGGCGAGTCAATTGTTGACTACATGGAAACTTTGATCAACTGTAATTATTTCGCAGAAACATCTTGCCATTGGGCATCGCTACGACAGATATGGTCAAGATAAAACCAACATATAATAGCATTGGTCTGACTTGAGCACCTCGTACGCGAGCGTCTGAGTTCGTGAGATGATTCGTATTAATTACCATGTTTCTCCTCTGTACCCTAAGGTTGCCTGGAAGAGATTGCTTTAGCGATAAAGCCGCCTTGTTCTTACTAATCTTATTGTTTTGTGGTGTACAATAAAGTGTCATATTATTATTATTATTATTCTTGATCAATGTAGAAAGCTGATCTTCTGTTAACTTCCCATTTCGTGATGCAAGTCTCGCCAGTCATCAATTAAACTGCATGACGGACCAGCCGTAGCCGGCTCGCCCACTTCACTCGCACCAGAGTCGAGAACATTACTGTCAGCGACGAAAATCACATTAAAAGTATGTACTTACTTGAAGCATGAGTAAAGTTGACATTGGATACTTGTTGCAGTAAATTTCTGGAAAGCTGAATATAACAATCTATGTAATCTATACATCTATACAGATACATAAAATTTAATTTTCTGTTTGTAATTCCAAAATAACAGTTTTTTCTTAAATGCATATGAAAGTATACACGCTACTGACACTAAACAACCAAGTTTAAATTTTTTTTTCTGTCTGTCCGTCTGTCTGTCTGTTTGTTCTGGGTAATCTCTGAAACGGCTGGACTGAGTATAACGGAACTTTCACTGGCAGGTAGCTGGTGTTTCAAGGAGTAACTTAGGCTACTTTTATTTATTAAAAATATTAAGGTAAAACCTTATCTACGCGGGTGAAACCGCGGGGCACAGCTAGTATTTATATAAGCTGAAGAGTTTGAATGTTTGTTTGCTTGAACATGCAAATCTCAGGAACTCCGATTGTACGATTTGCTTAATTATTTCAGTTTAAGCGCCCTTAAACTTAGTCTTATATTTAATGTCGCCTTAAATTTAAAGCCTTTTTCATACTGAAAGCACAAAATGCCTTTTAGATGTTTCAGAATACAGTTTAAGCAATCTAAAACGCTGATCGATTTTATTGGCGATGCGAGGATTGGTATAATACTATAACGTTTATAGACTATTTAATACCATTATCTTCTCACTGAGTCTCTATAGTGAGACGGTAAGTAAGGAGACGGACAATCAAACAGAATATTGAATTTATAACATTAATTTACTAATTAAAACAATCTTTATCAAAAACTTATTTTTTTACAGGGTGCTGCGTAAAGTAAGATCAAATCTCATCGGCATTATTTATTTATTTATTTACTAGCTGTGCCCCGCGGTTTCACCCACGTAGATTTAGTTTCATCCTTATTATGGCGGAACCCTAATATTTTTAATAAATAAAAGCCGAAGCCTGGCCTAAGTTACTCTTTGAAACATCAGCTACCTACCAGTGAAAGTCCCGTTAAAATCCGTCCAGCTGTTTCAGAGATTACCCGGAACAAACAGACAGACAGACAGGCAAAATTTTAAAACTTGGTTTTTTAGTGTCAGTAGCGTGTATACTCTCATATGCATTTAGTGAAAAGATGTTATTTTGAAATTACAAACAGACACTTCAATTTTATTTATCTGTATAGATGTATAGATTTGTTTATCACCATTTATACACTTAATATTACATTATCAATTAGGTTTTGTAAAACCTTGCATTGATTTCACACCACGAGCTTCACGAAGAAGGAAAACATCGTGAGGAAATCTGCATATTCGTATGTCTGAGTAGAAATTCAAAATCATTTATATATTGCCTTAGACGGCTATATGGACTTACCATCAGTCACGTTGGCACTTGCAATTTTGAGTTGAAAACTTGGTAACAATACCTCTTATCTACGCTAAGTCCGTTCCGAGAAGGCGTGAGTTGACGTTAACTTATATCAAATAATTTAGATGTTGAATACATATTGCAGTACTAGCTGTGCCCCGCGGTTTCACCCGCTTAGATTTAGTTTCATCCTTAGTGTCGCGGAACCCTAAGATTTTTGATAAATAAAAGTAGCCTAAGTTACTCCTTGAAACATCAGCTACCTACCAACGAAAGTCCCGTTAAAATCGGTCCAGCCGTTTCAGAGATTACCCGGAACAAACAGACAGACAGACAGAGAAAAAATTTAATACTTGGGTTTTTTGTGTCAGTAGCGTGTATACTTTCATATGCATTTAGTGAAAAGCTGTAATTTTGGTATTACAGACACTTCAGTTTTATTTATCTGTATAGATAAAGGACCACTTCCAACTCTTATCTCAGTTCTAGCCACAAGTAATTGGAGTAAGCGCTATCCGAAGTGAATATAAAGACGAAGTACCCTATTTATAAGGCAGGCCTTCCGACACACAGATTTACAGTACCAATTTAGGTACACTGTTAGTACATTTACACGTGTTATTTATTGCGGTGTGAGGTGTTAGGGCCGGGCCCTTGGATAGATCGACCACAAGTCTAGGAATTAGGGCTAACACAGACCAATTTTATCGAATTAGCTGTTCAAATTACGATGTTTAAAAACTTATATACTTAATGTACTCTAAAATGTTTAGTACTTTTCATTAGTATTTATATCCCAAAGATTAGGTACAACATATTATGTAACATTTGACGTGAGAGAAAGAATAATTTATTAAGTGCAGAGTGCCTAGTGCGAGTTTTCCACTGCCGCCGTCACAAGTCACCGCGTCAAAGTTAACGCAGATTTGTATGGGATCGGAGCAGCGCTTCTATCGGTCTAAAATGACACTATTGTGAGCCCATACAAATCTGCGTTTACGTCAACGCGGTTACTCGGACTAGGCCCTCAGTTAAGGAATTTTTATGCGTCGAGAAAATTACCACCGGGTCGACAAAATAGCCCTACGAAAAACCGGCATGAAACTCCACTGAAAATATATGGTGTCTATAGTCATCAGGTAAACAAAACCTACTTTATATTCATAATACTTCATTGCGTATCTTTTATTGTTTTTATAAAAGGAAAGACTTATCCGTAACTCCTCCTAAAAGGACACATTAAGCGTCGTGAATGTTTTCACGAAGAAGTGCAAATTCGTATAATTTCTGCACGAAAACCTTATATCCTAAGCACGATGTCACGATGTACTTTATAACACCAGATAATTTTAATTTGCGCTATAAACACTCAGATTTACAACTACGATACTTCTTTAAATGTACTTTATTCACGAGATTCGCAGTTTCCCTCTCTTTTATCCCATGAAATAAAAGATAAGCATACGGTTTTTTTTCTGTTTTATAATAATCATCTAATAATTCTTTATTACCTACTTTGAATTTCTCTGAAGCTTTTGTCATAAAACTGCATTTTAAAAATTAGATTCGTATTATTTTTGGTATATGTTTTCGGTCTTGAAAAAGTTAAATGTCAAATTGGGCTGTAAAAACAGAAAATGTCACAGAAAAAATGGACAACGTGTTATTTAACACAGAACATGTAAGACTATCGTTACGTACGTTTTGTGTGTGTTACATCGACGTTTTGGCCACACATATGGGTAGTATATTGAAACTCACAAGTACGTAACCCTTAACACAATGTAGTAAAACTCAAAGCCAGAGACCAGACGCTGAATCAGGTTTGTCAACTCGACCAGTCATCGGCAAACAGCAAGCTGTGAACATGTAACACAAACTATTATTAAAGGTGGTAACACTCGCAACCCACGCAACGTCCACAATGCATATTTATTTTTGTAGAATTATAAGGGGTAGATGTGCATTTGTACCTACTGTTTATATTTAAAATGTTATTGTGTATCTGTAGGCTTAGACAAAGTTATAAGTTGCGCTAATAGATGCGATAGAAATGTATCGTTTCTATATAGCCCAGGGAAATTACGGTTTGACCCGGACCTATTTAAAACTTGCATTTTTTTTTCAGAATATTATCTTTGGACATACCTCTCGTGTATGTTCATGAAAATTAACCACTAAGTATATCGGCAACACCCTCATTTTTTTAAATTGGCAATTAATTGCATTACTCCCAATCTACAAATATCAACGCTGTAAACTTTTCAGAACATTCAACAAATTCTTCAAAATTATATATTATTATAAAATTAGCCTTGTAACAACTCGGCAACTTAGATAATTTTCAAATATTGTATCAGAATCGGTAAACTTCAAATAGCTCGATAGCCAAAATATCAAAGGAAAAGAAATTTTGTGTTTTACCATAGTGACTTTATTGCGAACACGAACCATGGAAAATTAACCTGCTGATTATAGGGCTTTGTATTTTTTTTAATCAATTTTGTACTTTCGTGATTTATGAGTCATCCATAAATAAAAACGGGCAAAAATTGGGTAGACTTTATTATACTTCATATTTTACACTCAATAATGGCAGAATTAACCTACTAATCATTTAGCAACATAACAAAAATAACCAAGTAATAAGGCCTTCAAACGCCAACACATTCCGTACACGCGAAATCGTTCTTATACTTACAGCAATAAAGTCCATTACAGAATACAATAAGTGTATCGTTCAAGGTCGTGCGAGTGTAAGCGTAGGTACAATACGACGAGCGTCGAGTAGTGCCGGACCGCGTCCGTCATTTATTTTGTGTGACATGATGTAGATACGCTTTTTAACCAACTTAAAAAAAAAGAGGGAGGTTGGTTTTTTTCTAATGTTTGTTACCTCAGAACTTTTGACTGGGTGAACCGATTTTGATGATTCTTTTTTTATTCGAAGGATGATGCTCCCCAAGTAGTCCCATTTTAATTTGGCTGAGTTCTGATGATGGTATGCATAAGAAAGCGAGGGGAACCTTCTAAATTCTTAGTGGCGACTAGTGCGTTTGTTAATTACGTTCGTTAAGTATTTCAAGCTAACTAAATTACTATTAAATGGAGGTGTAAATTCAGTACCTGCTGTTTGGGCTTGATTGATTCGTATTGTCGAGAACTTAACACATAGATTTGTGACTGGATAAGGTGTACTTTACAAAAAAAAACACTAAAAAGTGCGAATTCTTTTTTTACATAAATGTAAACCGAGAAAGAAGAGAAAACTAAAATTATTTTTAAGAAATAATTTCCGAATTTCATAAGGTAGGTACTTACATTGATTATACTTGTTAAACTATACTACAATAAACAAAATTTAAATTTGAGTTGTTTGAGTGGTCCACACCGCTTTTACTTACCTACACACCGATTTAAAAACAGTAGGAGATATATAATAAGAAGTAAAATTAAATAAAAAGGAAAAAAGGAATATTAAAATAAAAAATAATTTTATTTTATAACCTACTTATGTACATAACCAATGTAATATTTATTTTTAAAGATAACTTTGACATTCGTTCTTGATATTACGTATTTAGAATGTGAACTCTGTAGCTAAATAAAATAAGCTTAACACTTTCAGTGCCGCTGACATACCAGGCGTGTTCTTGTAGATGTTTCTTCAGATGCCGGTAACCCGCCAAGCGTGTTAAGAAAATTCTTTTTTAATATATCGAAGAATAAGCTTTATTTTCGATCCAAAATAAAAGTATAGTCTTACAAGCTTATTGTCTTACTGGCGGAGCGCATGAAGCAAGCATTCTAGTATTTTAAAAACACAACGGTCTGATGTAGTGCCCGTGACACGCAAAGCATGTTCATTAGCATTGGTCGTCAAGCTTTTATCCAAGTGACAATTTTATTATGAATGGATTTCGAGCTTTTGTGAAAATAGACAACTGCACTTGACGGAACTTTCACAGGCAGATAGCTGATGTGAGAAGAAGTGCGTATAGCTTGCTTGCTTTTATTAGAAAGGGTTACGCGAAATAGAGCCACCGATAAAATTAAGTCTACGTGGGAATAACCTAGTATAATATTAAAAACGTGAATGTGTGTAAGAATGTATGTCTGGATGTTTGGATGTATGATTGTTGCTCTTTCACGCAAAAAATACTGAATGGATTATGATGAAACTTTAAAATAAAAACAAAATAAATAAATACATTTAAATCAATATAAGCGGTGAAGACACGTGGTTTGACATTATGATCACATTTGCCCCCTCCTTAGTCCCAATCAATGGTCAATATCCCGCTCCTGGTTTCTCCCATCATGATCTCGTCTTCTTATCGTATGTACAGAAACCTCCGAAACCTAGACCCAAGGTTCTGCACAGACATTTTTTTGGACGTATGGATTTTGCGAAGTTACTGCGGGATGCCTCGACTGCTCGACCATGTAACGACTGTTGAAGAAAAGGTGTAGATTTTAAATGACTTTATCCTCTATGACGTCCATGTACCTATTAGACGAGGCATATTGAAGCGTCCACCTTCGCCCTTCGGAAGGGATACGTTGACGCATCACTCAGCGGGAAAAAACAAGTTTCTGAAGCCAGCCGGAGAGTAACCGGAACACTGCGATCTCTTTATCGACTGAGGTAGTTTCTTCCTAGGAAAACTAAGACATTGTTTGGGCAGACTTTGGTCTTTCCTGTTATTGATTATGCTGATGTGTGTTTTACCGACCTGAATGCAGATCTCTTGAATGAACTAGACCGCCTCCTCAACAACTGCATTCGATTCATTTTCAATCTTCGTAAGTACGATCACGTGTTTGTGTATCGTACTGAACTCTCTTGGCTACCCATACACCAGCGACGTAGCTTGCATGTTCTAATTTTTTCTCTTCTCCACTTTCCTAATGCTCCCTCTTATCTAGCCCCTAATTATCAATATCTCACTTCTACTTATGTTAAAAATCTCCGCTCTACTGACAATCGTCTCCTTGTTGGTTCTTCTCATTTATTTATTTATTGTTAACTATAACGGTTACACCAATTAAAATAATTAACATGAAACATACAAATATACAAAACAACTATAATAATATAAAATGCAGACCTTAAACACATTATGAAATAGAGGACACTCTCGCATACTGATCCTCGCAAAACTCCAGACACTCTGTTACAATTTTATTCCATTCGTCCGCAAACAGATCGCGTTCAGGGTTGGCAACGAGAAAGGCATTGAGCGCGCTCACAATGTGGCACACCGGGGACTGGGCCCTAGCAACTGTCCGGCTCGATGGTTGCACGAACAATTTGAGTTGTCGACAAGATCTATGTGCAGTGTGTCTATTAGGGACATTTAACTGACAGAACAAGTCGTGAAGTTTGAGACTGTCTATAGCCCCGTGAAGGACCTTACAGGCAAATAGAAGCAGATCCAACTCCCTCCGTACCTCCAGTGTATTCATTCCTAGTGCCCCAAGAAGGAAGTTTGTGGGATACATGTAAGGGTAATAGCCATATATTTTATTGTACATAAACCTGAGAAAAGCTTTATAATAAGAGGGTTCTGGAAGTCGCGAGAATTACGTAGAACAAAACCTAAGTGCCTAAAAGATTCCCTGCAAAGGGTGGAGATGTGTTGTTTAAAAGTAAGAGCTCGATCAAAGGTCACTCCGAGGTCTTTTATTGTAGTCACACGAGTAATAGATTCACCATCCATACAGTAGTTGTATTGGATGGGTCGTGACTTTCGATCGTAAGTCATGACGTAGCACTTACTACTGTTGAACAGAAGCTTATTCTCGACACTCCATTGGTATATGGCATCTATATCTCTTTGTAGGAGTCCACAGTCCTCCACAGTGGTTATTTCCATTGATAACTTAAGGTCATCCGCATATAAAAGACATTTGGAAAAACCTACTTTACATGTAAGGTCGTTAATCATGACCAAAAACAATAATGGACCCAAAACGGATCCTTGACTAACTCCTGACCGGGTAGTGTAAGGCTCCGACTCAAAGCATCCGTATCGAACAAATTGCTTGCGATCGCATAAGTAATCGGCAAAAAAGTGTAAAAATCCGGATGAAAAACCAATCACTGCTAGCTTCTCTAACAACACATCATTATCAACTTTGTCAAAGGTGTACTGAAGTCGAAATAAAGAGTATCAACTTGCTTCCCTGCATCTAGACATTCAGAGACAAAATTAACGTGTATCATCAAGTTTGAATTAACTGAGCGACCCGGCCTGAAACCATGTTGATCTTCAGAAATATGCACGTTAATATGTTCTAGAGAAAGAAAAACAAAGAAAGTAGAATGAACTAACCTAGGTTAGTTCATTCTTCTTTCTCTGTCCGGTCCATCCTTTTATGGAATACGCACCCCTCGGAAATCAGTGTTTTAACAGACCGTGCTTCATTTAAGGTCAGAGTCAAGACGCTCTCGTCATTCTTCCATCAATGACTTAATACGTTGAAATCTAGTCACCGCCGGGGTACCTGCTGTATTAGAATCAGTCGGTTTCGGCGATGGCCGGAAGCTGGGTGGTATGTCGCTAGTGCCGTGGAGATTGGGGCGGCCGCTGGTGTGGGATGCTACGTGTGTCGATACGCTGGCTCCGTCCCATGTCCCCGGTACTGCTGTGGCGGCCGGTACTACTGCTGCTCAGCAGGAGTGCCTGAAGCACCGGAGATATGCTTGCATTGGCCAAGGATACATATTTTCTGCGTTTTCGGTTGAAACTCTGGGGCCTTGAGGTCCAGATGCTCATCAACAGTTCAAAGAGGTTGCACGTCATCTGGAAGAAGCATCTCGTGACAAGTGGGCTGGAGCTTTTCTCGCTCAGAGAATCAGTATTGCTATATAACGTGGCAATGCTGCCAACCTTCTTGGCACGATCCCGAGAGACACCGATTTGGGCCAAGTTTTCTAATTGTTATTAGTTTTAAGTACTGTTCCTTGTATATATAATTAAGTTTTTATTTTGATAATTTTAGTTTGATCTCAATTCCACGACCCTCTCAACCATAAACAATCGTTGTCGGGGTAATTTGGGATGTTGTACACGAAAAGTCACCTTTTTTTAAATCCAAGAAGTTGAATATGGATGTTTTTGTTAACTTGTCTTGGGTATGTTAGATAACTTTGAATACGATATTTACGTATTTTATAGGTGACACGAGAAAAAGCAAATGAGACGTCTACTCAGCCCCTTTCCTTCGTAAACTTTTTCTAAATTATCCCACGCTTGACGAGCTCTTTTCGCGCTCCTAAGGTGGGTTAGAACTGTCGGCTCTACCAATATTCGTGCCAACGCCTTTCTTTGCTCTTTATTCTCCGCTTCCCATTTTTCCTCCACTGCATCCCACAAATCCTCGTGGATGAGTAACATTCTCGTTAGAAATTTCCAGGAGGCGTAGTCCTCGACGCCGCATATTTTTTTGAATGAAACACGCGTAGAGTCGGCCATCGTGACTGGAGTTGGTTTACGAAAAATATGTTTGAAAATTTGGTATTACGGAAATATAAAAATATACAATCCTAAACGTTAAACGAATTAATCCGCAGGGCACAGAAGGCACCCTGGGCCCATAACCTGCTAGATTAGGAAAGTAAACGCAAATATAACTTTGAATACGACTGTATTTTATAGGTAACACGAGAAGAAGCAAAACAAAAGAGTACAGTAAAAGAGTAAAATATAAACCATAAATAATAAACTATTATTTACATAACATAAGTGCTTTGTATAAAGTCTAATCGAATAAAGATATATTTGAGTTTGAGTTTGAGTTTATATTTAAACTCTATGCTGGGTTTAGCCTAACAGGGTAGCGTTATCGAGGAATTTTGGAGTGCTTAATACGAAAATGTGATTCTGAAATGTTGGACATGAATTTGTTTTGAGAATTTGTCTTGGGCGTCAAACTGGGTAGGTGATGTATTGGGACCTGGCCTTGAAAGAAAGGGGTCAGGGTTTCGTCGTAGTAGCCCGGGGAGAGCCGCTCTAATTGGGGTGTACTTCTTTCTCAACAGGACCCGTGCTGAGTTTGAGGCCTTCTTGGACGAGGTTGGGGCGGCAGTGAAAGAACATCACTGCTGCCAATGGTTGTCCTGCTACAAATATCCTTGGCGAAACCGTCATGTCAACCGCGGTGTGAAGGAATGGGCAACATTGCCGGGGTCTCCATCTTAAGATGGAGACCAGGGATCCGTTAGCACTTGCGTACGGTAGCAGGGAGAGTCTATTGTGGATATTTCGTTCGCATATCCTGCTGTCGTATCGCGAGTATAGGTCTGGCGGGTTCTTTAAGGGGTTAGCAAATTGTCCGATCACCGATATATCTGGTTCGACGTCTCCCCCACGATAGGGAATCAGAGTAGTAGAAGAGGTCAGACACGTCGTAAAACGTTTGTCAGATGGGCGCTGGGTAAATTGGACAATGACATGCTTTACAAATTGAGTAAGAAGACTGCATCTGGCCATCGTACAGGTGAAGACTAGAGCCGAGAGGAGATGCTGGATGATCTTAGTCGAAATCCGTGGGGCCGCCCATACCAGTATGCGCGCAAACAGCTTCGTGGTCAGGCCGCCCCACTGAGACCCTCCAGCCTCGCCTCCTCAGGAAAGTTGTGGTGGTGCTGTTCCCCGCAAGGACTGACTTAGACCAATATGGGATGTGACAGTAACGTCGCTCCTCTAACAGATGGCGTAATGAGAGCGGCGATCTGACTGATCTCCGTGTTAAGAAGACTGCCCCAAGGCCCGATGGAGTTCCAGGCCGTGTGTTGGTCCTGGCCCTGGGAGCGCTCGAGGCCTGTTTCAGTGGAATACTCGACGCATGCCTAGCACGAGGGCGGCTCCCCTCGATATGGAAGCAGGGCTTACTCGTCTTGCTCAGGAAGGAAGGTCGTCCTCTTGACTCGTCGTCAGGAATTCGGCCCATTGTGCTTCTGGATGAGGCGGCCCAGCTCTATGAGCGCATAATCGCTGCCCGTATCAAAGACCACTTGCGCACAGTGGGCCCGGATCTGGCTACCAGCCTATACTGCTTCCGGGAGGAACGTTCCACGCTGGACGCAATTTTACACCTTGCCTTTGCTTGCGGCGGCGTCAGGATGACGGGTCGCTCATTTCCCTCTATTATGGTTGAGGAGGATGATGGCTGGCATTCTCGTCATACTTGTGAACAGATGCTGCTTGTGGGGGCTGGTCAAAGTCAAAGTCAAAGTCAAAAATATCTTTATTCGATTAGACTTTATACAAAGCACTTTCAAATCGTCAGAATGACACAATTTACAGGATTATACATGCTACCGCCAGGTTCGGAATGTTGTTTCATCTCAAGCTACGCATTTAGATATAAGTAGAACTACATTATTTTTCTTTATGTTAATTTTTATCGACATTAGTGCATTGGAACTATGTCCATGGGCTTGCATTTCTCAAGTGATTTAATTTGTTTTTTAAATTTGTATAATAATTTTGAAAAGAGTAGTTACTGAATTTCTTGCCAGGTTCTTCTCAGTAAAAGCAACCTTCCGAACCTGGCGGTAGCATGTATAATCCTGTAAATTAATGTCATTCTGATGATTTAAAAGTACTTTTTAAGAAGTCTAATCGAATAAAGATATTTTTGACTTTGACTGTAACTTTGACACGTAAAGTCCTTTTCCGAAGCAACCGTCGCGGTGGATGGGGTGATATTGGCAGTCTCGTTGGACATCTCCAACACCTTCAACACCCTCCCCATCAGCAGGCTGAGGCGCTCCGGTACGATCGTGTGCCAGTGTACCTCCGAGTAGTTTTGGAGTACTACCTTCTGGCAGGTGTGTCGTCAGCATCGATGGGGATGGAGAGTTGTTTCGCCAGCGTGTCGAGTGCGGTGTTATGATGAAAGTTACACTAATGCGAAAAACAATAAACAAATTAAAATTTAATTTGTTAATTGTTTCTTAATACAAACAGAAGATTAAACGGTGGAATGGAATAAATAAATACAGTAAATGAATAGTATTCTTTATAACGCGAGCACATCTGTGTCGTTCGAGGTGTAGAGGCAAACAGCTTAAAGCGCGGCTGGCGATATGGGCGCGCTAGGTGTTACTATGTAGGTATGATACGACATAGTTTTAAATTGCTGAAGCGAAATCGCAGCAACACAATTGTGTAGGTATGAGCGAGATGGTATGACTACAGTTGTGGGCAATAGCAACCCCGTAGGATGTGT
Source organism: Watsonalla cultraria (assembly GCA_964035505.1). Taxonomy (NCBI): domain Eukaryota; kingdom Metazoa; phylum Arthropoda; class Insecta; order Lepidoptera; family Drepanidae; genus Watsonalla; species Watsonalla cultraria. The sequence goes on along the minus strand of OZ037712.1, from coordinate 1,571,501 downwards.
TCTAAAAAACTGTATCGTACTCAGTTTTAGTTGATTCAGAAAATACATTTTTAGTTATCTTTATTCCCAACCTTTTAATGGTGTTTGGATTTGCACCCGGTAGACGAGTCCTGGGAATGACAACTACATAAAGATGCGACTCGGGAGCCGGTTTGTGGGCACACGAACAAATTGTTTTATACCCGAGTGCTGGGCGCTAAAAGTGGTGTTGCATTCATGCCATATTTACAGAGATTGATATGTTCATTGAATATATTTCTTTTGTAAAATGAATCATCAAAAATATTACATGGCTTAATATAGCTCTCAGTGTTATATTCAATATATGAAAAGTTGTATATTTAGCTATAGTCAATTATGACGTCATATAACAATTGCAAAACGGTGCATTAATGTTTTTGCATACCCAGAAAGTACTTCAATTATTTTGTTATAGCTAAACTTAGTTGGTGCAATCCACCCTTGAAATCGGACCTGTAATAATCCGTAGCCCAGATCCTCATACTCCGATGTTTGAGCTAAAACTTCTGGACCTGTCCTAAATCCTATGCTGCAAACCATAGGGTCATAAATTTGTTTTGCTCTTTATTTTTCATAGATAAATAAAATTATTTTACTCTCTATTTTTCTTTAAAATTATAACTATGTGAAATAAATTACTTACTTTTGAAGTTGGTGTTTGTACACCGAGTTAGATGCTATATTTGACACCAACTTCAAAAGTAAGTAATTTATTTCACATAATTTTATTTTTCTCTTTATGAATGTGGTTTTACATCCTGAACAGAAAAATTTTAAGAGTGAATAATTTTGTAAAAATAAAACTTTTCGAGCTTTTCTTTGACTTTTTGCAAAGTGCACATAAAACATATAAGTGTAGAGTTCACATCGATACGAATGAATCAAGTCCAGACACTCTGTACTTGCTGTAAATCGTTGAGGAGTTCATTCAACTGTCTTTCGGGTCTATCATCAGATGGACTCCACATCTTCATTAAAATAGTGCTTCAAATAAAAAATGAAAAATTTTACCAACGCACAAGTCACTAGTAATATTTTCGAAGGTTCCCCTTGATTACACATGGATGAGAAACTGAATCAAATTAAAATGGGACTACTTGAGAAGCACCAGCTTCCAAATAAAAAAAGAATCATTGATATCGGTTCACCCAGGCATAAGTTCTAGTCACAAACATTAAAAAAAACATACCGTCGAATTGATAACCTACTCCTTTTTTTAAGTCGGTTAAAAATGACTTATTTGGTATAACATTAATCTTGAAAGAAGAATTAATGCAATAAATAATGGGTGAAGTTAAAAAGGTACCAAAAATGCAAAAATAATTTCGCGATCTATAAATCGGAACAAACAAGCTAACGATCGACCGTGGCAAGTCGTCGCGCGGGGCCGCGTTGGGTGACGGAGGTCATCGAACGTACGGCACGTGCGATCAGCGAGCGTCCCGCCCTACTCTCCAGCCCCCGCCGTCGTCCAGCGCGAGTGTATATTTTCATACGTTAGAAAATAGTCGTTAAAGAATATTTGCCTTAACAAAAACAGGCTAATTTTTAAGCAATTATGTCCGTTTCATAATTATTGATATTGTTAACCAAAAATACGTCGATTTAGTATTTTGCCTCGGCAGTGACAACAGTTTTTATCAAATCAGCTAACTTATAAATCTTATTAGTTTAACAATGATATAAAATAGTTAAACAATAAATCTTGAGACTATAATAAAAAGTTTACCGTGATAAAATTTTTGCCTGCATCGGAAATAATTAAAAGCCTATTTTTATTTTTTTATTTAAAATGCGTGAGCTAATATGGCAGATTTTTCCATCATTGTGTAGTGTCTAAAATTAGGTATTACACAAATAAAAATCAGCTCGTTGAGGTTTTTGGTTAACGAGGAATAAAGCTTCACTGAAATTTGATTTTTTTTTCTATGTTGTAATGTAATTTTTTTTCCCATTTTATTTTTTACAATCTTTTTTTAATCTAATAGTGCAAATCAGCATTTAACATTGGAGTTTAGAATTAGTGCTGACCCCTCCATACAAACTCTCGTAATTTCCCTGGGCTAATAAGCGAAGCGTGAGGATAATGCTACTTTGTCTACAGGCCTTGTAAGACAATCGTCGCCATATTTTCTGCGACTATTATATCACGGAACTATATTTGATAAAATTTAGAGATAGCTTAAACCTGTAACCCTTAGAAGTACGACACTTCTGATAATAACCAAAATTAAGAACGTTTAATATTTTAGATTGTATTTACGGGAAGCTATGTAAAATTTAACTGTATATACGTGGGTATCAAAAATAAAAATATGTTTATAATTCAATATTTACGTATTTCAAGGACAGGGTAATTTTTATGGAATACCAAAATAATAAAGAAAACATGCTCAAAAAACCTTTAAGCTCGGAGTTTAGTGGACAATGTCGAGACATGCATGAGACGGATGTTTGATATCAACTTAAATGTTGCTTGCACAGCCCTTGTTAAGTTAGTTCGTCTTGGGTGACTTGTAGGAACTTAAAGTGCTAAGTAATAGCGAAAGAGCTCTCATCTTATTTGTTGTAATGTCTAGCTTTAAGATATACTATATTTGATAACGACACTACGTGAGCGAGCGCTACGTATTTTGCTCAGATTGCAGTAAGTATTGAGAACAAAAATACGTTTAATTGTAAGTATGATTAAGTACATTTAATAAGCTAGTCTTTATTGCGGTTCCCGCATATAAGTTTCATGCTTTATTTTGCAGAAGCCTAATATGGTTTCTTAATAAAATTAGCCTAAAACACTCCTTGAATCTGCCAGTGAAAGCCCCGTTAAAATGCATCCAGCCGCTTACGCGTGATGCCGTGACCAAGGGAAATGGGGATTGATATATAAAATTATGTTTTATGCTTATAACTATTGTTAAGATTTTGTTTGGATAATAAATGTCCATAGTAGACTATGCCAACTGTATTGTGGATAGTAAATAATTATTTTTATTTGTTTTAATTGTTTTATAATAATTGTATGTTCGTTTAACTTAACTAAGTAAATAATTACTAGAGACATTGATGTAATATTAAATTACTGAGTTAAAATAAGGAGTGGCGTAGCGTAGCACAAACACTACCATTAAACCAGCAATTCTTGAATATTATGTATATATTTATCCTCCAACGATTTTAATAAAATTTTGTATGCAAGGGGTTTCAGGGGCGATAAATGCTAACTAGGTTTAATTTTTAGAAAACATCGAATAAAAAGCTGGCAAACCTCCGTTATACAGACACTCAACATCGTTGTTTTTTTAAGCCGAGTGGAGTGCCATTATCCATTGCATAATTGGCTGCGATACCTGCCAAAGATTTTCCCACTGGCCAGTATGATGTCATACCCAGCACTGCCGAGTTATTCACTAGGTTTTGGGAGCCGAGTGTTGATTTCAACCATAGGAAAATGATACACAATACATAGATTATAAGGTTCAATTTCGTATCTTTAAAACCGACACTCGACGATGAGTGCGACGCTGAGAAAGCTTAGTGAATAACGCGGCTGGTTGGAAACCGTCTACGACTACTTTCCTTCTGTAGGTCTAAAAAGGCCACTTTGGGAGAATCATAATATGTCACCGAAATGACAAAATGGTCACTTAAGTGCAATTCATATTTATGATTCACGAATGAATACAATAATTGTAGATGTTAGTCCCTATGTAACTTTTTATGGTTCTACTATTTGTCATAAAACCAATTCATATTTTGTGGACCATTTTAGGAATCTTCATAGGAAAGTTTCAAACAGGTGAATTGCGAAATATGAATTATTCCTGAATCATATTCGGATCACATTATGATTCTCCCAAAGTGGCCGTTTTAGATCTACTGACTCACAGACACTGAGCAATATTTTATATATATAATACCAATACATTTTTTTTTGAGTGAATAAAAAGTATGTGCAATAAGAGTGTATAAAAAGTAAAGAATTATTTCGTTTGTGTTTTTGAGATTGATGGCGCATGTATGATGATGAATGGTAATACAAGTTCTAGGTAACGTTTTAATGATAATTTTTTATGTTAATACTAGCTGCGCTCTGCGGTACTACCCGCGTAGGATTTACGGTAAAAATTAAACTCAGTAATATAATTTCAATTCGAAAATAAACATAGCCTAAGTTACTCTTATCATCAACTATATGGCAGTGAAAGTCCCCATTAAATCTGACCAGCCGTTTCAGAGATATTAGCCGGAACAAACAGACAGACAGACAAAAAACAAAAAAGTATGTTTTAGGTAAGTACCGTACTTATATACTTTTATATGTGAATTTAGTGAATAGCTGTAAATTTAGAACGTACATTTCAATTATATTTCTGTGTGTAAAATATAGTATCCTAACATCTTTGACACAGAGGCTTCTTACTCGAGGCATTCGATCTTGCTCTTGGAATTTCGTGTTTAAATGTTATTTTATTTTCTTTATTCGACACTTAGTAGCTCTTTATCCAACTTTATATAAAAACTATTTCACCCGCGTAGATTTAGTTTCTTCCTTATTGTCGCGGAACCCTAATATTTTTACTAAATAAAAGTAACCTAAGATACTCCATGAAACATCAGCTACCTACCAGTGAAAGTCCCGTTAAAATCCGTCCAGCCGATTCAGAGATTACCCGGAACAAACAGACAGACAGAGAAAAATTTTAAAACTTGGTTTTTTAGTGTCAGTATCGTGTATACTTTCATATGCATTTAGTGAAAAGCTGTTATTTTGGAATTACAAACAGACACTTCAATTTTATTTATCTGTATAGATACCGTAAGTAAACTTAATAATACTACGAAAAACACATTGTCATAATATGTTACTCAGGGTTAATGGAATGAGTTTTTCTTTTCAATTCGTGGTGTTAAGTGACTTGACGTTCCATTTACACCAATATAATATTAGTCATGCCGTCCGTTAGACTCTCAAAAACGTCATCGTCATCTCTGCTAATTTAGAGGTGAATCACATGTGATATTTTCCTGCATGACGCGTACTATAAGTATTCGAGATGGAGGATATGACTTTATACAGACTAATGAAGTTGTACCAATAAATACTGCTTAATCTGCTTAAACATCATTGTCGAATATAAGTTGACAATGGGTATTCTTATGATATGATATCTATACAGATAAATAAAATTAAAGTGTTTGTTTATAATTCCCAATTCATTTCAGTTTTTACTTAATGCATATGAAGGTATATACAATACATACATGATAATAAATTGGATTCCACGAAAAAAGGCCACCCATTAAATTAAGTCCACGCGGGTGAACCCGCGGGACACAAGCTAGTCTTTATATAAATTGTGGCTTTCACTGTCTCTCTTCTAAACTACTCAGCGGATTTTAATAATATGTGATTCATGTATAAATAACTAGAAGCGAAGCGAGGTTGTATATCATCTCCCTGGCCTTAATCCCATGTATTTGGGGTCGGCACTTGGTTCAACCCGATGTGGCTGATCACCTGATTTTTATACGAAGCGACTGCCATCTGACCTTCGCAACCCTTTTTCGAGGAAAATCGGCAATCTGGGTTAAACCAGTCGGCAATCTGGGTTAAATATATTATAGGTTGTATATATTTATTTATATTTAAAAAATCTTTGCTACATTTTGCGTTTCAAACCATAATATAAAAACGGCGTTCTCAGTTAGAGTTTACAAACTAAAATGGCAGGGTATTCCAACCCAAAGTCCCAACATATGATTGGTATGAAAATAAAGTTACTCTTAATATTTGAAACATATGTCACATGACCCATTCGCTCTGGTTTCTTCTCTCTGACTTTAAGGAAATGATTTTTTCCCTCCATTTTCCAATATTTTTTCAAGTGACAACGCACACTCTCCCCACTCACGAAAATGTTTTCGATAAAATCCGACACGTATGGCGTATGTCGTCGGCCATCGTAACGATGACAGATGAACTTGATAACGCACTTATGAGTGTTTAACGACCTCTCTGTCAACCTTTGTACATATTAAATCATTCTCAAATCCGTAGGCAGCTTGAGATAATATTCAATAATTTATCTCACCGTATGGGGAATTCGGTACGTTTACTTATCGAACTCCCGCACGATTGGTTTCGTAAGAAGCCACAAAGTACATTAACTTACTTTAGTGTTGTCTATGAAAGTGTTATCATAGACTCTCTATTAGTTGTTCACTGTTTAAATGGTCGGAATTATAAGAGTTTATTCACTGGCAGATTCTTTAGTGATTACCGAAGGGGTATGCAGAGGTATTGTAATAACTACTGCCACTTTTCACAGAAGATGATTTAGTACCAACGTGAATGATGGTCAATCTGGAAAAAAAAAACATACGTCTTTGAATTACTTCTCAGACCTATTAATAGCCCACATGTTTTCCTGCACCGTAAAGGACGTGGTGTGAACAACTGCCCATTAATTTTGCAGAAAAACTCATTGGTACAGGCCGCTGGGATTCGAACATGCGTGGCTGGCACAGCAGGCTACTAGTCAAGCCCCAAGACCACCACAGAACGCAGAATAATTCATATTAATCTAGAAATAATGTATGTTTATAAAATCCAAGGAAAGTCACGTTTCAACAGCATGCATATTAAACCACGGCACTCAACTATATTTAAAATATAAATATTATATAAAAGGAACTGAGGCCCTACCAAGACCACATATTGCCATGATAGTTTAACTCTTATTATAAGACAGATGTACATGACGTATATAAAGCTGTCACAATGACACAGTGGAACTATGTTGGCAATAAAAGCTTATCGTAAGGACCCAGGAACATTTTTTGACAAATCAATAATAATAATATAAAGTTTTGTATATATGTTTGTAATGCATTGGTTCAAAAAGTACTAGACCGATTTTAAAAATTCTTTCGCCGTTTGAATGCTACATTACCAATCATCAATATAGGCTTTATTATTTTCCTGTACTCTCACGGGAACGGGAACTACGAGGGTGGAACCACGTGACGTCCGCGAGTAAACAATAAAAATACGCAATACGGTCTCGATTCGTCACAGGCGGAAATATCATCTAAAACCTAAATCCATTGTTTGTGTTGAATTAGCACACAAATGCTGTAGAGTATATGTCAAAATGCCTGCAACTTGTCCAAATAAAACAATTACAATTGTAAATAGTCGTTGTGGGACGTGACGTGGATGCAAAAGGCCACTTATGATCACATCTGTTGAATAGACAAGTTAAATATATTGCGTAATATTCCGAACTAAATTCGACCGAAAAATAATTGCTGCAATTTTAAGGACGAATGAAGATTTGATTTGCTAGGACATTATTCCAAGGTGAGGATGGCCTTGGTGTTTGGGTAGCAAAGAATATAACGAGTTTCTTTTTTTGTTTAGATACTTAATCTATACATACAGATAAATAAAATTGAAGTGTCTGTTTGTAATTCCAAAATAACAGGTTTTCACTAAATGCATATGAAAGTATACACGCTACTGACACTAAAAAAACCAAGTTTTAAAATTTTTCTCTGTATTTCTGTCTGTCCATCTGTCTGTCTGTCTGTTTGTTCCGGGTAATCTCTGAAACGGCTGGACGGATTTTAACGGGACTTTCACTGGTATGTAGCTGGTGTTTCAAGGAGTAACTTAGGCTACTTTTATTTATTAAAAATATTAGGGCTCCGCGAAAAATAGGATGAAACTAAATCTACGCGGGTGAAACCGCGGGCACAGCTAGTATATCATATAATTTGTCGAATTATCATTAAAATTAATTCTAACTCCGGTACGTGACCAAAGCAGGTACAAAACGTAAATGATTACATATATCTATCGTTACGATGTGATAATGATAGTTTAGAAAATATTAATATCAAAATTGTTACTTACTATAACAAAAATATATTATCTATACATACATACAGATAACTAAAATTGAAGTGTCTGTTTGTAATTCCAAAATAACAGCTTTTCACTAAATGCATATGAAAGTATACACGCTCCTGACACAAAAAAAATAAGTTTTAAAAAATTTCTCTGTCTGTCTGTCTGTCTGTCTGTCTGTTTGTTCCGGGTAATCTCTGAAACGGCTGGACCGATTTTAATGGGACTTTCACTGGTAGGTAGCTGATAGGTAGGCTTAATTTTATTTATTAAAAATATTAGGGCCCCCGAGAATAAGGATGAAACTAAATCTACGCGAGTGAAGCCGCGAGGCACAGTACAAATACAATTGCTTGACCTAACATTCTTATATTCAAAGATCGCAGCGTCCAAAATACCTTATTCGTGTATCTGTAAAATATTTTAAGCATCCAAAAAGAGTACTTTCTTCACATAACATACATTTCCTCTGCATGCCATTCTCAAAATGTTTCTCGAAGTATTCACGATATCTACGACCCTGATTCTTGATACTCGATAGCTGTCGCGCTATTCACTAAGGTTTCTCGGCGTCGCACTCGTCGTTCAGTGTCTGTTTTAAAGATATGAAATTTAACCTTATCCTCTATGTACTATGTATCAATTTATTATTGAAACCAACGCTCGTCGTCGAGTTGTGTGAGAAACCTTAGTGAATAAGGCGACTGGATATCATGCTGTGCAGTCACGAGTCACGACCCAGACGCCTGTGACGTCACCAGATAAGCTGGATTTGGCTGGAACATGCCTTAAGATACATCGGAGCTTTGCCAATATACATCCTTGTACAATGGCATGTCTATATTCATCTTATAATCTTTACTGATATTATTTATGCGAAAGCACCTTTGTCTGTTTCTGTTAAGATTTGGCTAACATTTCGAATAGATTTGACTCCAAGGTCAGACATAAGGACTTAAAAAAAGACATTAACCTGATGACGTCGCAGGTCAACACTACTATACATCTATACAGATAAATGTTTGTAATTCCAAAATAACAGCTTTTCACTGAATGCTTATGAAAGTATATACCAACGGTGCTGACATACAAAAACTTTTTTTTTTTATTTTCCTGTAACGAGACTTCACTGGCAGATAGCTAATGTTTCAAGGAGTAACGTATGCTACTTTTATTTCATACATTTTATTGAAACAAATTAGGGTTCCGCGAGTCAAAGCTCGAAACTAAGTCTACGCGGGTGAAACCACAGGGCACAGCTAGTAGTATAATAAAATTATTAATTAATAAATTTGTGCTTTTTGTAATTATCAGATTATTCTCCGTCCACAAACAATACAACATACTACTTGCAGTAGATACACAAGCAATAAGAACAAAATTAAAAGCGAAGTAATTACTTAGAACTAAGAGCTGTATACCAGCCAAACATGTATAATTTCAAATGAAAAGCCGCAAGCAATTTAGTATAACCGAAACAATTATTACGTTTAATGCAAGTTCCCAGGCATAAATAACGTAAGGCGATCAAGACCAATTGTTTCAAGAGGTCGGCGACCGCGAGATGGTCGAAAAACTGACCGTGGTTAGCCGGCAGACACAGCTCGTACGAGGGTTAGGCTACTCATACTGTAGACTTGGCACAAAAATGCGCTTCACGATTTTTTTGCTTCATTTAGCAGCAGTCACTAGCAGTTGTGTTTCATTAGTGATTTTATTTCGCGGAAACCTAATTTGATTTTTACAATTAAAGTAGCTTAAGTTCCTTGTTACAGGTTCAAAGATTAGCCGGACGGAACAGTGAGAGAAAAAAAAAAGTATATTTTTTAATGTAAATATACTGCAACAAACACTTGGTGAAAAACACTTTTTGTAGAAATCAACAGCGTTTCTGCAATGAGTGAAAAGCTATAATTTATTACAAACAAACACTTCAATGTATTTATCTGTATTGATATGGATTAGATTATGTCTTTCATTAGTTATAGGAGAAAAAATATGCTCACGCCATTCCAGAAGGGTCCCCGAAGGGGTAAGCGGAAGTGCAACAACAACACACACATTGTTTTTTAATTATACACCGAAGTTTTATTATAAGAGTACTTGACTATTTGATATACTTGACGTTATATCACATCGGTAATTTTAAAAATATCCGTATTTTATACCGAATCTCACACATAATTATAAATCACATCGCCTTGCGTGAATATTTCTAAGTGAAAAGTATATTCGAAAATTATATCTTGTATCTTTTATGACAGCGCTTAATCGTGCACCAACTAAAACTTATTAGATTTTAGACTCCTATTTTTTAGAAACTTATATATTTTTTTTAATTTGAATCCTTTGCGATATATCGTGCTCTCTAAAATATTCCAAGTCCAAACCCATAGCAGGCTCCCACAGCACCTATATAAAGTATACAGGTATCAATACCCGCCGTATAGCCCATGGGGTATCTCAGAGGACCGCATTCCTGCCACACGCCGCACCCCGCTTGCGCTCGTCGCTACATACCATTTACCAATACACTTGCACTTACACAACATTACCGTATACCTTATTACTTATAGTATAACGTTGAAAATAAAACTCAATGTGAGTATCTTACCAGAAAAAATAAGTTTGTTTTCTCTCCAATCCGTGTCGTTTTTTTTTCAACCATCGAAATCATGGAAGGATTAATTTGAAGCAAACAGTATTACGTTAGAGTCGGCAATGTTTGTAGGATTTAAAAGTTACCATATTACTTAAGACGATTGCATACAAATTACACTTGCGATCAACGTCTACTCAAGTCTGAATTGGGATTAAGTTCGCTAAAGTTGAAGTTAAGTTATGAAGGTACTAATCAGCAGGTAGCTTGCTTAATTCAACTTAACATTACAAAGCAGCAGTCAAATTGGCTCGAAATTTAAATATTAACTAGCTGTGGCCCGCGGAACCCTAAAATTTTTAATAAATAAAAGTAGCCTAAGTTACTCCTTGAAACATCAGCTACCTGCCTGGGTAAGTCCCGTTGAAATCGATCCAGCCGTTTCAGAGATTACCCGGAACAAACAGACAGACAGACGGAGAAAATTTTAAAACTTGGTTTTTTATTGTCCGTAGCGTGTATACGTTCATATGCATTTAGTGAAAAGCTATTATTTTGGAATTACAAACAGACACTTCAATTTTATTTATCTGCCTAGATGTATAGAATTAGCCACTCGAGCCAGTTGATTGGTCACTTATTTATTCCTAACCAACAACATGGTGGATAGGTTAGTTTACCGTATTGATAGTTAAAAGATTTTTTTTTTACCTACCGTTAACTTAAGTCATTAAATACGTAAAAGAACGCTTACCCATCGCTACATACAGCTAAGCAAAAACTTATAATTACCTTCTTAGCTAACTGACTGATTCATCAAAAATGAAGCCGCTGATTGTGGAGACTTGACATTTGGAGGGTGTATCGTCATGGATGTAATACTTAAGGTTTTTTTTTGAAGGTTGATTTTTTCAGTTTTTGTTTAAAAATAAACAGTTCAGATAATTGGTAATTTTGATCTCAATCTACGAGTATTATTTTAAAATATATCCTCGTAGGTGAGTGCAGGCGTCAGCAATCAGTTAAAAGACAAAATGGGGAAACTACAAAAAAAAATCTATAATCTATGGTAAATGATGATTTATTAAGGTCGCTTTACTCATCGAGAAAGCGTCGTGATGTAACCTATGACACTAGTACAGAATAATGAATGGTAGCGCCTTTAGCCTTAAGCTAATCCATAGGTCGCTGGTTCAAATCCGACTCGAAGGACCAAAAATGTAGCGGCTACTTGTCGAACCACTGCACTTTAATGTCAATGTGGTTAGAGGATGATGTCAATGTCAATAGGTCGGCGGTAAGGGATGTCAAATAAACCGACCGATGTCAATGAATGCCTTTAATGCACTGAAAAATTATTATTATACTAACTTAGAATGTAGGTCGCACATGTAAGCGCTTGCAATGATGAAATGTTGTGTGTGCAGTTTTATAATACAACTAGCTGTGCCCCGCGGTTTCACCCGCGTAGATTTAGTTTCTTCCCTATTGTCGCGGAACCCTAATATTTTTAATAAATAAAAGTAGCTTTAGTTACTCCTTGAAACATCAGCTACCTGCCAGTGAAAGTCCCGTTAAAATCGGTTCAGCCGTTTCAGAGATTACCCGGAACAAACAGACAGACAGAGAAAAATTTTAAATCTTGTTTTTTTTTTGTCAGTAGCGTATATACTCGTACTTTCATATGCATTTAGTGAAAATCTGTTATTTTGGAATTACAAACAGACACTTCAATTTTATTTATCTGTATAGATGTATAGATATAAAATATACGGCTTTGCCTGTACATAAATTCTGTTTTCATTGAAAGCTTCCAACACACTTATAACTGGCGTCGCCAAACTTGTGTCAAAGCTCTGATTACTATTCCTAAAGGGCAAAATAAAAAACGCAAATTCTTAATAGTTTTAAGTCGCGTTTCCATATAAAAGTATTGTATCTCTTCGAACCCATCGTTTTTCTAAGCCGCGTAACGGATTTTGATATAGTTTTACTAACATGTAGGAGATCAACTCCGATAGGCTTGAAAATCCATATTTAATTTGAAGATTGTAGAAAAAGTCAATGTTTTCTAATAGTCTTAAAAATCGTAATCCGTACCGAAGTGAAGGCGACTCGTTAGTCCACATCTACCCTACTATTAAGAGGAAATATTTGTATTCTAGTGTGTATGTTTGTAATTAATAAACTTAAAAACTTCTTTGCCGATTTCAAACATTCTTTCACCATTAGCAAGCTACATTCACCTCGAGTAACATAAGTCAAAGTCAAAAATATCTTTATACGATTAGACTTTATACAAAGCACTTTCAAATCGTCAGAATGACACAATTTACAGGATTGTACATGCTACCGCCAGGTTCGGAAGGTTACTTTTACTGAGAAGAACCTGGCAAGAAACTCATAGGGTATTTTATCGCCGTGCTCCCACAGGAACGCAGGTGAAACCGCGTGACGTCCGCTAGTTTAATATATTTTAAAGAACTAAGTTGATTATTGATGCCAAAAGCAGCTATAATAAAATAGTCATAAATTCTATCGGTTTGTAAAAGCAGACGCAGACAGGATACAATAACCGGTCGGTATATGACGTCATTACATTCCCTAGCGCCAGACATCCATTATATAGGTATTTGCGAATACTAGTTTTGGCTACACTAATCTCACGCTGTCAATATTATAAGAAAGAATCGTCGTAGCTCTTTGTAAATAAATCGGTAACCTCTGAGCTAGGATTTTTCAAACACTGTCATTCCATTACGAGAGAAGATTATCTGGTTATTGCCAATCATAAAAAACCAAATCAACAAGTTTAGAGTGAAAAACTACTAAAAACCGTTCAAAATCAGTTCATCACCCCTTTGGGGACCCTTCTGGGATGGCGTGAGCATATTTTTACTAACTACTAGCTGTGCCCCTCGGTTTCACCCTCGTAGGTTTAGTTTCATGCTTCATGTCGCGGAACCCTAATATTTTTAATATAATAAATAAAAGTAGCCTAAGTTACTCCTTGAAACTTCAGCTAACTGCCAGTGAAAGTCTCGCTAAAATCGGTCCAGCCGTTTCAGGTTTCATTACCCGGAACAAACAGACAGACAGACAGAGAAAATTTTTAAAGCTTGGTTTCATAGTGATAGTAGCGTGTATACTTTCATATGCATTTAGTGAAAAGCTGTTATTTTGGAATTACAAACAGACACTTAAATTTTATTTATCTGTATAGATATAGATGTAGCAAAAATCATTAAATCCTTGATGGTAAGTGGCTACTGCAGACTATAAACGCGACTAACACCATTGCCTACCTGACAAAGAATGAAATTCTTCTCAGTAAAAGCAACCTGACGAACCAGGGGCCCAACCATGAGCTCTTATTGCAATGTTAATTCAGTTGTGCGACAGTGACAGATGTATGCACGTCACAAACATCTGTCTCATAAATGAGTGAAACTATCATGGCAATAAGAGCTCATGGTAAGGCCCCTGGTGGTAGCATGTATAATCATGTCGTTATCACGATTTGAAAGGACTGTGTTCAAAGTCTAATCAAATAGAGATATTATTCAACATAAGACATGACAGAGTCCCAAGCGTGCTATACTTTTTAATATCTATAGCGACTGTAAATATAGCTTATCTATACAGATAAATAAAATTGAAGTGTCTGTTTGTAATTCCAAAATAACAGCTTTTCACTAAATGCATATGAAAGTATACACGATACTGACAAAAATCCAAGTATTAAAATTTTTCTCTGTCTGTCTGTCTGTCTGTCTGTTTGTTCCGGGTAATCTCTGAAACGGCTGGACCGATTTCAACGGGACTTTCACTAGCAGGTAGCTGATGTTCCAAGGAGTAACTTAGGCTTTTATTTTAAAAAACATTTAGGGTTCCGCGGGAATAAAACTAAATCTACGCGGGTGAAACCGCAGGGCACAGCTAGTTTCCTATATAATTCTTTAAATAATATATCGTATCGAATGCTCTCTTCTGTTTTCCCCGAAGGGGTAGAGGTGTTATAATAACACCATCTTTTCACCGAAGTCGATTAAGTTCCAACGTGACAGATGGTGAGTCCATCACCGAATCTTTATTTTGTCCCCAAAAGGTTTGCGTTTTGGGGGAATTTATTTCTGCTATTTGATACAGAATTCCATCGCCGTCTCAGCCACTATACTACTCTTTAAATTACTTCTCAGACATATACAGGCCTCACGATGTTTTCCTTCACCGTAAAGCACGTGGTGTGAAATCACTGCACATAAGTTTTTGGTATCGTATCGAATAGTTATAGTGAAACATAGCAACATTACAAACATGTAGCACAAGCATAGATATTGCATACAAAAGACATCAACGAGCCAACCGGCGCACACGCATCTACATACAAGTACGTCATCCAACAAATGTATATTGTTACCTACTAGTGATGTAACGAATATTCGCATTCGCATATTTTTGGATATTCGTATTCGCATTCGCAAAAAAAACAATTTGAATAATGGTAGGTTAATAAAATCAAAATCCATTCATTTCTTATGTTTTTAATGCAAGAAAAAGTAACATTACCTCATAAGCACATTAACAGACTTCACTTTATCATTTTGGTATTATTCATTCATTATTTTACTTTGGGCTTAATAATTAAATTTTCATTTCATCAAAACTTATACATTCGCATTCGCGAATGTCAGTAGCAGACATTTTCATTCCCATTCGCATTCGCGAATATTTAAAAAATGTCATACGTTCTATCACTATTACCTACCATATTTACCTTATTTATCATATGGTAGTTATAATTCAAATTATTTGAGCTTAAGAGCTGTGGTAGCCGTGGGGTTTGGGCAGTCGCCTGCTACGAAAGTGACGCAAGTTCAAATCCCAGCAGGGCCTGTAACAATGTGTTTTTCTAAATACTCATGTGCAGTGATTACACACCACGTGCTTTACGTGACAAATGGAGAGTCTATCGCCGACTCAGGCACTGTACATACGCCCTTGAACTACTTCTCAGACATATGCAGGTTTCGTCACGATGTTTTCCTTCACCGTAAAGCACGTGGTGTGAATCACTGCATATAAGTTTTTAGAAAAACTCATTGGTTCAGCAAGGCACATTCATCCGTCAAGGATAAACCAAACTATTTCGCATAAAGCTAGTGAAATTCTACCTCATACCTTGTTCTAAATCGTTATTGGTATAATACTTACGTGTGTCTAACATTCGAGAGAGCTCTAAGTGATCGAAATTGAGAGATGCTTAGTAATCAAATAAACACGAGATGGAGCTTCTTCATAAACGTGCAAACTACAAGTCTAATTCATATAGTTAGAACCACACAACTGCCGAATCGACCACGCGTAGGCATTCATGTAAACTCTAGTACTAGAACATACATAAAGGTACGTATCCATTTTGGTGTACCTACATACATATATATGCTAACGCCTGTATTCCCCAAAGGGGCAGGGTATTGTAATAACAATACCCACATTTCAGCGAAGATGATTAAGTGCCAACGTGACAGAGGGTGTATATTGCCGTCTCAGGCACTATACATACGTCTTTAAATTACTTCTCAGACATATGCAGGTTTCTTCACGATGTTTTCCTTCACCGTAAAGCACGTGGTGTGAAATCACAGTAAATAAGTTTTTTTTTAAATATCATTGGTGTACCTATTTGTTAACCTAAACATAATATTTTTATTGATTTGATGAAATGCTCAGGATATCTCGCTGAGTTCCTTGCCAGTTCTCCTCAAAAGGCTAGTTTCCGAACCGGTGGTTATTTTTCGACGTTCCGAAAGCCGACACTGAATATACAAAAATTTCAATATTGAATACCTGTCGAAAATCGTTCCTAAGGTATTCCAAATTTGTCCACACTGGCATTTTATTAAAACAAAAGTGTAGCTTTCAACCCAGTTGGTTCAGTGAAGTACACATTAACACGGGTATTCGAAAACCGTAGAACAAATTTAATCACTGTTCCTTTGTGCAGAAATTAAATTATTGCAAAAGTTTTCATTCGAATCACTCGAGTTTTGGGCAAAGCGAGAGTTTCTTAAACACAATCACTGAATAAAGGTTAAACGTTCCCAATTATTCATACTTATATCGTAATTTGTAAATGGTAAAAGGCTTCTGTCTACCTTTTTTCAAACTCCCAGATTTTGTTTCAGATACTAAGTAATCTTATATATGAAAACTAGCTGTACCCCGCGTAGAGATAATTACATGGGTGTCCCGCAGCCCTGATGTTTTTTTCAAATAAAATTAGCGATAAACACTCCTTGAAACATCACCTATCTGCCTGTGGAAGTACCGTTAAAATCCATCCGTCAGTGAAAGTCCCGTTAAAATCTGTCCAGCCTTTTTAGAGATTACCCGGAACAAACTGACAGACGGACAGACAGACAGAGATTCTTTTTAAAAATTGGTTTTTCTATTTCAGTGCCGTGTATACTTTCATATGCATTTAGTGAAAAGCTGTTATTTTGCAGTTACAAACAGACACTTCAATTTAATTTATCTATATAGATATAGATACGAGTAGATGTATAGATATAAATGTATAGATATAGATGGTACTGGCCGCTGGGATTGAACCGTATGTCGCTTGTATAGCAAGCATGGTATCTATTATATCAGGCACCTTCTATTACTCAGTGGAAATATTATTAATGCTTCGCTCGCCACTGAATCGCTACATTTTTGATCTGAGTCATTGGACTGTGAGATGGAAATACTCAGACGGGCAGTTCTGGATTTTGACTTTGAACGCTGATGCCGTTCCATTCCACTGAAGCTGCACGTCTGTGCAGTCTGTGTATTTAATATATTTGTATATTTAACTACATAATTTTAGTAAAAAAATATACATAAAAAATATTTCAAAATCCAATAACATACTATTTAAGATATACATAAAGAACACAAAAATTAATTTGAAAAAAATACTTTGGTTATATTTTTTTTTCTTTTTATTTAATTAGATTTAAGCTAAGTTGTTCTATATTATTTTAACGAGGTGAAATGAAACTGTAAATACTAATAATTACATAAATATGATTTGGACTATAAATTTCATTAAAATAAATTAGTATATTACTAGATTTTTTTTTATTCGTCAGATTCGAATTTCCACAGAACTATTCATAGTCCAGTGGCCTTACCATGAGCTCTTATTGCCATGATAGTTTCACTCATTTATGAGACAGATGTATGTGACGTGCATCTGTCACTGTCGCACAGCTGAAGTATCATTGCAATAAGAGCTCATGGTTTGGGCCCAGGTGTCATATTGCAAATTAAAACATCATCGTCCAGGTGGCAGTACCGCGTGACCGCAAAATAATCGCTTTCAAAGCCGCAACTCAAGCCACTCATAATTAAAGAAGCCGGCATAAATTATTACTTTTAACATTGTTCCTGGGACGCCCTTAAGGGCAAGTAACTGTGCTGATAAGGAAATCGTGCAATTGCTTTGAAAGTGTTTTTTGGTTTGTTTGATTCCATATCATAATTTTTTTCACACTTTTTGGAAAGGTTTTTTACGCGTGTAAACATTCGGAGCACTCGTAACTGAAGAAAATGTACGAAGAGATGCATGAATGTGGATGAAGCGAGAGAAGTATGTAGTATCGCAGCATGTCTACCGGCAGTCTCGGCACGATCCTTCACGCTGGCCGGTTCCATTCAGCTAGATTCGGAATGATTCGGACCAATCGCTTGCATAAAACATTCGAGAAACCTCTCCATTGTTTCATCGCCAGGGCGAGTCTATGGTTGACTCTATGGAAAATTTGGCTGATTCCGATTGTTTCGTTTGTTGAATCAGGGGGCCTACTCGCTTTTTCCGAAAAACGAAGCTTCGGCCGAAAGTTCGCAAAGTTCCTACCATGGAACTTATTCGTTCTAAAATTGCGTCCGAACGTGGACTGCTAGAAAATTCTTTGACATTTATATATTTTAATCCTACTTTGACAAAAGTATTAAACGAACGAAAATTTGAATTTGATAATAAAGTGATACTGAAACTACGTTTAATTATCGTTCGTTTGCGAAGTTTCGTTTTCGGAGAAAAAGAGTAGACCTCCTGACATCTCGCAATCGCGCATCTCATACTATCTAATTTCTTTCTCCTAAAAGGGTAATGGCACTCACATAGAAGATGTAGATACGTGTATTTTAATGGCACTTAGCTGTTATCACTGACATTTTGTAGTAAGAATAATGACGTGAAACGTCTTCTTATGCGAATATCCGCTACTCCAAAGTGCTAATCAACATAGCGGTTAATTTGACCATGATTAATTATTAGACGTTTTAAGCAAAGAAATTAACTGCTTACTATCTAAATTAAAGAACAGGTAAAATTATATAGGAAAACACATTTTAGGAGATAAAGCTGATCTATATATATACGTACATACATACTACATACGTATTTATAAAATTAAAGTGTCTGTTTGTAATAAAAAAATGCATATCAAAGTATGTACGATAGGTACTCACAAGAAAAAACAAAAAATAATTCTGACTGTTTGTATCAGCTAATCTCTTAAACAGTTGGACCGATTTAAAAGGAACTGTCACAGGCAGATATTTAAGAAAACATTAAGGTAAATCGGATCCCCATGAAAAAAGGTCCACACGGATAAACCCGCGGGGCACTGCTAGTATAATATATTTTTACACGATTGTTTTATAAAACACAAAAAAATTACATAATAAATATCAAATGTAACGACTCTCAGTCCGTCGGGGCTAAAATATCTTATAAACACTTAATTTCTAGTCAAGCTTTTATTTTTCTTACATCTCTCGTTATTACTTTGTCCCGTCGTTTAAGTATTAAAGTTTTTTGCTTATTCTTTGACGTCTCCATAAAGAAAGACCTTAGGTGACAAAACTTCACGGTGAAAAGATCTTACGTAATACCTTCATTGTTCGAAGAAATTATTATCTTTCTACTTTCCACGTATTTTTTAAGAGCTCAGAAGTAAGCAACTTTGTCTAAAATTGATACATTTCAATTCCTTACAACGTTAATGAGATTTATCCAGTTGTACACAACATATACCTTTTAAACAATTAGGTACCGTATATTTTGTTCAATGATACAAAAACATTTGCAAGTACTAATGCAGGAAACAGAAACTGCCGCGTTATTCACAAAGGTGTCTCAGCGTCGCACTCGTCTTCGAGTGTCGTTTCTAAGGATATGAAATTTAATCGTATCGTCTTTGTATTATTATCAATTTTCTATGATAGAAACCAACGCTCGTCGTCGAGTTCGACGCTGAGAAACCTTAATGAATAACGCACCAGGAATTTATTAATGCTACTTTAAATAAAACTCTGCTAAACTTTGAAATTATTAAGAAGTACAATACACAGTTTGGTTTACACACTGCGGTTTGTCAGTTTATAATCTATATCTATACAGATAAATAAAATTGAAGTGTCTGTTTGTAATTCCAAAATAACAGCTTTTCACTAAATTCATATGAAAGTATACACGCTACTGACACTAAAAAACTAAGTTTAAATTTTTTTCTCTGTCTGACTGTCTGTCTGTTTGTTCCGGGTAATCTCCGAAACGGCTGGACCGATTTTTACGGGACTTTCACTGACGGGTAGCTGATGTTTCAAGGGGTAATTAGGCTACTTTTATTTATTAAAGATATTAGTGTTCCGCGACAATAAGGATGAAACTAAATATACGCGGCTGAAACCGCGGGGCACAGCTAGTTCAAAATAAAACTGCATCTTAAGACTTATCTGGAAATCTTCATTTAACTACACAAAGTAACCAGTTTAAGTTTCATTGAGAGCCGATATTCTCATAAGCTGTAAAACTATCACAAAATAAGCGTAATTTATGTAAATAGTGGTCAGATTTACGACATGCTCCAACGGGGCTGTAACCTAGGGTATAATGTGACGCGCCAGTCCCTTCGTTAAAGGATCGATCCTTAGGAAGGAACTATATTCCATTGGACTGCTACCAACTACATATTATTTGTTACTTAGAATATGTTAACAACGGAAGACCAACTCGAACGATATTATTTCGTCTCCAGCTATGTTTTGCCAGGAGTCAATCAGAATAATGTGTTGCCTGAAAAGCTATTTCGATGTCCGCGCACAGAAAAGACGTGTCTGACGGTCAAAGAGCCCTCCGGACAAAGCGATTTACGCAGTTTCGAATCGACTACCTATTCGTCCAACAATTCCAGCCGCGTTATTCACTAAGGTTTCTCAGCGTCGCACTCGTCGTCGAGTGTCGGTTTTAAGGATACGAAATTGAACCTTATCCCCTATGCATTATGTAACAATTTCCTACTAGTTCGACGCTGAGAAACCTTAGTGAATAGTACCGCTGTAGCGCCGAGTGTAGGAAGTTTCCGTTCCAGAATCAGGAAAATACGCAACTGCGATAGTCAACGTTAAAACATTTTCAAATCTATTCTTGAAGCACAGAAACAAACTGCTCCATGATATAAATGTTTTTCTTGACTCCCCTAAATAGGCGCGCTTAAGAGCTCCTAACAGGGGCCTTACCATGAGCTCTTATTGCCATGATAGTTTCACTCATTTATGAGACAGATGTAGGTGATGTGCATACATCTGTCACTTTCGCACAACTGGATTATCATTGCAATAAGAGCTCATGGTTGGGCCCCGGGGATGGACAATTAATATAACAGTAAAATAAATGCACACAGAACAGTTTTTGTGAACACCATTGACTCTAAACATAATGGCAACGGAGATCATCGACCGACATTAATAGAGCTTTATGAAAAAACTCGCTGCTAAGTGCGACCATAGAGAATGCGTGGATTCCGTAATCATACATTTACGTACGCTTTGTGAAGGTAACGAAGTAACACAATGAACTTGGTAGACACGATCTAGACATTGCTTTAGTTAAGTGACTTATGTGATTTTACTTTGAATTCATTTTCGTGCTTTCAACTCTGGTTTAAAGGTCCCTTATTATGAGTTTTGCACCGTTATCGTAATCTATTTGTATGAGATATTGCGGTAATTTACTTCACCGCGGCGTACAATTTCTCATACAAATATTCGGCGGAGACGCTAGCAAGTATAGATTAACGAAAAGGGAAAACGGTGGGAAATTCGAGATAGGGGTACTTAGTGAGGCAATAGGTAGGTACTATTCTTATTCCAGGTATTATTAACACAAGGTTCGAATATTACCAACTACCTTAATCATTTACAAGATAAGAAATGATTATTAAATTAATAATAAATAGAAAACTGAACCCAAATCGCTGATTCGCGGAAGATTTCCAAGAAGACACAATTACGAGCAAAATCCTTTTATCCTCATTTCTAATACCACCATTTTTACCATCATCACTTATAGTGTTCAGGGGCTTTACCATGAGCTCTTATTGCCATGATAGTTTCACTCACTTATGAGACAGATGTATGTGACGTGTATACATCTGTCACTTTCTAACAACTGAATTATCATTGCAATAGAATTGCAAAGAGCTCACGGTTGGGCCCCAGACCATTCTATTAAAAATGTTTGTTTTGCATTCAAGCATGCCAGCTTCATCAAACTTCTACATGAGTTCACAGATTGAGTATTGATTGTACACCTAAGCCTACCCCTTCGGGGAAAGGTATGTATGTATGTATGTACAAATACTATCGGTGACGCAAGTATACTTTTATGAAAACTGCCAATTTCGTAATAGAGGTAATGAATAGTTTCCTAGACACTTATCACGTGCAAATACTATGATATTGCTACCATTAATTTATTAAAATACTAGCTCTTAACCACGTCACTCTCTGCGTAGTGTTTTTTTAAATAGGTAAGTACCCTATATCTCAGTAGTCAAATCTCTGTGTCAAATGTCAACCAAATTAGTTGCAGGGCAAACAGAGACACTTTCGCGTTAATATTTATTATTATATTTATTGTACATCTTAGAAAGAATTTAGTTACAAATAGATTTCATAGTATTACTGGTACAAATGGCGGTCTTATCGCACTAGGCAATATCTTACAGACAACCATGGGATGGATTTGAATGAGAAAATTTATTGGCAACTGTGTGGTGTACGGCATATACACTTCATAATAAACTTACAATATATATTTGATATATATAAGAAAAAATACTAAACATATTATAATACTAATATAGTAGAGATATAAATTAGTAAGACTGGCAGGCTGGTATAAACCCCATCTCAAAATGAAGTGTCAAAGCCAGTCGCGGTAAATTATGTTTATAACCACCCTAAGAGAACCCTAAGCCGTGTTAAAGATCCCAAGCACAGACTCCGGACCTTTATGGTTCCATTTACGCATCCCATTTTATACGTAATCCATTAATTGCCTGGATTGGACCTTTTTCTACCTTCTTGTCTTTTTTTATTGACCAAGCACCTGTGGAAGGAACCCAAATGATCCCGATGACTGGATATTTTTGTACAAATAAATCCTAACAATGCAACACTGCACACTCCGATATAAATCTTATGCTTAGTATTATAGAGTAGCATTCAAATTGTACAGGTGCAAAGGATATTTTTATAATATTATTATTTTTAAGCTTAGGGTGAGAAGGCGTCGGACAAGTCCGAAGCAGGTAGAAAATCGATTGTTATTAGATGTCAGATATCCTAATAATAATACAAATATATTATAAAGAATCGATTCCAAGCTTCGAATAGCGTTCGCTCGGACAAAAGATCGAAGTCAAATTAGTTTTATCATTTTTGTTGTGAATTCAATGGTTTATTGTAAAAGCGAATTTTGTGAATCATCCTTTGATCGGATAAAGGAGCCTTTGAAATTATATCTTAAGATGTCTCGTTTTATTGGGTGAGACATTTTGTTGCTATTTACTTGACATTATTTTAGAACATTTTCTCAATGCAATACAATCGTGATTTTAATTATAAGCTACCTATGTAATAAAGTCGTTAATCTTCCATAGCTTTCACGTCTGTCTGTCCGCCTATCCCTCGTAAACTAATAATTACAGTCGCTGGAATTTAAGATAATTTTGCACATCAAAACCCCTCATTATAGCTATTTTATTGCTGAATATTAAGTCTATTTACAACGGTACGAAACGGTTCTGTAATAAATCATTCAAACATCAAAGATGAATGGTAAACGTAAAGGAATGATCAATATACGAAGGTACTAATAAACCGAGGAAAGCGTTCTCGTGATTTAAATTCAAAGTAATCTTTGTTGAAATGTCGCCAATATGTAAAACAGCGTTGATTGATCACCAAAGTTTACTAAAGCAAATCAAAATTTATAATTCGTTTAACAAGGTACTTAACTAAGTTTGATATACCTACTTATATGCAAACATAATTATCATTAGCGCAGGAATAATTAGATAGACGTAGACATTACGTAGGTAGAAAATATCTCTAATTACTAGTAACGTTATATCGACTATTGTTCAAGAAGGAATTGGAAACCTGGTAGTGGAGGCTACCAATGCCTTTTTACCATCAGGCAAGCTTTATACTTGTTGCCACCTTAGTATACAAATTTGGTATAAATCAACCGTTAGCCAGACAAAAATAATATACTTACTTAGGCGAATACTACTTAATAGGTATCCATATAGTTTTAAATTTCATTCTGAGATTTAAGTATTTTGAGGTTTGTTTATATGTCAGGTGGTCTGTTCCGACGCAAAAGTTAATAAAAAATCTAACCACTGGTACTAGGTTTCACTGGTACTAAGTACCTATAACACATCTGTAATGAAATGAGTATGATGAACTGAATACGATTACCAAATACTTAAAGGGACTTTTTATTGATCACTGACGAGACGAAAGAAAGTACTTGGGATGATAGCGGGCGGAGGCTGCGACCGGCCCAACCGGTTATTTTGGTTAGCTCCATTGTGGTCAGTTTTTGTGCCCAACGGGCACTAAAAGGGTTCGCCAAAATGTTACCAACTATATTTGGCAACGGATTTCTTATGCGGAAGAGAAAATGGAAGACAATTAAAAACGATTCAACACTAAAGACATTTTGTAGGTAGTATAGGTAGTAGGTATAGAATACTAAGGAAGTAGGTTACTAAAAGTTAAAAACCATTTTGTAATTGTATGGGTGGGTACCTAATACCTATGTTATGCAGAAGGATGAAGGCTTAGTTAAGTAGCAGGAGGAACGAAGAACCATAAACAATGGATGAATGGCGTGAAATATGACGACGAATTTGAAACATCCTTTTCTGAATTTGGTTAACTACTCCTACCACCACTTCTGCAATGGATCCTTAGAACATCTCAGAGAGAAGTTTAAAGAAATAGGGATAATGACTGTGGCATGTCAATACATATTTGAAAATTTGATATATGTAAGAAAGAATATAGATAGTTTTAAGAAAAATTGTGATATGCACAATATAAATACACGCAAGAGGGATAAACTCCGTGTCCCTGTGACTAGACTGCACAAAACTAGTAACTCTTTTGTGGGGCAAAGTATACGCCTTTTCCAGTGGCGTAGCGTGCCTTGTCGGGGCCCCGTATAAAATTTTTTTTGGAGGCCCTTATATGGAGGTCAAGATTTTTCACAAAAGAAAAAAAATAGTGTGAGAAGTAATATTTATTTATCACATAATTTACCCATTTTACAAATAAAAATCGAATTTGAATTTTTTCATTATAAAATAAATTAGAAAGTTTTTATTCTTTTTCCTTACACACTTTGGGGGCCCCCGTGGCCCGGGGGCCCCGTATAATTGATACGGCAAATACGGCGGTAGCTACGCCCCTGGCCTTTTCAATAAACTACCATTAAGAATGTGTGAACTACCATTTTTAAGTTTTAAGGCAAGCATCAAACAGAAACTTTGTGAAAAAGCATATTATAGTGTAACTGAGTATATTGATGATAGCCAAACATGGCAATGAGTTGCTCACTCTTCCATTGAAATGTACTTAAACAACCCTATGTATATAGAAGGGACACATGTAAAAAAAAAACCGGGGAGTTTGTTTCGCCGTTTCTTCTCCTGACAGGCTTACTTTTGGAAACGGTAGTAAATTAACTTAAGTTAGCGTAAGAAAAATGACGTTCAATAAGTGTTCCAAGTGTCCCTTATGTTGAATAAAACTTTTTGATTTGAACAAAATAAATACTCAGCAATACTTTAATTTCACTAAAACTTCCCCATGTCCTGAGTGTATGTATCCACGTCTTCAATTCTAGAAAAAAGTGATTTGATTCGGAGAAATCAGTAGTAGGTTGTCTTGTTCGGGGAATTAAATACACTTTTGCAGGTACTAGCTTAGTCCATGAGTACTAGCTTCAAACGGGTTCCCTAACTACCTAAACAATATTTTATAAAATGATACTTTACCGCCATCTAGAGATATGATGGTGAACTAACAATACTTATACAAAACTTTATTTAACTGGGTAGGTATTATGATCGAAACGATTGATATGAGAACATAAAATAATATGCATTTTAATTGTAATGACAACAATTTAGAAAGCACAATAAATACGAATAATATTATATCAACTACATATTTGGCTGTAAGAGTAATTATCTTAGCCTGTTCTTCTTACCGCACTATAAAAATATAATGAAGGGTCGGCTGTCAAAAATGACTTTTTGACGGGCTTTTACGACAAAATTATTTGAATTATTACGATTTTGTAAACATGGGGGGCTCTCAGAGCACACGGAAACTTAGTGTGGATAATGAAAATTCTATCCAAGTGTCTCAAGATGCGCTAGATCGGATACAAGCTCAGCTAAGTGCAAGAGTAAATATGTTTTACATTACATAATTTAGATCAATGTCATGTCTCACTACAACAAAATAAAAAGGTGTTGGTGACGTAAATCACTAGTTCTTAATCTAGATTTCTGAGAAGTTCACTATTTAATCGCCTAAAGGCCTACAGTCCCTATATTTTGCTTCCAAGATACCGCTTTGAATTATTGTAGGTTATCTGCCATCCAAACAAACAGTTCTATAAACGGTTGGCCCAATGTCTTCTTACCTTATTTCTAGGATTTAGATTATTTTAGATAAAGTATACTTATCATTAAAAATCCACATTGATACTGGAACAGAATAATGTAAAAATTAAAATTTTCTTTAGTTTCCAAATTTATTCAGGGTGCTTCCTGTCATGATTATTTGCCTGTTCTTTCTTTCGTTACCATATTACTACCCCATTGGTAATACCATGGCATATAAAAAAACTCTGACTCTCTGGCAAATAAAATTGTCTTTATTCTCTTTAGCAAGCTGAGAATCCACAACCACCCCCGCCACAATACGCGCCACCTCCTTACTATGAGTCACAAAGGAAACAGCAGGAGAATGCTGCAGAAGAGGCATACTGGGCCCGACGTATTGAGAACCTGAAACGGGCCCATGAGAAAATAACTAGCGGCATGCAATTGGAATACCAGCAGACACTAAAGGAAGCTAATGAACTCTTCAATCTGGCTCAGGAGGACACCGCTAGTAAACTGCCACCATGTCAAGATGAAAAAGCAAAGGTTATCATCATAATCTATATCTATATCTATACAGATAAATAAAATTGAAGTTTCTGTTTGTAATTCCATAATAACAGCTTTTCACTAAATGCATATGAAAGTATACATGCTACTGACACTAAAAAACCAAGTTTTAAACATTTTCTCTGTCTGTCTGTTTGTGTCCGGGTAATCTCTGAAACAGCTGAACCGATTTAAACGGGACTTTCACTGGCAGGTAGCTGATGTTTGAAGGAGTAAATTAGGCTACTTTTATTTATTAAAAATATTAGGGTTCTGCAACATTAAGGATGAAACTAAATCGACGCGGGTGAAACCACAGGGCACAACTAGTCTCAACTAATATTATTAAGAGGAAAGAGTTGTATGTTAGTATGTTTGTAACAAATAGGATAAAAAATACAGAATCTATTTTAAAATTTCTTTCACCATTGAGTACATTATCACTGATTAACAAAGGCTATATTTAATCCCCATACTCCCATGGGAATGGGAATTTTGTTAGTTGGATTAAAGAAAACATCTCGAGGTAAAGAAACAATATGACAATCTTTTAAATAAAAGAACTTATACTATCCCTTGACATGTCTTATACACCCTTTCTTTATCCTACTGCAGGGAGTCAATCTTCAATGCTACTGAACCAATTTTAAAAATATTCTTTTGGCACTTAATCATCTTCAGTGTAAAGTGAGTGTTGCTATTATAACACCTCTACCCCTTCAGGGAATATAATCATGTGCATATTTGTATTCAATTATTAATTAATCTTCTGTTTATTTGTTTCCAGGTGTTAGAGTGCTACAGTACAAACCCCAACAAGTCTCTGTTATGTTCTGTGCTAGTGAATCAATTCAATGACTGTGTCTGCAAGAGTAGGGTGGCCGCCGTGACCGCCTCCTAGTGCGCATACATCTAATTAAAGTTAATAATTCCACACATGTATCTAATTTATTGACACTTCAGTGAACAACAGGCAATGCGAAGTAGTTATATTATTAAAGCTGTATGAATAAACTGTTATTAAAGTATGCGGCAGTTGTTTTGTTTCAATCAATGTATTTCATATTATTTTGGTGCTATTTTTCCCAAAAAACCCTACAATCATGTAACATAATTTTGCTGTAGTTGATTTTCCTGCAGGTTTTTCTCAGAAGGCTTGTTTCTGAACAAGTGGTAAGTGCCCAGGGCCTAGACCAAATTAATTATTGATGCACAATGACATTTTTTTCATGTCTGGCTTAAGGATCACAATTTTTTTTTTTTATCTATGAATGTAGGCTATTGATAAGAGCCATGACTGACAGTTACCATGGCAATCCTTCAGGGTTTGTTTATAGGGATTTATACATTATACAGTATTTAGCAGGGATCTTTCACTTAATACTTTATCACAACTACCCAATAAAATGGATGATAAACCACTAGATGAAAAGAAAAAACGACGCGTACCGCTGTACCCTGGCTTCCCTGAACTGTCCCGATCAGATGTTAGCATACACCCATCCTATACCAAACTGACCCTTGCATAGTAAGTACATGTATTATTTTATCTATCTATCCTTCACTTTAGGTTCTGGGGCTTCTACCAATACTCAATAGAAATTATCTAATCTCAAGAGAAACTAAGTTAGTATTAGCTTACATAATGCTCACACCTGTATCCCATGGTTAGACAGACAGTGCCTAGTACGAGTTTTGCACTGCCGCCGTCACAAGTCACCGCGTCAAAGTAAACGCAGATTTGTATGGGTTCGAAACAGCGCCTCTGTCGGCCTAAAGATGACACTATTGTGAACCCATACAAATTTGCGTTTACGTCGACGCGGTGACTTGTGACGGCGATTTTAAGAAAACTCGCACTAGGCCTTCAGATACCACTGTTTCCCATGTGCAATAAGCGAATTTTTGTATTAAGTCATGTCCTAAGTATTATAGCGCTGCTTACCAATTTCGGAGATGGCGTGAGCATATTTATTTTATGCACTAAAGTAACAATGTAACTTTCCAGTCGCGTAGTTTGCCGCCACCGCTACCATTGGGCCAAGGTAGCCCAACGCAAGCAGTTCATGAGAGAGCTGCACAGCTTTGAGAAGCTGCAACCAAATGCCCTAGATGGCGTTAGAGTCCACCGAGAGTTCTCCCAAGGAATTCTCTCACACACCATTCCTTCTAGAAGGTACATACAGAGGTTGACTCCAGATCCACTCAACTCTAAGGAGAGAATGAGAGTGGAAGAGATAATCAGTGGAAGGGTTAACTTTAGTCAAAAATAAGCTTATAAGGGTCTTTTCCCATACTCAAAGTCGATATTTTTATTTGATTGGACTTTTAACAAAGTATTTCCAAATTGTTGGAATGACATGATTACACAGGATTATACATGCCGCTCATATAGAAGGTTCAAGAAGCGATTTAAGGTTCAAGAAGACCTAAACTGGATTTATTTTATTACTTACTACAAACATGTTGGACAAATTTAGCTTATATGTTACAAAATAGTATTTATTTAAACAGAACTCTTGATTACCAACAGATTCTGATGATTTAAATAGACAAGTTTTATTCAACACTTTGTATTTTTTTCTTTTTCATTCTTTTACTCTTTTCAACATTAGTCTGCAAGTAATGTGCCTCCTTCTTAGCCTGTGATATCTCAGCTCGCAGCCTCTGCTTCATGGCAGCCCTCTCATAAGCCAGTCGTTCACTCAAGTGAATCCATTTGAATCTAGGGATGTACTTTATGTTCCAGATCATATCATAGTAGCGCGACTTCTTTCTACTGCCAATTTGAGTGTTGTTTAAATTCTGGGCAACCTGTTTTGCAATTTTCTTTTTCTGGAACTCCACCCAACCTTCTGTAAACTGCTCGGGAATGCGCTTTCGCTTTTCGCCAGGCTCTAAAGATAAAAGAAGTTTACTTTATTATTTGTTACAGGGCAATTTCATACAAAAATAAGTGAATGTATTAGAAATATCACGAATTTTATTTGAAGTATTCATTAAACGATATTGTCATTGAAAATAACAACATAACCTCAAAGTACTTACTGCCATTAAGTTGCAAGTATATTCGACCAACGTCACCGAACTGGCTGAATATTTCCCTTATCTTAGCAACGTTCATGTAAGGGGGTATTTTGGAGAGGTAGATTATACCACGTTTTCTAGTCTTCTTCTTAAGAGTACCCTTATCACTAGTGATTGAATTATTATCCGTGTTCAGTTCTGAACTCTCGCAATCAGAACCATTTTCTGGAACTCGTTCCATAGCTGTACTAGGCATAATCACTCTGATTCATACACAAGACAAGAAACTACCATCACATACAATGAAAGCGAAAATGAACTCAAGTTATCAAAATAACTTCACAAAACTACTCGCACTCAGAGCCATGTGATATTGACTTTAACAGATCACTGACACATTTCTTGACAGAGACTACGACCTAAAGACAGACTAAAAGCTAGGCAGTGCAGTCTAATAATATCTCAGCTGAGATGATTTCAACCAACTAATGATGTACAAATATAAAAGACTGGTTTATTAAGTTATTTATTTTTGATAAATAATATTCCGTTCTCGGTAAAAACCGCATACAACAATTATTTCAGTTTGATAAACCGGTTCCGATATTGATTCATGATGGCTGACTGACACTAACACTTCCGAGTTTAGATTTGCTACGCTACGCTACTTGTCATTCTTGTCAATCAACGACTATGTTTATCCTGTATGTCAGGCTTTAATAAATAGTAATAGTTTTCTGTGATAAATAACGTTAGTTAGTGGAGTGGATCGGGATTTTGATGTGGATAGGAGAATAAAACTCCTATCATACTTTTCTATTCCATTAATTTGAGACAAAAACACGTAAGATGGGTTGCGATGGTGGTACAATACCGAGGCGAGATGAGCTCGTTCGCATGAAAAAGAAGCCAGAACAAGTAAGCTCTGTGTTATTTTACATATGATTCGCTTACAAAAATGTAAATTATACGCTTAAATACATGTTTACAGTAATGTTTAAATCGAATGTTCCCACAGAAAGACAAAGATGCTGAACGTTCGTTCAAATGGCGCAACTGTGCGTTGTCACAACAACGCCTGCAAGCGCCCATTGTGGCGTGCGGACTGGGGAGGCTCTATAGCAAGAGCTCTGTGCTTGAAGCATTATTGGACAAGGAATCTAAGCCAGAATCTATCAATCACATCAAAAATTTAAAGGTAAGCTTTATCCTTAGGAAATGCCATGCATATCCACAATTATCTATAATTTACCCTAATATTAGATGTCAGGCCAAGTCAACATCAATACTTTACTTATTGATGTAAAGTGTATTTTGTCTACTACCTCTTCTCATGTAAACAACTAAACCAATGTTGCTACAATTTGGTAGTGAATCTTAGACATTGGATATACCTGTTAATTTTTTTCGTGATATTTCATTCATACTGGTAGATAGCATAAAAGTATTGTACTTAGAAGAAAGCTATATGGTAAATTAAAGTTGTGATTATTCTGTCCTACTTTGTTGACAATTATACCAGAATGGGACCATGATTATTTTACATTGCACATTGTCAAAACTCAAACCCTAAAAACATTGTCCAATAAAATTTAAACATAATTCAATATGTATTCCAGGATATCAAAGACCTGAATTTGATCAAGAATCCAGCATTCAAGGACGAGGACCACACTGATGGCACTGTGGGTGATGGCAGTGCTCCCTACATCTGCCCCATCAGTGGGCTTGAGATGACTGGGAAGTTCCGCTTTGTGTTCCTTTGGAGCTGTGGCTGTGTGCTAGCTGAACGGGCGCTGAAGGAAGTCAAGCAAAACCTTTGCCACATGGTAGCATTCTCTTATATTAATATTATTACATATTATACAATGGTTGCTTCAACAAATTTTTTACTACTATTCTTTGGAATTAGGCAGATGGTACCTTATTTGAATAAAGTAAGTTGAATATTAAAAACAGAAAATTTTACAAATACATTCAAAACTGTTCATAATACCTCTTGAGTTTAGGCTATGGTTTTTTTTATACAAAGGTGGCAATCAAGTGTGAAGTCTGTCTGAGGGTAAATGGCTTCTGCATCATCATTACATGAAAAACAAATCATAATCATAAAAAATCTTTACCATTCCAGTGCCAAGCACCCTTCACAGACAATGACGTGATCATCCTCAATGGTACTGACGAAGACATAGCATTGCTCAAGGAAAAGATGACTGTCCGCATTACCAATAGAAAGAGCAGCAAGAAATCTAAAGCAGAGAAAGCAGACAAAGTTGAAATCAAAACTGAACCATCAACATCTGTTGAAACCCCATCCACTTCTACATCTACTGAGAACCCTTCAACATCAATGAGTCAAGAAACTAAAGTAAAGGAAGAACCAGAAGCAGGTCCAAGTAATGCAGTTAAGAAGGAAATAGACACAATACCCCTGTCCCTACCTAAGTTCAACCCCAACAAGCAAGCCCGAGGTCACTTTGGGTCCTCCAAGCGCCCAATCTCAACAGAACTTGTGGATGATCCCTCCTATAAGAAGACAAAGAAAGCTTATAGCGTTGCCAAGGACCCACAGAGCAGTGAAGTGTTCAAGTCACTATTCACATCGCACAAGAGTGATAAAGAACAGCAGAGGGCTCATTGGGTTACTTATAATCCATTTTACAACTGATATAAATGTTAATGCGCAATGCAGATGGTTAAGTTTCAGCACTTTTTGTCAGCAATCTTCTTACTAAGCTGTCATTGAATTTACTCAAGAGCTCAAAAAATCCGTCAGACTGCGGACTTGTTTACATACGTAAAAAAAAATGTGACGCTATGTTGACTGCCATTGGTTCTGTGGTCGCATACTACTGTGGAACACGAGGTCCAGGGTTCAATCTCCGGGTTGGGCAGTGTTATTGGATTTTTTACCTGTATTTTTTTATAGGTCTGCTCTATGCAAGGGACATGTGAACTGGCGAAATGTGGGTCTGCCTACGCGGATAATAGAGACGTCAGCATATGTTACACACATATGATTCTTAGTAATAAAGTTGCGTAGACAAGTTTATTTAATTTTGTTTGCATTTGCTGCTAACATTCTCTAAAGAACATTTGGGTCATGTTTGTGTGATGACACGAAAATTGCTGAATCTTACACTGCATTCATTTAAGCTTAGACAATATCTATGCATTATTGTATGTGATCTATTTATAGGTATAAATAAATAAAAGTATGTCAAGGTACAAACTAGTTTAATTTAAAAGTAAATATTGCACTTGTCATTGCATACGCAACATTGGAATGTCATTTGGATACAGTCATTTCAATTCTTGTGCGTCTTTTTGGTACAATTCTTTGGTTAACTTATTTCCCTAATATACTGGAATGAAAGTCTACTAGAACACAATAATGCCCTATTATCTAACAGATCAACAGGATATGATTACATGTACTTTAGTTTAGGGACACAGCCTAATTCTTGAGAAAATGTGGAATGCTTAATTACTTAATTAGTTATATTAGCACGACTGTTGCAATCCTATGATAATCCTTGGTTGTAAAGTAGTTCCATCTCTTTATGATCCAGGTTTAAAAATGGTTGGACATGATTTTAGTCCAAGTCAGGTCTAGTCCTAGTCCTGCTAAGCTCCACTTAAGGTCAAATTAAATAGGAGATTGCAACAAAGGTTCAATAAATAATCTACTGGTATATCAAATAATTCCTAAATCGTGTGATCTAAGTGGAATCTTGTACGGAGGCTAGCGTGGCTTCTATGATGAGGTTGAAGTCCAATTCATTGAGGCTTGCTTTAGCTGTCAGCAGGTCCAGGAAGGTGTCCAGAGGAGAGAGCCGCTCGCCCGATGGTAGAGCTGCCAATCCAGCTGGAAAAGAAATCAGAATAACAATTACGTTCCATTAAAAGTTAATGTCGCACATTTATAACGAAATATCCAAGTTGAAAGCATAAGAAAATGAGGCTGTTTGCACACCAGAGATTCTCACTCAAGATACTGAATTTGTTCTGAATATTACTTTACTGGTCCCGGGCGCGGGCCGCGAGGGTTGTGTAATGGTAGTGTTACCAGTGTCAGGCTTGGGTCGATGTCGGGCGCGGTCGACGTGTGGCGCGGCGCCGCCGCTGAGCAGCGTGCTGGCGTGGTCCCGGGCGCGGGCCGCGAGGGTTGTGTAATGGTAGTGTTACCAGTGTCAGGCTTGGGTCGATGTCGGGCGCGGTCGGCGTGTGGCGCGGCGCCGCCGCTGAGCAGCGTGCTGGCGTGGTCCCGGGCGCGGGCCGCGAGGGTTGTGTAATGGTAGTGTTACCAGTGTCAGGCTTGGGTCGATGTCGGGCGCGGTCGGCGTGTGGCGCGGCGCCGCCGCTGAGCAGCGTGCTGGCGTGGTCCCGGGCGCGGGCCGCGAGGGTTGTGTAATGGTAGTGTTACCAGTGTCAGGCTTGGGTCGATGTCGGGCGCGGTCGGCGTGTGGCGCGGCGCCGCCGCTGAGCAGCGTGCTGGCGTGGTCCCGGGCGCGGGCCGCGAGGGTTGTGTAATGGTAGTGTTACCAGTGTCAGGCTTGGGTCGATGTCGGGCGCGGTCGGCGTGTGGCGCGGCGCCGCCGCTGAGCAGCGTGCTGGCGTGGTCCCGGGCGCGGGCCGCGAGGGTTGTGTAATGGTAGTGTTACCAGTGTCAGGCTTGGGTCGATGTCGGGCGCGGTCGGCGTGTGGCGCGGCGCCGCCGCTGAGCAGCGTGCTGGCGTGGTCCCGGGCGCGGGCCGCGAGGGTTGTGTAATGGTAGTGTTACCAGTGTCAGGCTTGGGTCGATGTCGGGCGCGGTCGGCGTGTGGCGCGGCGCCGCCGCTGAGCAGCGTGCTGGCGTGGTCCCGGGCGCGGGCCGCGAGGGTTGTGTAATGGTAGTGTTACCAGTGTCAGGCTTGGGTCGATGTCGGGCGCGGTCGGCGTGTGGCGCGGCGCCGCCGCTGAGCAGCGTGCTGGCGTGGTCCCGGGCGCGGGCCGCGAGGGTTGTGTAATGGTAGTGTTACCAGTGTCAGGCTTGGGTCGATGTCGGGCGCGGTCGGCGTGTGGCGCGGCGCCGCCGCTGAGCAGCGTGCTGGCGTGGTCCCGGGCGCGGGCCGCGAGGGTTGTGTAATGGTAGTGTTACCAGTGTCAGGCTTGGGTCGATGTCGGGCGCGGTCGGCGTGTGGCGCGGCGCCGCCGCTGAGCAGCGTGCTGGCGTGGTCCCGGGCGCGGGCCGCGAGGGTTGTGTAATGGTAGTGTTACCAGTGTCAGGCTTGGGTCGATGTCGGGCGCGGTCGGCGTGTGGCGCGGCGCCGCCGCTGAGCAGCGTGCTGGCGTGGTCCCGGGCGCGGGCCGCGAGGGTTGTGTAATGGTAGTGTTACCAGTGTCAGGCTTGGGTCGATGTCGGGCGCGGTCGGCGTGTGGCGCGGCGCCGCCGCTGAGCAGCGTGCTGGCGTGGTCCCGGGCGCGGGCCGCGAGGGTTGTGTAATGGTAGTGTTACCAGTGTCAGGCTTGGGTCGATGTCGGGCGCGGTCGGCGTGTGGCGCGGCGCCGCCGCTGAGCAGCGTGCTGGCGTGGTCCCGGGCGCGGGCCGCGAGGGTTGTGTAATGGTAGTGTTACCAGTGTCAGGCTTGGGTCGATGTCGGGCGCGGTCGGCGTGTGGCGCGGCGCCGCCGCTGAGCAGCGTGCTGGCGTGGTCCCGGGCGCGGGCCACGAGGGCGGCGCGGTGTCCCCAGCCGGCCAGGGCGCGCCGCGCGCGACCCTCGCCCGCCACTTGGATCAGGCGGAGCTTCTCCTTCACTGTACGCGGCTCGTCTTCTTTACCTATTCACAACAAACATCGTATCTGTAGTAGCATCTAGAAGTTTACGAATCGACTGTGTGAAAGACGATAATTGTCAGAATGGAAGTGGTCATAGATAAGACGAATGGAAGACAAAACGTTTCGCCAACACAAAATTACATGGTATTAAGACAGAAGGAAGATGTTGATCCAGAAATATATCTTGCTATGCAATTAAGTAATAGGCAGAAAGTCTTCGCCCCATCAAATCCCACTTGGTGAAAGTGTGAAACGCATTTGTTCGCAAAATAGTTTAACGTAAATAAAATACGTTCCGACCGAAACCCAAAACATTAAATGTAACTTACAAGCAATGATGGCCTTGAGCACGTCGATCTGCAGCTCGAACACGTTGCGGTGCAAGTACTGCATGAAGGCGTGGAAGCTGAGCGTATGGTAGCCGAGGTACGTGAAGAACGAGCTGAACCCCTGCGGGAGGGGGAACGCTATTGACTCGCTCGCCAGGTAGTACTGTTCCAGGACTTTGAACAGGATGAACGCGTGCGCTGGCTCCATTTCATCGCTGGAAGGTTCAGAGAAATTTATTACTACTCATGTTATGCATATACCAAACTCAAAGCTAACTGATTTAAATATCAACGCACAGCCTAAGCCGCTGAAATGTGTAGGACGTGTTCTTGATGAGGAGTAGGTATAAACTATGTAAGGGTTTTAAAATTCCACTCCTAAACAGATGATGAAATGGGAGTTGAAAGTTTGTGTGAAGAACTGCCACGTTTGAGTAGCTGTGTGGAGACGTAGGTAGACAAGTTTCTTTTCGATGATTTCAACGTAAACAAATAAATCTAATTTCGTGAGTAGGAAACTTCATTAGATTCTTCTTAGATTTTAATTATGTATACATACAAATTTCATCTGCATACTTTTTGTACCCGGACGGTACAAAAAGTAAAGCCTTGTCCTTCCAATGTCATCAAAATCGGTTAAGCCTCTGAGACTCTTTATCTTAGTCAATATTAGTTTGTTTTTTTGTTAGTTTATGAATACGGTGAAAGCGAAATGTATGGTATTTGAAAACCGTTAGGACTGATTATGAAGAGTACCCCGTTCAAACTAACTACGACCTTATTTATGATGAACCGAGTGTCGCTTATGATTATTCGTGAAATAACCTAGCTACTAAAATTTCATGTGGTTTGGGAAAGAAAATCTCCCACACCAAAAACAATTAATACAATTTGTTGAAAAAAGCGGCCCTACATCATTATGGTGCATTGTTACAGTTCTTCTATTTAAAAGGAGAAGATTTTATTCTCTTAAACCATGCTACTGCGTCATCATCAACCTACCTTAATGCACTGCTGGACAAAAGCCTCCCCTAATGAGTGCTACTGCGTATGTAAAATTAAGCGAATGGATGGAGCTTCTATATTTTCTAACATCTAGTACATAATTAGCGTATGAATTTATAAAATGAAACACACACGATCAAACAAAACACAAAAATGTGATGTCAAAAAAACTTTTTTTTTTGGTACTTACCAACCAAAATCTGAACAAAAACCAAAGCAAAAAACCCACCTGAAAATAAAAACAAAACGAAAACCAAAAACAGTGTCACAAACAAACCAAAAACCAGAGTGCCAAAACAAATCACGACCACCGCTAACAAAAAAAAGCGAGAACTGTCAACCCAGATACTATGCAAAGTAGGTACCGTCACGAGCTACGAGCGTTGAGAGAAATTGTTTGTGTCTTGTATTGCGCGTCGCAAGCAAATATCTGCGCCTTACTATACAGGTAAACAAAATTTAAATGTCTATTAGTAGTTTCAGATTAAAAGCTTTTCACCAAGTGCACATGAAACTTTCTCTGTCTATCTGTTTGTTCCGGTTAGTCTCCGAAACGGCTGAACCCATTTTAACGGGTCACGGGCTGATAACTTATGTTACAAGGAGTAACCTGGGCTACTTTTATTTAAAAAGAAACATTAGGGTTCCGCGGGCCACCAATTAAACTAAGGAAACCGCGGGGCACAGCTAGTTCCCAGCATGGTCGCTGTGCGCTCAAAACTCGTAACGGCCCTGAATCATACATGAAGGTGAAGCCTCGATGTTGGTTGTGCGTAGGGACGGCGGCGAGAGCTTTGGTGAGGGCTCGGCAGAGTGCTCGAGAGGCGTCCAGTTGAGCCGCCGCCCAGCGAGTGGCCACCGCGTGGACTCCACTCTCCACTCCGCGCCCAGGGCCTCCGCTGGCGGGAGTCGAGCTCTCCCTCATCAGGTGCACGCTCACTTCACGGAGATTCTAACCGTGTTCAATCATCGTCAAAGATGTAGAAGTACTTTGATGAGGGATTTGTATGAATGTTAAGAGGTGCTTAAGGGTAAGCGTTCAGTCCGCCCGATGGTATGCGGCTACTGTACAACTTATAATACTTCCTATGTCGATTAGCATCGATATTGTAGGAATATTGGAGTTCTCTGTTTGTCTTGCTTTTTTGAGAATACACAACAAACATCGGTTTAGAGATGCTACTAATTCAATGATCATTTTAATTAAA
This sequence comes from Watsonalla cultraria, assembly GCA_964035505.1. Classification (NCBI taxonomy): domain Eukaryota; kingdom Metazoa; phylum Arthropoda; class Insecta; order Lepidoptera; family Drepanidae; genus Watsonalla; species Watsonalla cultraria. The sequence goes on along the minus strand of OZ037712.1, from coordinate 1,533,005 downwards.
TTAAAAAAAAAATTTTTTACATTTCAATTTGTCGAGGCGAATTCACGACAGCATTTGATTGTATTAATAACACCATATCTCGTTTAATAAATCAATGTTCCTGAAAATTATGTAGAAAACCGACAAACAACGATATTTTTTTACATCGAATACATTAAAAAGCCTCTCGTAAGTTTTATCATAACTTGTGAATTGTTTATTTGAAGTGGCGTTCCACAGGGTTCTATTTTAGGTCCAAGTTGGTCCAAAGTTTTCAATTTTAATGACAAGTATTTTTAGTAAGCTTTAAGCAAGTTATTTTGTATGAGGCACATTGTAAGAGCAACTCACCGCAGCTATGATATGTTCCTGTTTGCTTGCAGTACAGACATCTAACTCGAAGAAAGGTAGTAGATCTTGTCCCGCGCCTATAGACGAGCGTCTCTGAGGAGCACTGAGGGGAGGCGGCGCCGCGCTTGGCGATAGTGGAGTGCTGCAGCGAGAAAGCGCTTCCGGCTGTAAGATACATTCAATTTTATATATTTATTAAGCAGCGTGTGGACGCCCACACGCCCTTGGCGAACTGACTCACGGCCAACACCACTGCCGATGGTACGGGGCCTGTACCTGATAGCAATGCAGGCTGACGCGCAGCTTGTCGAGCACGGCCTGCGGCTGGAGGCGCGGGCGGGCGGGCAGCGTGAGGGCGGCCCACAGCCGCGTCCACACGTCCTCGGCGAACTGACTCACGGCCAACACCACTGCCGATGGTACGGGGCCTGTACCTGATAGCAATGCAGGCTGACGCGCAGCTTGTCGAGCACGGCCTGCGGCTGGAGGCGCGGGCGGGCGGGCAGCGTGAGGGCGGCCCACAGCCGCGTCCACACGTCCTCGGCGAACTGACTCACGGCCAACACCACTGCCGATGGTACGGGGCCTGTACCTGATAGCAATGCAGGCTGACGCGCAGCTTGTCGAGCACGGCCTGCGGCTGGAGGCGCGGGCGGGCGGGCAGCGTGAGGGCGGCCCACAGCCGCGTCCACACGTCCTCGGCGAACTGACTCACGGCCAACACCACTGCCGATGGTACGGGGCCTGTACCTGATAGCAATGCAGGCTGACGCGCAGCTTGTCGAGCACGGCCTGCGGCTGGAGGCGCGGGCGGGCGGGCAGCGTGAGGGCGGCCCACAGCCGCGTCCACACGTCCTCGGCGAACTGACTCACGGCCAACACCACTGCCGATGGTACGGGGCCTGTACCTGATAGCAATGCAGGCTGACGCGCAGCTTGTCGAGCACGGCCTGCGGCTGGAGGCGCGGGCGGGCGGGCAGCGTGAGGGCGGCCCACAGCCGCGTCCACACGTCCTCGGCGAACTGACTCACGGCCAACACCACTGCCGATGGTACGGGGCCTGTACCTGATAGCAATGCAGGCTGACGCGCAGCTTGTCGAGCACGGCCTGCGGCTGGAGGCGCGGGCGGGCGGGCAGCGTGAGGGCGGCCCACAGCCGCGTCCACACGTCCTCGGCGAACTGACTCACGGCCAACACCACTGCCGATGGTACGGGGCCTGTACCTGATAGCAATGCAGGCTGACGCGCAGCTTGTCGAGCACGGCCTGCGGCTGGAGGCGCGGGCGGGCGGGCAGCGTGAGGGCGGCCCACAGCCGCGTCCACACGTCCTCGGCGAACTGACTCACGGCCAACACCACTGCCGATGGTACGGGGCCTGTACCTGATAGCAATGCAGGCTGACGCGCAGCTTGTCGAGCACGGCCTGCGGCTGGAGGCGCGGGCGGGCGGGCAGCGTGAGGGCGGCCCACAGCCGCGTCCACACGTCCTCGGCGAACTGACTCACGGCCAACACCACTGCCGATGGTACGGGGCCTGTACCTGATAGCAATGCAGGCTGACGCGCAGCTTGTCGAGCACGGCCTGCGGCTGGAGGCGCGGGCGGGCGGGCAGCGTGAGGGCGGCCCACAGCCGCGTCCACACGTCCTCGGCGAACTGACTCACGGCCAACACCACTGCCGATGGTACGGGGCCTGTACCTGATAGCAATGCAGGCTGACGCGCAGCTTGTCGAGCACGGCCTGCGGCTGGAGGCGCGGGCGGGCGGGCAGCGTGAGGGCGGCCCACAGCCGCGTCCACACGTCCTCGGCGAACTGACTCACGGCCAACACCACTGCCGATGGTACGGGGCCTGTACCTGATAGCAATGCAGGCTGACGCGCAGCTTGTCGAGCACGGCCTGCGGCTGGAGGCGCGGGCGGGCGGGCAGCGTGAGGGCGGCCCACAGCCGCGTCCACACGTCCTCGGCGAACTGACTCACGGCCAACACCACTGCCGATGGTACGGGGCCTGTACCTGATAGCAATGCAGGCTGACGCGCAGCTTGTCGAGCACGGCCTGCGGCTGGAGGCGCGGGCGGGCGGGCAGCGTGAGGGCGGCCCACAGCCGCGTCCACACGTCCTCGGCGAACTGACTCACGCGCTGCCGCGGCGCCAACACCACCGCCGAGCTGTTCCACAGCTTCTCTTGCGACACTGACACGCACACTGACCGCACCTACACACACAACCGCACATATGTAATGGCTCACCCTACACAAGAAAATATTAGTGCAGGAAAACATCGTGAGGACACCTGCATATGTATGAGAATTAATTCAATGACGTATGTATAGTGCCTAAGGCGGCGATAGACTCATCATCTGTCACGTTGGCACCTAATTATTTTCGGTGAAAAGTGGGTGTTGTGATTATAGCACTTCTGCCTACATACACGGCATACAGGCGTGAGCATATTTTTTTTATTTTTTTTTTTTATTTATGTATGTATGTATGTATGAGCCTGTTGTATACTACTACTTGGCTTGCCTCGCTACCACTTTTTCAACTGTCTCTGACCTCAGCAATCTGCTGCCAATCCTGAAAGTATCAAGTTCATCCCGCCATCTCCTCCGAGGCCTGACGCGTAATCGTTTCCTAACGTATATGAAGAACTTTATAACCTAAGAAGAAAGATGACAGGGGGATATGACCTTAACGTCAGCGAACTTGAGGTGCAAGGTGAAGGGCAGCATCTTCATGAGAGGCAGCGCGGAGGAGGGCAGCGAGCGGCGCGTGAGGGCGTGCGCGGCGCCCAGCAGGTACTCGTGCAGCACGCGCTGCAGCCCCGCCGCCGCGCGCTGGTTCACGCATTGCCACGACACCAGCTGACAACGGCACCGACGGCTTATTACTCATCATCATCCTCCTGCCCTTATCCCATGTTATTGGTGGTCGGCGCAATGTGTTCCTCTCTTCCATTTCTCTCTATCAGCCGTCATCTGTATTCACTCCCATTCTAACCATATCATCTTTCACACAATCCATCCATCGTTTCTTAGGTCTTCCTTTCCCCTTGTAACCATCCACATTCATAAACAAAACTTTTTTGGCAATATTATCCTCATCCCTCCGCGTAACATGTCCATACCACGACAAATGTTTATTCTTCAACTTCTCAGTCACTGGTGCTACTTTCAGACTTCCCCTTATAAACGCCGCTGGAGCCCCGGCGCCGCGCGCTGGTTCACGCATTGCCACGACGCCAGCTGACAAGGGCAACTACGGCTTATTACTAGCCTTATCAATACCCCTTCAAATATTTAATAGCCTTATTGTGCCCCGTAGTCTTTAATAGCTTGAACGGATCTTTAATGACATCACTCCCTACTCATATATTAAGCTATTTAAATACACTGTAAGTGCAAACTAACAGTATTTCACTAAATGTATATGAAATTATACACGGAACTTATATTACAAAATCTATTTTAAAATATTTGCTCTATGAGTTTCGTCTGGCTAATCCCTGAACGAACTGGAGCGATTTCAAGGGGACTGGGACTAGGATCACTGTGAGATAGCTGATGTTATAAGGAGTAACTTAAGTAGACTACTTTTATTTTAAAAAAGAAAATATCACAAAATTGTATGTGTGTATAAAAGAATGGTTTCAGATTTGCGGTTCTGAGGTAACAAGTAAAATTCAGAACCTCATTTTTTTTAAGTCTGTTTAAAATCAGTCTTACCTCATCCGCGAGCTCCATATTCCCTTCATGCAGTATCAAGTAATGTATGATCGCGAGTTTGTTCTCAACTACCGTATTGCTCTTGAATGTGGCCGCTAAATCCTTTTCAGGCACAGTCATAGTGATTACATCTAGCGTGTTGAGGTCGACCATCGCGTGGGCTCCCCAGCCCAGCAGTGGGGTGAGGCTGGGCCCACTCTCACACTCTTCGACAGGCAACACGATATGGCAACACGGCTCATGGCTCAGACTGATGTCGATGAGGTGAGTATACAGCATTGGGATGTTCACTAGTAGGTGGTGGTCTGTGGTTAAATTAAAATAATATAAAATGAGTTCAGCTCAACCAAGGTTCGGTTATATTATTCGTCTGCTACGGCCTTGCCTTGGTCTTGCGGCCTACTGTGTGCCTAGGCAAAGTAGCAGTCACTCGCGCTTACGCTAATAGGATAATGTTACCATGTCTGCAGGCTCAGATGATATAAACGAGCGTATTAAGTCTGTTCAAAACCTCCTTATTTTTTATGAGATATAAACGTACTAGATTGTACTCGCTACTTCTTTACGTTTGTTTTTTTTAAGTAAGTAAACCAACCGCAATTCTTCAAGAGTGAGAGGGTAGAGTTTGCGAGAAAATTATCTCGCAGCTCGTAGTTGAAACTGATCTAAAATAGTGAGTTCGTGGTCGTCTTAAGCAGGAAACTTTTTTTTTTAAAGGATCGTTGGTACAGACCGCCGCTGCGACCACTCGATCCACTCGGCTACCAAGGCTCTCTTTATTATTTACGTACCTGCATACAAGGTGTACGAAGGTCTGAGCGACTTGGCGAGAGCCCAGGGCAGGTCGGGCACGACGCTGTGCACCACACAGCCGTGCTGCAGCAACGTGATGGAGTACGCGAAGTTCACCCCGGAGTCCTTCAGCTCCGCGCTGTCCTCTAGTACTAGGGACGTCGTGGAGTCGTCCAGGGGCTACCAACATATTGGTAGTTAGCATGTCATGCACACTCCAAAGACAGTGATTTTCAAAGAGTCGTGACATGATAAATTTTTTTTTGTCGTGTCTGGAAACTCCCAAAGGTGGAATAGACAAGGTTAGTTAGGTAGGTAGAAATACGCAAAGAAGAATATGCGGCGCAGCGGAACCGGCCCGTCGCAGTAAGTACCACCGTGATGCCCTGCCTCTAGTTACCTTGTAGAGATAGTGGTGACAGATGCAGAGCACGCCTCGTGCGTCGCACAGGATGGTGAGGTCGAGGCTGCAGTCGTGCAGGCGCAGCGGCACCGGCCCGTCGCAGTAAGTACCGCACGCCGCGCCGCCCGCCGCCAGCGGCAAGCTCAGTGGGATGTTCAACTACATGCAATAATATACTATACAGTATAACACTTCTTCCTTCACATGTCTATCAAACCTAAACTTGTACCATGTTTCGCTAAAACCTTGGACGCTTCGATTTGAGCAAAGCATATAAAACTGCCAAAGAGACACGCTTATCAGGGGACCCCAGAGTAGGTACCTACCACATCTAGTTGTATCACATGGCTGCGGTATTTTGTATAATGGCTGTTCTACCAAAGGAGTGTTGACATTTTGGAATTTGAAGTTAAAAATATTTTTGTTTCAAAGAGTGGGGATGAGCAAACAAACTGGTGGAACATTTTTGAAAAACTGTTTTGTTATCAAAAATAGCTTACAACAGTCTCATGTGGTAGATCAGCGTGGAATTGCAGAGCCGACAATGTCGGTGTCACTTCTGACGGGGATTTCACTTCTTCACCTTCTGCAAAGCTTTGTACTGGCGGCCGATAATGGATGTAGTACAGAACCTTTGGGAAAGATTAAATTTAAAACTTATTATCACAGGCCAAGACTCATTTTGGGTTGTTGCGCCATACTAGGGAAATAGCCCAATGGTTAAATATAATTTAGAATGTTTCACTCAAACATACATAAAATATATCGGCTCTAATAAAGAATATAAAATGAAAAGTTTTGTATATTAACTATTTACTAATATTACGCTTATCATAGTTTAAGCCATGATGGCACTGTGTGATAATGACAGAACATTACATATATATTCATTGCATGCAATCTTTTATTTTTTTATGCAGTATAAAACCTAATAATTATGTGATTTTTAGTTACCTGGTTGACACAGTCCCACTGGGCCCATGAGAACACCTTGACTATAGTCTCCGGGTCAGTATAGATGCCGTCAAATCCCCACTTGTCTGTGCCATCAGGACACTCATTCAGAAACATAGGAGTGCGATACACTTTTATATCTGAAAAAAAAAAATGCAATGTTACATATTAAAGCAAACCAACATTAAACAAAAACATATCTTTTCAATAAAATTGTATACTCTTGTGTATTAGTCGAGCATTTTTTATTTTTATTTAAGGACTAGCCATGCCCTGCAGTTTTACCTGTATAGACCTAATTTCATTTCACGGCTTTATTTCTCAGAAACCCTATTTTTATTAAATAAAGGTATCCAAATTTACTGCTTGTTACACCAACTATATGCCAGTGAAATTCCGAACTGGAATTTCCCTAAAATCCAAACGTTTCAGAGAGTAGTGAGAACAAACAGACAGATAGTGAGTATGATACATACTCACAAATGTTGAAGAATTGACCCGACACTGAAGGATTGACACCGGTTCAGAAACTAGCCTTCTGAGAAAAACCGGCAAGACACTCAGCTGGCATCATGTACATCTATAATAACTAGTTATATTTTGTATATTTCTTGAATAGAAACTTACATTCCAGATGTTTAAATAGCAGTAGTCTGTCATTCCTAATGCCAGGGTTGTACTTGTTACTTTTTCCATAAACATACTGACACATGATCTGCTTGGTGGAGCCCTCTTCTACCTCCAGAGGGATCCTGTCACTGTCTGGTAACAGGCATATCAAGAATGGACAGTATTGGGGCTCCTTCTCATCAGCATCTTCTGGCAACTTCTTCACCACGTAACTAAGAAGGCTGTGAGTCGCATTCACCGAGGCCTGTATAATGTTTAGTTTCTCGTCGAACGTGTGTAGCGTTGTCAAAGTTTTGGTCTTGTTGGCGTACACGCCGATACACAACACCTCCGCGTCCGTACCCGATATCCATGACAGCATCTGCGACCCATCTTGCTCCTGCCCCAACAGACGCCACTCGCGAGCCGTCACCACTGTAATGTTTGTGCAATAAGCTTATCACTGAACATAATCGATACTACACACAAAACACAGATAAGGCTTACCTTCTTCACTTTGGGCCTGTAGCAACCCACATAGCTTCACGGCTATATTCTGCACAGCCATCCTGACCATATATTTATTCTGTGTTCACCTGTGTCTCACATATTATATAAATATGTCAATGTATCGCCACGTTATCAATCGAGAAATCGCGCACCTTTATTGACTTTTCTCGCTCAATTTTCTATCAGCTGGCGCCCAGCTGTAGCACAGGATGAAGTTAGGTGTTTCAGTAATAGCAACATTAAAAATAAATATTATTATTAGGTTGTTACAATCGTGTCGTCAGTTATCTGAATTGGCCAATGGGACAAAAGTACAAGTATTCATAGCATGTTCCATTACACGTATTTTTTCATTAATTGTATAAGTAACATATTTAGTATTTTGTACCTTTTAATATAATTATTCAATAAACCGATAAACGAGAGAATTATTATGTTTAAATGAATAGAATATCAAATATTTTTCTAATGGTAAAATAATTTATTTCTTCTATAACTAGTTCCACTATTGTAAATCAAAATGTAAATAAGTATTTAACCTGTGTCTGAATACTTTAAATTATTTTGATACATTAAAACCAGATGATGTTTTCTGCGTATAACAAAACATATCATGCAAGTGACGTACGTTTTCAGAAGAAACAAACATGAAGTTAGCTATTAGTCTACCAGTTGGGCTCCTATGTTTTACCGCGACATTTTCGCGCGGAAAGCCGGGCGTAATCGAGCCGTGAAAAACTGAAAAGTACCATGTAATATTAGAAATATACCTGAAGTGTATCAATTTTATTTATATCTAGTGAATGTACTATCATATATGTTAGAAATAGTTAATAAATCGTCGTAATAGTGTCAAAAGTTCACATACCATATCTAGTGCCTAAGGAAATTTCTTGCGAGTAATTTGGATTGAATTTGTGAATGATCAGGTATGTTTAAACCCAATCCTTTCTTTCTCCTATATGTGATTTATCTTTTGTAATAGAGATTTTGATGGATAATTTTAGCCTTTGCGTATAATTAGGTTATAAACCTGCAGTGGGCGATAAGCCAAGCCAATTACTTTGTCAATCGCTATGTCCTATTAGAGGCTTTTATTTCGGTCTGATTAGCTATATTTTGCCCTTACATGAATATTACGATGATATCGTGTCATGCTGAGGCTATTTTTATCAATTTCCATAAGTGGATGGGCCGAGAAACCCAAGCTAGCGACGTGTCTAATGGCGCTGACGGCAGAATTTCGCGCGCGATTGTGACCGATTCGTGGCATTTTTTCGAGCAGCTGATTGATGCATTTCTAGATTTTAGTGATTCCAATTCGTAGTTTATGTCCTAAAGTGAACATAAAATGCCTTAATATGCGATATTAAGTGAATTTACTGCCTCAAAATAGCCCTCGGAAAAATTCTCCCGCCAATCAGCAGGGGGCACGCTGCGACACATCTGTCTTGATAGCTTGGTTTACGCATGAATTTTACCTAATTGAGGCATCTACGCTCTTCTACGACGTCCGTTATTGTATTACATTCCTTTTGTTTTATAATAAATTTGGATATCTGCCCTCAATTACGGTAGTCAAGTGACATAACCCTATTTGCGGTTCGAACATGACATGCGGTAAATTTAGGCTTTTTACTATTACTTTTATTGTTATATACTTGCTAATTCATTGGTATGCTAAATGAGTACTATGTTTCAAGGCCTGGAGACCACAAAGCATACCACTTGTCACCCCCACAATGGCAGAAAATGGGTATGTATCAGTGTGACCCTGCTCTCACATTTGAATACTGACCTTGATGGCTTTTGTTTACTTACTGATGTTAACATATGTTGATAGGTCCTCATGTGAAGCCAGTGAAATGCGAATGAATTTAAAAAGGAAAAGAAATTCCACTGACGATGAGGTTTGTAATTTGGGAGTGTTACATTATTAGCTTTGATTTAAGTGCAGTTGTAGTAGAGGTATAATGCTTGCAGCTGGAGAACATGCCACCGGTGAAGATCTCACCGCGACTTGAGGAGGAACTGAGTGACCAGCCAGCACACAATGTAGTTGTGGAGTCGTCCTCCTGCTCCAGTGACGATGAGGGCTCACAGTATGAGGCGGTAGAGCAACCAAGGAGTGTATTCACTGATATAGACTATAACCCTGACAGTTTCTTGAGCCCACCGAGTATACCTGACCTGCCTTGTGTGTTGAGCCCTTTGGAGAATGTTGCCAGGGGTGACTCCACCCCTCACTCAAATAAGAGACCTAGGTAAGAATATTAAAAAAAAACCCGCCTTCAAACAGGTTCCTAAGATGATTTGTTTTTGTAATAATTATAATAGTATAGTTTACACCAAGAGTTAGGAAACCCTTTGCACTATGCCCTTCTTCCTTTACAGCAGTAGTAAGCCCCTGTACCCTCCGCCACCAAAGCGCAAGTGTCCCCTGCCAGGGCTGTCCTGGGCGGACCCCTGCGATGTGTGGAACAGCATGTGTGAGTGTGATGCAAAGTCTATGAGGAAGAAGAACCCCAATATGTTTGACAATCATCCCAACCTCCAGCCTAGGATGAGAGCTATACTCCTGGACTGGCTGAATGAGGTGAGTCAATTATACTGGGATCATATCTACTTCTTTCAATCACTTTATTATTGCAGGACTTTTCAATACTAGATGTACCGTACTTTTATTTGGTAATCTATACATATATACATCTATATCTATACAGATAAATAAAATTGAAGTGTCTGTTTGTAATACCAAAATAACAGCTTTTCACTAAATGCATATGAAAGTATACATGCTACTGACACTAAAAAAACAAGTGTTAAAAATTTTCTCTGTCTGTCTGTCTGTTTGTTCCGGGTAATCTCCGAAACGACTGGACCGATTTTAACTGGACTTTCACTGGCAGGTAGCTGATATAGCAAGGAGTAACTTAGGCTACTTTTATTTATTAAAAATATCAGGGTTCCGCGACAATAAGGATGAAACTAAATCTACACGGGTGAAATATAATATAAGAAGGTTAAATGACATGTCATTTTGAAACTGAAAGAAGGTCTGTTTCTGTCTCTTTCACCAGTTGTTTCATAGAGAAATTTTAAAATGTACATGAATAGATTATTTGTAATTCTGTCCATTGTACTTTCATGCTGCATTAAGAGTGACTTGCAAGTGGAGTGGTAAGTAAATTAGTGATTTTTCTGTCGATTCCTACATGTTGGTATGAAAGTGATGTAACGTTGGGATCAATGACCCCTTTTTTGCAGTGTTCATTGACCTCTTAACCAACGCGTTTGCTAATACCATCATTAGTCGTTTTTCATTTGATTTTCGATTATTTTATTATAACACTCGTATTTGTTCTGGGAATTAAACATATTCAATAAATAAATGAATCTTCGTTGGCAAATTACAATTGAGAGCACCGCATGCTTTTAAGAATAAGCACTAATTTAATTCGTAACTGAGAAAGTAGGGCACATCTATTGTACACTTGCGTGTGATAACGCGGCGAGATTATACTATGTTTCTACTTGGTAATTCCCCTCAATGCTTTCTTTTGATACCGTTATTGTTAAAATATCGAATAAAATTAAGCTCGCCAACCATGGGAGCTGCGTGATGTGATCGCGACCTTGGCTAATCGCGCCTCTACGCGGATGCACTGTCACCACAAACTTATCAAATACTTGCGAATACGTGCATATTTTATTACGTAACGTTATACGGTAGTTAGTTATAAGTACTATTTATACATTGACCATTATGACTACAATCATTCGAGGTCTACTTTATGCTCACATATAAATAAATCACTTTTGTCCCAAAATAATCGTAAAGTTTTTATATGCGCGCACGCGACTAATTTTAGAAGATCGTGAATACCTTACCTGAGCGTAGGTATAGGCTAATATACATATAATAAGGTCAGGTATAAAAACTTAATTATTTTACATTTAAATTAAAACTAAACTTAAATTTAAACTACAATAAAAATAAAAATTATAAGTATCAGGTCAGGTATGGTACGGGTGACTTCGATTTACCATTAACTTTAATAAGCTTTTAATGAGGTACCTACTTAGTAAGCTAAGTTAGTCACAATAGCAGCAAACCGTTAGGTTGAAATTTGGAAGAATGATTCCTTTGTTTCTATGCTACCCTAGAGGTACTACTATTCAAGACGGGTATTTTTTGTATTCCGCATCCTCATTATGTAAGGAGTAAGTCGGTTTGTTTGGAAGACTAATGTGAGCTTTATTAAATACGAAAAGAAGTATAATATAATCTGAATGAAGAGCAGTACCTCAGCTACGTATAGCTACGTCTGAAATGCCTTTAGACTTTCTAAATGGAAGCGAGAAGACATGCATTCTATTTCGAGAGAATGCAATAAGTTTAGACCCTCAGGAAGCTATAGGCAAACCATCGTCACGAAAACCTTCCAAGAATTCAAGTTTAAATTATCTTATTCCTTGATCAGAGAGTCAAATACGTAATCGTTGTAGATTATAATTGAAACAGATTTAATTGAGAACATAATCCTAATGGCACTACTTGTAAGAATAGTATGTTATATTTTATACTTTATAGACGCGATGACGTAAGGACACGTCGGATTGATATGTTAATTAGCATGTGCAAGCCAAATCACTTATTGACTGCGGAAAATGCTAAGTTAAGTAAAGTTTTCCTGTAAAGATAACTGATTCATATGCCTGCCTAACTTCGCACGCCCTTAGAAGCTCTCGGCCTATCGTGTACTTTTTTGTTTCCTATGGAATTACCAATGTTTGTGAAAAAGTAACAATAGGTTGTAAAAGCATCTGAAACTTTGTAGGAAACCGACAAAAATGCTCTACGTAACGAAACCAAGACCTCCGCGTTGAATCCACAACTCAATACAGCAACTTTACGTAAGCAACTACAGCCCACAACAGATGACGAAGATGTAATATGATAATATTAACGTATATTACGAATATTAATATATTATAGCGCAGTATGTTGTGGGCTTAATCTAAAAAGTTAGTAAGCCGTCCCGACTTGACAGTAGACGGTAGACGTAGCCTAAGGGTGAATGCAGACGCGAAAATTTCTTCATAATAGGCTAGCGATATAGATTACGAATCCCTTTCCAGCCAGTACTTCCTCAAGGAGCGAAGGAAACCTCATCTCATTGCATTACAAAACATGAAACTTAAGTTATGTTGTTGCGTTACTTGTCTCAGTTCATGTTCCGTCGAGTAGCTAAATATGTAGAGACTAGCGGACGTCACGCGGTTTCACCCGCGTAGTTCCCGTTCCCGTGGGAGTATGGGGATTATATATAGCCTATGTTACTTACTGATGATGTAGCTATCCATTGCTGAAAGAATTTTCAAGATCGGTCAAGTAGCTTCGGAGCCTATTCAATGCAAACAAACAAAAAAACAATCAAATACTTTTCTCTTTATAATATTAGTGTAGATGTAGAGATTAGATCTGAAGATATCGACATTTAGCCTAAAATGATAACTGAACATCTTCAATAAGCATCACGCTTGTTTTTGTGGTCCACGGCCGTGTCGACAGACGAATATTTTTACTTTTTGTCGCTCGTTACTTTGACGCCTCCAGGCGCCGCGCCACGGGGGCCTCTAATACTTATTGATTTGAATAATTCCGATAATGCATTTTAAAACGCATTGTAAAACCACATATTGCATACTGGGGCCTTACCATGAGCTCTTATTGCCATGATAGTTTCACTCATTTATGAGACAGATGTATGTGACGTGCATACATCTGTCACTTTCGCACAACTGAATTATCATTACAATAAGAGCTCATGGTTGGGGCCCTGTTTTTCACAAAAATCCGAATGCATATTTGACATGTGCAATGATATTTAGCTGGTTAAAGATTTTGATACTCGTATTTATTCACCCTCACACTTACACGATCAAGCAGGTTTTCGCCCAAACCCTCCAGCGTGTGCCCTCTTGCATATCAAAATACACTATTATTTATTTTATTGTAATATTTAGCCCCTCAGCTAACTATAGTCTTTTCAAAGTTACAATTTTATTCGTCACCTGTTTGCTGTTTTCATGCACAGTTTTGTGCAGAGATTTTGTAACTCGTTTAAACGAAAACAACGATATCTACTCGCCCAACAGTGGTTCACTCATGATAGCTCCTAAAAAGGTCTCCCAGATATGATTATCTTCATAGCCACATAGTAATAGCGCTAAAAACTTGCCTCACGCAAAACTTTCCACTATAGAATAATGCAAATTAAGTTTGAGAAAACTATCACAAGTCCACATCTGTTAACTCTGCCAAAAGGTTATTTTTAGCAGCAAATAATCTATACATATTCAATTCAAAGGCCTGACTGAATGATATGACGTACAGCCTAAACAGCTGGTCTTAGAGACTTGACATTTAGAGGGTGTGTTTATTGTGACTTGTCATCAACTAAGAAACTGTTTTACAATTTATCTAAGCGATTGAATTTTCTGTGAAACTTTTCTTCTCTGGGTCGTATACCACGTGGGTGAAGTCGCGGGCAGAAACTATTTAGTAAATCTAAAACCTTTAACCTTTTTAAACGAACAATTCTTTGAAAGACTCTAATAAGTAGGTATTTGATTTTTGAAACCAACGATTTTCCTAAGATTTTGTATGTTGGGGATTTCGGGGCGATGAAATGATCTAGCTAGGTTAATATTTTAGACTATGTCTCAAAAAAACATAGGACCTTTTAAACCACGGCTATATTCAATGTTTGTATGGGAAAAGTTGACAGGATTGCAGAAAAGAACTAGGGTTAGCGAACCCGCGAACATTTTCTGATTTCAAACTTGTCGTTAGTTGTAAAATGTACCTGAATACTCTAGTTCCTTCGCTACATACGGCCGCTGGATGACTTCATTCAGTCCTGACAGAGCGTCTTTACATATACCTCTGCTCAATTGTAGCCTAGTTACTCCAAAATTCCTTAATCTGTTTCAATAAGTTTTATGAAGCTACATAATTAACAACAAGCTTTTAAAAATAGGTCACCATGGGATGTATGTCCTAATGGAATAATTTAGGCGTTCTTTTCTTTCTAACAATTAATTCTTCCTGCCTAATGTAACGTGAGAACTTCATATACGCTAATAGAGATGTGACACTTCCTATTACTAGGATTGGATTGAATTATAATTTTATCATAAATCGTTTAATAGGTAGGATATCTTTGGACCCGTTATTTTTCACACCGTGGAGATTTATCAGGCGACGATTCGTGGTGAGATCATGGCTTTCCCATACTTCTCTGCCAGTTACTTGGAGAGTTGCTACTGATCTGATTGCGTTAAAAACGTTGCTTTGTCAGGCAAAGTTAATAAGCCACATCAAACTGAACGTGCTGAAGATTGCAAACGTGCATTCGATCCCACTCAAGTCTAAAATAAAGATAGTCTCCTGTCTCAAATACAATTAAAATAATATCAGCATTTGTCGTGCGATTTCTTACAACTAGGGTCTTTCAAAATCAGCTGCTTAATACTCTTTAATGTTCCTGTTTTATGATTGACGTATTTATTTGCTATCTATCACCATATTTGCGGCAGTTGGGTTCAGCCAAATATAGGCGTTATTTGACTTATTGACGAATGACCATTAATATTGTATGCGACAAAACCTGCTCTCTAAGCATTGCATGTGTTTCATCATCAGCATAATTCGTCGGTAAAAGGTCTATAAGAAATTATGGGTATGTCTCTATCTTCTAGATTATTTGCAGTTAAATCTATACATCTATATCTATACAGATAAATAAAATTGAAGTGTCTGTTTGTAATTTCAAAATTACACCTTTTCACTAAATGCATATGAAAGTATATACGGTACAGACAAAAAAATCCAATTTTTAAATTTTTTTTCTCTCTGTCTGTCTGTCTGTTTGTTCCGGGTAATCTCTGAAACGGCTGGACTGATTTTAACGGGACTTTCACTGGCGGGTAACTGGTGATACAAGGAGTAACTTAGGCTTAACCTACTTTTATTTATAAAAAATATTAGGGTTCCGCGTAACTACGCATGAAACTAAATCTACGCGGGTGAAACCGCGGGGCACAGCTAGTATATCATATAATATAAGACCAGGGAGAGTCCCTTTTATATGTTTTTTTCACCGTTTTAAATTGATCATGGATACACCGACCGCCACAGAGGCAGCGGAATTATTATGCCTGATTCCTACCGGCTAAAGAAACTACATTTCTCCCTGCTTAACATAAAAGTAAGAAAACTTACTATTACGTCCGCCATACTTACCCAAATGAGGATTAATAAGACGATTATGTATCTGAAAATCTATTTCCGCCAAATCCAAATAATTTCCGAAATAGCGAACATAGATTTTTGGCTACAAAATAATCGATTTTGTGCAACATTGTGTCTGAATAACAAAAAATCCTCTTAAATCAGTGATTTAAATTCAATGACCTCCCAATAACATCCGTTTAAATCTATAACAAATTCTAGTCTATATCAATGGGTAGACAAATCAAAGTCACGCTATTACGATTTACGTCCTCGAAAACACATGGAAAAGCGATCAAAATCTTGCTTCCCTATTTTACGAGAGAGAGAGTGAACTGATTACAGTATGGAAGTATACTTGAGTTGCGGATGAGATCCTTTCTGAAAGTGCTGTTTACTGATTAAATATGTAACCAAGATTTAAAACTTATTGGTGATTTTATTTAAGTCGGACTCGAACTGAATCCTTATACATTTTCATGTTCACATGATTTCGAATGTTTAGTGAATGTAGATTATAAATCAAATCTCTTGGTTCCAGGTATGCGAAGTGTACAAGCTCCACAGAGAAACGTTCCACCTGACCGTGGATTACGTCGACCGGTATTTGTCCAACACTGAAGATGTTCAGAAAGGCCGACTGCAGTTGATAGGTTAGATATCATTCTACTTACATTATGGAAGTGGTCTAATACTGGTATAGGTTTGTTGACGATATCCATTGCGTATTATCTTCACTTTTGAGTGTAGGAAGTTTTACGTTCCCATATAAAATGAGGAAAAGAAGCAATGCATGGGGTATTAGAGCTTCCTTGAACTGACGAATGGATGCTGAGGCCGCATGGGTTTCTTCAAGAAGTTTTTTAGAGGGATTTTTGCAAGACGCGTGTCCCTATTGATTAGCGCTAACCTTGAGTGCGCAGTAGTAATAAGTTTGCCTCTGTCTGTCTGTATGGCGCGACGCGAATAAAATACATCCGCAGTTACTCCAATTTTTTTTCGGCACCTATATCAACAATTAGGCCGTACGGTCCATCTGCTTGCTACCTTAGCGATAATAAGTTAGAAAGTTTAGTACTCATACACGATTTTCATACCATGTTCATGCCGTTAACCATTTTGGGCTTATTTATTTAAGTAATTATGCTTACTTAATGTCTTCTCTAATTAGATACACCAATGCTCAGCGAAAACTGGTATTATGGTGTGATTTTAGGTAGTTAGGATTAGGTATGACAGTTATTTAGTGAAATCTTACCTCCGTGTTTAGAGCCGTGGGGGTTGTGGGGACTGAGCAGTCGCCTGCTACGCAAGTTCGAATCTTAACGGCCGTTACTATAGAGTTTTTCTGTAAACTTAAGTGCAGTAATTTCACCCCATGTGCTTTTCGGTGACGGAAAACATCGTGAGGACGGAAAAAAACTGCATATGTCTGAGAAGTAATTCAATATGTGAGACGGCGATGGACCTATCCACTATCACATAAGAATCAATCATATTTTGAAAACAAAAAATCTCACCTCCATACTAACTAAACTGATCGTGAAATAATACACAGAAACGGCTAATCAGTTAGGACATCTTAGGCTAAGAGCTCGAATGTATGAAATTTTATAAAACATTTTTTTTTTAATTTAAGTGTTTATCCTTCCAGGTATAACATGTTTATTCATAGCGGCGAAAGTGGAAGAAGTGTACCCGCCTAAGATCGGTGAGTTCGCGTACGTGACGGACGGCGCTTGCACCACCGATGAAATACTACTGGAGGAGCTGCTGATACTCAAAATACTGTCGTGGAGCATCACGCCCATCACTATCAACAGTTGGCTCAACGTATACATGCAGCTCGCCAGCGAAGGTACTACTTAAGATTCTTCTGCCACTTATATAATCTTGTTCCACTTATACACTCTTCTGTCATTAATATACTTTTCTGGCACGTGTACACTCTTCTGCCGCTTATATACTATTCCGCTACTTAAACACTCTTCTGCCACTTATTCACTCTTCTGCCACTTATACACTCTTCTGCTACTGCTTCTGTAAGCTGTACCTCCCGGTTTTAACAGCGTAGGATTACAATATAGCCTATATTACTCAATGATATTGGAGTGTTCTATTGAAATATTTTTTTATATCCATGTCCAGTTGTTTCTGATATTATGAACAAAAATACATACAAATATTTTCTCTTTATATTATTAGTATAGATTTCGATTTACCTACCAGAGATATCAGTCTATTAATTAGGGATTTATCTCTCAAATAATTAAAATTTTTGTTCTGCAATTCAAACGAAAGAATAAATTCAAGAATTTTCAGGTAGAGTCTGTAAGCATTTATTCATTGCTAACTCAGTAAAAGAGACGACGCGTGATTAATACAGCGAATTTAATGTGGTGCATCGAAGTAAATTGTAGCCTTTTTACCCTGTTTTTTTTTAATTACTAAAATCATAAAAATACCTTAGTTTATAAATTTTGTTTCGTATCTTAAAACACGTCACTTGTCCCACAGGTCGCAGTGCAAAACGTCGTTTAGTAGGCGAGAGTGACGTCGGTGCGAACGCCCTCCGAGGCTACACGTTCGTGTTCCCGCAGTACTCGTCGCTAGAGTTCGTGGTGTGCGGTCAGCTGATCGACTTGGCTGTATTACATGCGGATGTCAACCTCTTCGCATACAGCGCGGTCGCCGCCGCTGCCATGGCTCATGCTTATACTAAGGAACTTGCGCTTAGGGTCTCAGGTAACTAGATATAAATATATCACTAACTTCCATCGTCCATCCCTTTTGAAACCCGTAGCACAAAATGTGATGGGACTACTTTTGAACTAAGGATTATTTTAGGCTGTGATTTGAGAAGAGGATCGAGTTTAATTAAGACGTGAACAGAACGATTTTTATCTACTCTCTTCAAAATAAATACCTGTATATAATACATAAAAAAGTTTCTATGATAAAAAGTTCTATGTCTTCGGATTTTATGTGTTCTTCACAAAATCCACCAAAACGATAAAATTATACATTTTTGTGTACCACAGGAGCTTTGAGTTGTAACATTGTGTGCAAATCTTCACTAGTCTGAAAATTCAAATTCCATGAGTGGAATGACTGACAGAAACACCACAGTTGTCTTTTGAAAGCATTGTTCCGTACGCCACTATGCTACTCAAGACATTCGACACAACACTCCAGTGTTGCCTGCCAACTCAGATTTTGAAAAATGCGTATACGGGGTTTGACAAATTCGTAGATTTTGTAAAAATAGCTTATGAAAAGTTAGGAATCTACTTACTTTCATCAAGCTGCTAATTTTAGTTTAGGTTTCTTCAGATTGGTCGCAAAAAACCTCTTGTTAGTTGTGAAATAATAAAAAAAAAAAAAACAAATTCGCAGTTAGTATTTACTATCTTGTTAGGCGAACTAAGTGTGCGTTTGTTATGAACGGGACGTTAATCAACTTTTTTGCGTAAAGGTTAGGTATATGTAGGTACTGGTAACCTATTTTGAAAAATTGTTGAAAAACACGTAGAATCTTAACTGAAGTTTAGCAGGAAACGCCTAAAATACGTAGATCTACTTAAAAATAAGGAGAGCTGGAAACCTTGCAACACTCCTCATAGGCGTGGGATGGAGTAAGCATGATGTATATATGTGTAGGCTACACGTGGGAGGAGCTATCAGCGTGTTACTCGTGGCTGGGACCGTTCGTGCGCGCCGTGCGGGCGTCGGGCGCGGTGAGCGCGGTGCGCGGCGCCGACGGCGAGTGGCTGCAGCGCGACGCCGGCCTCTCCGCGCACTGCCCCGACCTCAACCCCGACGAGAGCCATCGGATACAGTCGCACAACGTCACGCTCGACATGTTTGTGAGTACCCCTCCATCTGGGGCCCCACCCTATGCTCGGCTGTGGCACTTATACACGTCATATTCAAAGTCTCTTAGATATTGTAAATTGACCTAAATAAGTGTAAAAAAATTACATTCAATGTGTTCGTTCAATTCCAAGTGTACAATATACCTTTTTGAATTTTTGAATATCAGCCATGTCATGCAGACGATGTTTGCACATCACTTTATATACCTGTAGAAGCCTAGGGTCAACACACTTCAACCTGGTGTGGTTGATCAACTGATTATTACATAAAAGGACTGCTATCTAACCTAGCAACTCTTCACGGTAATCCTGATTAAACTTGCTGGCAGAATTTTATAGGGCTTCCGACTGCCCTCTCCATCATTGAGAACTCAGACGATCACTCATCCAAATACTGACTTGAGCTTTCACGAGCCCCTCACATGAAACAAAAAGCCAAGTAGGCAAACCGTCCCCCCTAAGACTATTGAATGGTAACGAGACAAATGTAAAGTTTATTTAGATGCAGAGTTTATTTAGTCGCGGTCTTTTAATGAAGATAAAAGTGACTAAGTCTCAGTCATTGTCATTTAGTTTACAACCCTCATTGTTCTAATGAAAATATGTTTTTCATAAAGATCATTGACTCTGAATAACTTAAGTCAATTTACGTGGCGGTGATCTTAAAACATTAAACCATTCCAAAGGGTGACTTTAGTCAGAGTGTTTACACAGTTTTATTGAACATTATATTACTATTCTCGGCTTATTTGCGATGAACGCATAACATATTGAAGTGTATTTGTTTAAAATGAACATATACATAACTAGCGGACGTCACGCGGTTTCACTCGCGTAGTTTCCGTTCCCGTTCTACGGGAATAAAATATAGCCTATGATACTCGCTTAAGATGTAGCTATTCATTGCTGAAAGAATTTTCAAGATCGGTTAAGTAGTTTCGGGGCCTATTCAATGCAAACAAACAAATCTTTCCTCTTTATATTAGTTTAGACTAGCAGACGTCACGCGGTTTCACCCGCGTAGTTCTCGTGGGAGTATGGGGATAAAGTATAGCCTATGTGTCTCGCTAAAGATGTAGCTAGCTATCCATTGCTGAAAGAATTTTCAAGATCGGTCAAGTAGTTTCTGAGCCTATTCAATGCAAACAAACAAACAAAAATTCTTTCCTCTCTATAATAACAGTATTAAGACATCATCATCCTCCTGCCCTTATCCCATGTTTATAATAATAGTATTAAGTATAAACATAATATAATTTGTATTGTCAGGATAAAGTATACCAGGAGCTCCTCGAGTGTCAGGGCGAGGAGCCGTCGACGTCACAAGAGCCTGAGCACATATACCCACCGACCCCACCGCAGTCTGACCACAAGAGCCCTAAGACCCCTTCAACTAAAACACCGTCAACGAGACACCACTACCTGCCAGAAGTCAGGATAAACACCGAACAATGACCATGCTGTTACGTAAGTTTGTTATCGCTGTTATGTTACGGAATCCTATAGAATTATTCAAGTAAAGCCTAATTTGTTAGTCGTTTATTAAACTTGTAAGGATAGTCGAATTTTTAACTAGAAAAATTACACATTTTCAGGTGATATGTATAAATTTTGACCTATTCAATGACCTGACCAATTTGTTGAAGCCGAGCCTATTGAAACTTCCGTGAAAGCGAGAACTTGTCTATAGTTTGTCTACTTGTCTATACTTCTTGGACAGCACTGACATATAAGACATGGCATCTGACATCTAAAAGGCTCAGAATGTAGTTCACATTAATTTGAGTTCCCTCTGGAGGTAATCTTTCACCACACAGTATTGAGTATTATTAACATCGATTGAAGTTTTACTAAAACCGCATTTTAACTAGCTGTGTTACGTGTACCTGCTTGCTAACAATACTAGGCACTAACCGGCGTTTGCAGTGTGTAACTAACATACACTTCAATTGGTGTTTTAAAGCAATACTTTGGTGAAAAGAGGCTGGTTTCAACAAGCAATACGACTTATACTTCATATTGACTCTTAAAGCGCAGGTCATACCAGGGGTTAAGATAATGAAAGTAATTTCACATAACTACGGCAAGTTTTCGTGTTGTGTGAGCTGGGCCTGTAGATAAAGCAACATGCTCACGCTTCGCTAGTAGAAACGATACAAAATGTACGGGAATGACATATGTCATGTGACAGATTTTTTTGTATCGTTTCTATTAACGCAAGCGCGAGAGAAACTTAGTCTAGGCCTAGTTACATGATCTAAGCTTTTTGGTTAGCTTAGCTCCCGGCGTGACTCTCGCTTTATACAGTAACGCAGGCAAAGGCGACGCGTGTATGACAAACAAAAGGCGGGTTTTCTTTTGTTATTATTTAATTATTGTAAAATATAAGTGCCGTTTTCATGGCGTTTTTGTACATATTCTGTAGTTTAAGCTCAATTCCTTTTAGGACTATTTATAGATTCAAGTACATAAATTATATAATGTATATTTGAATGCGCCTTTGCCCTGCCTTTGGTGAACCATCAAACCTTTAATTCGTAAAGGAACAGACTGATAATTGTATGCACAATACTATATGTATATACAATGTTCCTAACTTCAACATGAACAAGTGTGTTCTATATTATTTATCAATGACTTTTGAGCTTGGCAACATTGCCAAGGAACCGTTTAACATTCCAAGCAAGTTTTTACATATTTTGTTTGTAAGAAAATGTCCTGTCATTAACATCGACTCAGGAAGTCCACCGCTTTTAGTTTATATTATTATATAATAATTTTATATCAAATACACATCGCGTCTACTCATTTACTTTGCTCGCGTTGTATTTTCTTTTTTTTAATATGTATTTCTTTTGTTTTTTTAAATATCGTATGTAAATAATATTAATGCATTGGAATCCAATCATTTTCGATCAACATTTTTATTCTTTCTGTAAGTGCCTAATGCTAACGTTGGTCCGTCCAACGACAATAATAATTTATACCGTTTAGTATGTAAATGCAATATGTTGCACGTATTTGTATAATATATACGTTCAGTGCTAGTTACCAAACATGTATACATCTAAATCAAATAACCCTACTTCCGAATCAAATGTTGATGCGATTCATTTTCTATAATCTAAGCTCAGTAGGCCTACAAAGTAACATTCTCTCGCACTTGCGCTAATAGAAACGATATAAAAAGTATGGAAATGACAAATCAGTCACGTGACATGTCATTCCCGTACATTTTGTATCGTTTCGACTAGCGAAGCGTGAGGTAACGTTATTTTGTCTACAGGCTGGAATCCGACAACTCTAATATTCTAGTATTTAGTTATTATTAATTTGTATGCTAAGTTTTTGATTTCCTTCAATATAAAATTGTAAATAAATGATAATATTATAATTTATTTGTTACTTGATGATGAATGAACATGTGTTGTTCACGAGACTGATTTATACTTGCGAGTCAAGTTCATTGTTGCAATATCGCTCCTCACGCACAATGACTCATTGCGGCTTATTAGAACCAAAGACTGCTGGCATAAGATCTTAAAATATTAAAACACGAAGCCGCTCACCTAACGTATTATATCACTTGGGATCACTTGCAGAAAACGGTTAAATCTAGATTTGGTGAAAATTTGCTAGACTAAAGCTTAAATCTAGCTTTAATCTCGATTTGGATAATAATTAGATACAATTAAAAAAAACTTCAATCTTAAACTTACTCGGTTTTCAAGATGTTAAATCTCGGTTTAGTGATTGGTTCAACAGTCAATGACGTCAAAAAAATGTTCCTGATTGGCTTATTTCTAACTTAAAGATCGACAGAGAGCATAACGAGATTTACGCTAAATCTAGCTTTAATTTTTTCTGCAGGTGGGCCTTACTAATTGACGCATAAAAATTACATTGTCTCAACGTTGATAAGTCCAGCTTAATTGTGGTTTAATACAATTTAAAATAACCACGATTTGTGCTTAAGATTATTTACATAATAATTTGGCACTTTAATTTGCTTTGAATATTGATTTATAAGAACTTTATTATTTATTTATTTTAACGTCAAGTATAAGCTCATGCTTATTTATAAATTTGCTTGATATTTCTATTATTTATGTGTTCACTCATTATTCAGACATCGCTTTCAATTCTTAGCTTAGACGTTATTGCGAAGTGGAATTCTTTAGAACGATTTGAATCTGACATAGTTTTTATTAACATGCATGATATTTAATATGGCAACATCGACTAAGGAATTCAAAGGGCGAACACGTCGACTTGCTTGCAGCTAACTACTAATATATAAAAATAATCTTTCAACGCTTTGCTGGTGTATTGTCTTACTAACAAAAAGACTTCCACTTCGCAAGAAAAAATAATTGATTATTTATTTTCCAATAGAACATGTTTACTCGCATTTATGAATAACTGGCCAATTCTTGTTTTTAATTGACAAATCGAAACTTTATTATACTTTTACTAATTACTGATTATTGTGTGACATTTGTGTAATTGAAACTGAACTTTAAAGCATTTGTTTAAGAACTATAATTGGCCAGCGATATTGTACAAATAGTTACTGTTAGAAAGTGAATTGTATGTATAAGCGTGTAGCAAGTACCTAACCACAGTTGGAACCCGTTTATATCAATGTAGTAGCAGTGGCGTGCATTACATATAAGCAGGTAAGCAGAAGTTACAATTTGTGATCACTGAATACACTCGTGTGTGATTATGTTTGTGTGTGCGTCTTTACCAAAACGTATGTACCTACGCCGCGACACATAGGTATGTACTTTAACTGTCTACCTGCCTACTTATTGTTTTTGCCTACCCCTCTGAAAATCCAATGCACGCCCCTGTGTAGTAAAATGAAACTAGAATTAAGTTGAACGATTACGCTTATCTCCTAAGGCGGTCGCCTTATAAACGAGACTTAGATTGTTACTTTATATCAGAATAATTTAACTATATTCTTAGCGGTATAGAGAGTGCACCTACTTGATAAGTTATTTTTATATACATTTATTGAAACTAATATAAATAAAAAAGTAATTGTAATAGAAATGTTTTTAAATTGTATTCCGGAATAACGTTGCATGTGATCTCATAGTTTGACAAGCAAGCCTGGGCTGTAGACAACGTAACATTATCCTCACCCTTCTCTAATGAAAACGATACAAAATGTACGGGAATGACATGTCACGTGACTGATTTATGTCATACCCATAAATTTTGTATCGTTTCTATTAGAGCAAGCGCGAGAGAATGTTACTTTGTCGAGGTCTATAGGCCATAATGTTATTCGCGGTGTCGTCTGCACACACACACGTGCAATATGCATCGATCACACAACACACGTATTGTATGTATAACACTGCGATATAGTATTAAATAAATGGTGTTGATGAAACTTACGTTTTATTTATTTGCAAAAATATTGCTGTAATCAACAAAAATCCTTATAAAATATAACTTTGGTCTACTTGTAGTAGATATAGAACATACATTGTGATAACAAAGTGTTGAAACATAATCTCCACTGGTAAATTATAATGCTTACGTCATTCTAAGGGCGCGGGTCAGCCATTCTGAAATAAAAGATTTTTAAACAATAAATAAAAAAATTACGTGGAAATCAGATGCTCCGAAGCTGCATGAAGAGTTGTCAACAAATATCCTAATATTTGTTCCTAACAACTACATACGTGGCCGGAGACAATTTATTAGCAGTGGGTACAAGTCACACAGTGCCCAGTCCCTCGTACTCTCCGCTCTCTACGCTCTCTTGGACTCCAACCCTGACGTGGAGCGGATCAATGTTTTTTTTTGTATCTATACAGATAAATAAAATTGAAGTGTCTGTTTGTAATTCCAAAATAACAGCTTTTCACTAAATGCATATGAAAGTATACACGATACTGACACTAAAAAACCAAGTTTTAAAATTTTTCTCTGTCTGTCTGTCTGTCTGTTTGTTCCGGGTAATCTCTGAAACGGCTGGACGGATTTTAACGAGACTTTCACTGGTAGGTAGCTGATGTTTCAAGGAGTAACTTAGGCTACTTTTATTTATTAAAAATATTAGGGTTCCGCGACAATAAGGAAGAAACTAAATCTACGCGGGTGAAACCGCGGGGCAAAGCTAGTGTATTAATATAACTCTTCATTGGTGTAATTGGCTTTCAGCCGTACTAATTAATACATTTATAAATAACTAGCGGACGTCACGCGGTTTTACCCGCGTAGTTCCCGTTTCCGTGGGAGTACGGGGATAAAACATAGGCATGGTACTCGCTGATGATGTAGCTATCCATGGCTGAAAGAATTTTCAAAATCGGTCAAGTAGTTAGGAGTTATTCAATGCAAACAAACAAAAAAACAATCAAATCTTTCCTCTTTATTTTAGTGTAGTAAAATAATTATCTTACAAATGTATGCTGATCTGCGGCCCGGCGGACACGGAGGAGGTGTCCTGCGGCGTGAGGAACACGAACTGGCGGCTTGTGTTCTTGAGAGCGTGGTCGATCAACAGCTCTAACACTATCTTGCGGTTCACGTTATCCTGGACGTTGCACAATATTTGAAAAGATTATTATACAAACTCAAAATATCATTGATTAGACTTTTGTCAAAGAACTTTCAAACAGATTATTTAATATTTATTGCTTCTTACTAAGTTAAGATTGTGTGAACTTCATTTACAAATGCAAAGACGTAAGTGAGTCGCTGGAATGCAAATCTATAATTTGGAAAATTAAGGATTTTATGAAGAATTTCGCGGGCAAGATACTAGTTAACTTGCCCGCGACTTCATCGACGTGGAATAGTTACTATGGACTATAGCTACTATGGAATATAGCGTTAGCTAATATTAACTCGAGATCAGTCTGCCTTCCTCGATAAACGGGCTATCTGACAGAGAAATAATTATTAAAATCAGACCAGTAGTTCCTGAGATTAGCGCGTTCAAACAAAGAAACAAACTTCATCTTTACATATGATGTATAGATAACTCACCCGATAATCATTAACAGAAATTCACACATAGAAAATGTACAGTTAGGAAATCGCCGACGTCAGTTGCGTGTATGTACTGTAACGAGGTGCAATCCAACCTCCACGCTTGATGATTGAAAGTAATAAAGAAAAATGCAGAAAAAGAATTGAAAGAGATGTCATAAGTGTCATTGAGTGAAAAAATTATAATTAATAAAATATAATGAAATATACTTAAAATAATCCCCGAAAAAATGTTTAATTGAAGAAAATAAGTCTCTACCAGAGAGCTACGCCGCCACAGTACCATAAAGACGTCGAACTCGTCCATGAAGCAGAAGGGCAGCTCGACGCACTCCCACAGCGCCATGATGAAGGCCACGGTGGAGTACGAGCGCTCGCCGCCCGACAGCGACGCGGTGCTGGCCGCGCGCCTCCCGCTCCCTTCACGGCCGGAGCACACGATCTCCAGCTTGCCCGACCCGTTGTCTATCTCCATACGACCCTGACCATACATCATTACATACATACATATACTCAGGCCTGTATGCCCCGAAGAAGTAGACAGAGGTGTTGTAATAACAACCCACTTTTCACCGAACATGATTAAGTGCCGACGTGGCAAATATTGTGAGTCTTTCGGTTCAGACACTATACGTCTTTAAATTACTCCTCAGACATATGCAGGTTTCGTCACGATGTTTTTTTTGAAAAACTCAGTTTGTACCGCTCAGGATTAACAATAAAAACAATTCACGAACGATATATTTTTTTCTAAAATTAAGGAAGCCTTAATTACTACGTACAACACCAGCTCTCTGCCAGTGCCGTTTCAAAGATTATCCGGAACCGGAACAGACAGAAATTTAAAAAACATATCATTACAAACAACTTCCATTTTGTTTCTCAAATAATGAAAAATGCAAGTACTTACGGAATATCCGCGCAACGTCAGTATGGACTGGAAGCAATGCTGTACTCGTCGTGCTATGTATGTCTGCACTCTGTGGCAAAACTTGAGGTGCTTGTCCGATGTATTTTTTATCTGTTCAATAATAATCGGAATTTTTTGAGAGTATTTTTTTAGATTCTTGTCGGTTCTTTTAAATTTTTATAGGTGTTCAATTACCATCCGTTTGGTAAAACGACTTCGGGCGATTCCCCATCCAACTACAGGGGCCCAACCATGAGCTCTTATTGCAATGATAATTCAGTTGTGCGACAGTGACAGATGTACACACCTCACATACATCTGTCTCATAAATGAGTGAAACTATCATGGCAATAAGAGCTCATGGTAAGGCCCCAGGCCTGGGTTGGTGATACTTAACTAGTGAACGAGTGGTATGCTCAATATCAAACAGCCACTGTATAAAATCAACAGATATAAATAAACTTCTAGCTTTTGATGTGAGCACTGATTTTTAAGCACCATAATTTATGCTCAATTTAAATATTTAAAAATAAACTATAACTAAACAAAATTGATGGAAAAATGTTTTTGGAGTTTAGCCGTGAAAAGATAACAGACAGAACAGAGACACTTTCCCGTGTATAATACAGATAAGATGACTAGCTAGTCTATACTAGTATATTTTGGACAATTCACACAATATCTTTATAAATTATAGCTCATATTAGCTGTGCTCCGCGGTGTCACCCGCGTAGCTTTAGTTTCATGCTTCATGACGCGGATCCCTAATATTATTAATAAAATAGAACAAACAGACAGACAGACAGAGAAAAATTTTAAAACGGGGTTTTTAGTGTCAGTAGCGTGTATACTTTTATATGCATTTAGTGAACAGCTGTAATTTTGGAATTACAAACAGACACTTCAATTTTATTTATCTGTATAGAAGATGTTACTCGGACGTGTAAACTATATTATTATAGAGTTTCATCAATTCCTTTCGGTAGTTTTTGTCTGAAAGAGTAACAATAATACATCCATACATACATTCTTACAAACGTTCGCGTTTACAATATTAGAAAGAAGAGAAAGTTTTATTTTTCATAACACAACAATGAGACACAGCCTTAATTAAATTTAGATGAGGTACTAAATAAATGGTTAATTTATTAACACTACTAGCTGTGCGCCGCGGTTTCACCCGCGCAGATTTAGTTTCATGCTTATGGTCGCGGAAACCTAATATTTTTAATTAATAAAAGGTAGCCTATGTCCTTTCTCAGGGCCTAAAGATTGTCTGTGCCAAACTTCATCAAAATCGGTTGGGAGGTTTAAGCGGGAAAGCGTAACAGACAGACAGAGTTACTTTCGAATTTATAATATTAAAGTAAGGATAAGGATATAAATGACGTACCTCGTCAATAAGTTGTCGCAGCCGTTCTAGTGTGGTGGTGGTCCGTCGGTACTTGCGTTCGACGTCTAGCAGTCGCTCGCCGACCTCCGCCTTGGACAGGCCGTCGCTGCGTAGCGAGTTCAACTTCAACTGAGTCTTCTTCAACTCGTTGGTCACTATCGCCTTGTCCCTGCCACCATTACACTTACGTCACTACGTAGCCTGCCTCGGTAAATATATCTAAACTGAAATAATTTTTCAAATCGGACCAGTAGTTCCTGAGATTAGCGCGTACAAAAACGCGTACAAAAAGCGCGTACAAAAAGCGCGTACGTAAAGTGGTAAATTCTTCGACGTTCATAAGTGCCTTACGAGGGCCTAAACTGAATAAATCCTTTTTATTTAAAAAAAAATGTATTTTGTATACAATTCTGGCCCTCCGAAATTCTTTAAGCTTTCAGGCCTCCGTTTAAAAAAGTTTGCCTACCACTGGCTATAACTATGTTTTTTAAAAAGGGGGTTCATGATGACATAATGATATCAAACCTTGGGTTCTCAATCCGTGGGCATAGTTTGAGCGCCTCGTCGACCTTCGCCTGTATATTGGCCGCCTTCTCTTCAATAATAGCTTCGACTTGCGTCAACTTGACTCGGTCCTCGGCGATGCGTTCCTTGTACGCCTTGCGCTCTGTCTTACCTTGGTCCTGCTTCAATTGCTCCTGTTCTATCTCTTCCTATGGGAATATTATGACGATACAATGTACGTTAAGCCGTTGGTCCTACGCCTGAGTGCTTAGTGATTTTCACTGCCACTGTCACAAGTCACCGCATTGATGTAAACGTAGATTTGTATTGGATCGAAACAGCGATCGAAACGGCGCACTGATGGCATTAATTTGATCCCTTACAAATCTGCGTTTACGTGAACGCGATAACTTGTGGCGGCGATTTTAAGAAAATTCGCAATAGGCGCTCTGATCTCTCTCCGGTCGTGTCGGTTTTTTTTTGTAAAATTATTAATTATTTACGCGATAGTATAGATAGTATCCCATGATAGTAATACATATAAATACTTTCTCGTTCTTGTGTACAGGTGCTGCTTGTGGGGGCTGGTCATCTCAAGCTACACATTTAGATATAAGTACAACTACTAGACTTTTCTTTATGTTAATTTTTATCGACATTTGTGCATTGGAAGTGTGTCCATGGGCTTACATTTCTCAAGTGATTTACTTTGTTTTTTTTAAATTGTATAATATTTTCGAAAAGAGTAATTACTGAGTTTCTTGTCAGGTTCTTCTCAGTAAAAGCAACGTTCCGAACCTGGCGGTAGCATGTATAATCCTGTAAATTAATGTCATTCTGACGATTTGAAAGTAGTTTGTAAAAGTCTAATCGAATAAAGATATTTTTGACTTTGACTACATACATGCAAGTTCCTGCACGCGTTGGTGACGTCGCTGGCCTGTTTCTTGACCTTCCTCATCCGCGCCTCGCACTCGTCGACCCTCGCCTTGTATTCCTGTTCTTTCCTCGTGAACCCCTCCACTTGACACTCGAGACCTTGCAGCTTCTCTTTTGATATTCGCAACTCGTCCATCTTAAAGACAAAGGGGCATATGAGCTTTAACGTTACATTTTGGTGCCGTAAAATTTACTGTAAAAGCTAAGAAGTTTTTAATACGTGCTGCTTAAACGATCTTAGTTGGCCTTTTAGTTAAAGGGTATAGTTTCGAGTGATTTCACTGAACACAAGGAATACTATCAAGAGGGCTTTGTGTACGTTGTGATGCACGTTTATAAAAAGATAACCATTTCAAGTATTCAACGATCAACGGATGAGCGTGATCAGAAGCAGTAGGTGAATTCTAATGACCCATACACAAAAACTTATAAACTTTGCATCGTTGTATATTGCCTGATCTATGTTCATTCAATATAAAACCGGTCTTGACCCATCTACAGCCAGACAGACTACAAAGTGATTCTTATAGAGGGTTCCATTTTTCCTGTACCTAAAATTGTATACAACTAAAATCTAACATACCTCTTTGATCTAGTAGTCGTAAAGCGCTACTACAGAATACGAGAACCTGAGCTCGATCCTGGGCTCGATCCCTTGGTCTAGCGTGTTATTGGTGTTTTCCATAGAATAAAAGAGTCTCACCAATACAGCATGATGGGGTGCAGAATCTCCAGCGACCTGTTGTAGAGCGGCGGCGGCCAGCCTCGCCGCCTCGTCCTTATTGTGTCTCTCGGCGACCAGCGCCTCCAGCGCTCGAGACGATGCCCGCACGTTGTCCTTGGCGCGCCTCACTTCCTGGTTCAACTCTTCGGCTTCGGCTTCCAGCTGCTGCAGCGCTGCTTCTGCCTCTTGGATCTCGGCTTGTACTTGTCTGGGAAAAGTTAGAAAATCTTAAGATTTTGAAATTTTGCCTGAAAATTACACCCTCATAGAAGTTCGTCAGGTTTTCGTGTATGTTTATATATAAATCTTCTTAAACGGCTGGATCGATTTGAATGTTTTTATTCGTCTGTGTGGCGCCCTGGACCGTTTAGATTCATAAATCAGCCCGGCAGATGGCGCTGCAGTTGTTATGCAGAACGTCTGTCGGGTCCGCTAGTATATATATATAAAATAGAACGTTTATTTGTTAGTCTCGTTAAACTCGAGAAATGTCAGACGAGGGAAAAGAAGTGAGAATGTGAAAATAATCTTGGAATATAGTAAAAACAATAATTTCGCCTTCCCTTAGAAACTATACCTAGCTGTCAG
Organism: Watsonalla cultraria; assembly: GCA_964035505.1. Lineage (NCBI taxonomy): Eukaryota > Metazoa > Arthropoda > Insecta > Lepidoptera > Drepanidae > Watsonalla > Watsonalla cultraria. The sequence continues at coordinate 1,501,433 of OZ037712.1, read as the reverse complement.
ACATTCGATGCTCGCCCCGTTGTAATATTTTTATTCATTCTCTTTTAACATTGACAACCAAAACATTCTCCAATTATGATTCAGCTTTTTTATTTATTGATTCTGGGCGGTACAAAGTTTGTCGGGTCAGCTAGTACATTAATATATGTTTGTAAAAAGCCGCGGTGGCCTCAGGGTAAGAGCAGTCGTCTGCTACGCAAGTGACGCACGTTTGAATCCCAGAGTTTTTCTAAAAACTTTAGTACAGTGATTTCACACCACGTGCTTTACGGTAAAGGAAAACCATCGTGAGGAAACCTGCATATGTCTGAGAAATAATTCAAAGACGTATGTATAGTGCTTGAGACGGCGATGGACTCACTCTCTGTCACGTTGGCACTTAATCATATTCGGTGAAATGAGGGTGTTGAAAATTACAACACGTTTGACTGTTATATAGAGGCGTGTATACAGGCGTGAGCATATGTTTGTAAATAGTGCATAAGTACTTGTTCCTCTCGTGGGAGCTGACGTGCAAGTATCGTGTGGTCCTGTGCGCGCCGCCGTAGCAGCGGTAGCGCGGCGCGGGGTGGTACTCGGAGCAGTCCAGCGTCACTATCTTGCTGCACCGCTCCGGCACGTTCTCCACCGTGTCGGACAGACGGACTGCGTCCTCTGTACACCAACATTACCTTCATTTAGCTATAGATAATACAGTACCCCTATCACGAGTTTGTACCCCTATCACGAGTTTGTACCCCTATCACGAGTTTGTACCCCTATCACGAGTTTGTAACCCTATCACAAGTTTGTACCCCTATCACGAGTTTGTATCCCTAACGAGTTTGCCAACGTTTTCCTAATCTAAACTCGCTAACGTCCCCGCCAATATTTGTATCACATTTTAGTCCTTCACGTCACCGCTTGGAGGCGCTGTACAATTTCTCATACAAATATTCGGCGGAGATGCTAGCAAGTGTAGAATACGAAAACATTGGCAAACTTGTGATAGGGTCACTGGTCTATAGTGGTTTTATTGCCCTAGATATGAAAATGATTTTGGGTCTATTCATGTACACAATTCATGAAACTATCAATGATTTTGTAAGATTAGCGTTTTTTTTTTATTTATATAGATGTTATGCAAAAATCATGAAAATACGAGCACATTGAGAACTTTCTTGAATATATTCGTAATCTGGGCATTTGAAAACGTAAAAATTTGCAATGAAATTCAGGACTATAATTTTTTTTTTGTAGAGCTTTATACATTTTGCGATAAAGTTCTTTTAAGGTGTCAGAGTTTATTTTGCACCCAGCTGGACCCTGCAGTTTCACCCTCGTAGAGTAATGTTAGCAAGTATAAACAGACAGACGACTTGATCAGGTTGGGGGTTGCCTAACTTCTTTCTCGACAGATACATGCAATAGCAACTGTGCCACGAGCTCCAGTATTTAATCCTCTGTACCTCAATTTAAAAAAGATAAATACTATATTATTGTGTTGACTGACCGTGTTCGGGCACGAGCAACACGGTCTCGAGCCCCAGGTTGTCGATGAGGTAGTTGGCCACCACCGGGTCGGACACGGCCAGCGAGTCCAGCGCCGACACGAAGCTCCCCGCGCGCACTGCGCTGCGCCGCACGTCGTGTTGCTTCGACAAGAACTTGCTGCACGTCACTGACGGCTTCTGGGCTTTGCCGTATACCTATACGACACATCTGCCTTATGTAGAATCTGCCATCTAACATTTATCGACATTAGGGTAAAGACGCGGACACCGAAATTAAGATGAAAGGCTGGACAGCGTTAGACGGGAACATGTGGAGGGACAAGACAGCTTGACCGGGAAGCTGATAAATAAAAGTAAGATTAAATTACAATAAGTAACATTAAGCTTGAAAATGTATCATATTTAATCAGCAAGCAGAGAAAATTATTGATAGTCTAACCTGACCCATAATCTCGAACAGTTTCCTGGAGTCCTCTGATGTATTGACGCAGAACGCGTGCACTGAACGGCCTAGAATGTGCTCCAGGGCGCCGCCCCATTTCTTCTCCTTCACTTTCAAATAGGCACCTGCATGAAAACATTGATTTAGTTGCATGTTTCTTAGGCTTTATTTAGCGGCCTGCTTCACCCTCTGGCACAGCTCCACCATGTTGGAGCCTCCCTGTAATAATGGTAACATGCGGCCCTCACCGACGGGTCCCCGCGGCGGCGCGCTGAACTGTCCTCTGGCAGCGGCCTGCTTCACCCTCTGGCACAGCTCCACCATGTTGGAGCCGTACACGGCTAGCGAGTCGTCGCCGCGGGACTGCAGCTCGCGGAGGTGTTGCTTTAGTTGTCCTACCACCCACAAAACATTTATCAAAAATTTATTTGGAGTAGGTAGAATATTAAAATACACACCACAAGATGACATAATGCAATCTCTTAAAAATGGCTAGCATTGCTCGGCAAGAGTTAAGTAAGAGGACATTTCATTATAATTATTATTTTCTCGCAAAAATATGCAATTTCTAAATACATTACGATTTATTTTGGGAGGACTTTTGATTGAACAAAAATAAAAATAACAATAATTTAACAAATATATTAAAAGTATGTTAAATGTAATATAGAATATAACAGCTCATTTAAATGGTATTATCCCTGTAGCAATGAATGTATATATTATTGGTCCATACTCAGTTGATCCCTCTTGCGTTGCGCGGCAGTGTTACGTAGGTCAGCTTGAGTTTGTGCGTGCGCGGCGTTTGCCCTCGCTTGTTGCGCGTCGTTGTGTGCTGTATCAAGGCGTGCGCGCACCGTATTGGCTGCCTCTACCGCCGCCACCGCCACTGCTTCTAACTCTGCGCGCTCCGTTGCTGTGCTACCAGATCTAGCGACCATCATATACAGGGTAAACACTCATTACTGTGACGCTGCTGAGATTGAGGCGATGATAAGGTATCATGGAAAAAGGTTACTGTATTATAGAGTCTAGACTTTTTAGGCGAACATTGCACAGTGCATTGGTTAGTGCTACATATAAATTTAGAAATATTTAAAAATCCTTTAAGTAATAATATCCTAGTGTATACAAAAACAAATAGTAGGTAGAACGACGAAAAATTCAAAATTGATAAGATTTTTTTTTTATTTCTAGTGTGCCGAAAATATTCGCCTTTAAAGTCTAAACTCTGTATAGATAGATACATACATACGCTCACGCCTGTATCCCATTGAAGAATGCAGAGACAACTGTGCTATATTGTACTATATATATACTATATTTGTACTATATTTTTAGTTTTTATTTTTGACAATTGAGCATTAGAACTGTGTCCATGGGCTTATAGTTGCTTGAACAATTTATTTTGTATTTTTAAAACTGTATAATATTCTTTAAAAGAGTAATTACTGAGTTTCTTGCCAGGTTCTTCTCAGTAAAATCAACCTTCCGAACCTGGCGGTAGCATGTATAATCCTGTGTAATTGTGTCATTCTGACGATTTGAAAGTACTTTGTATGAAGTCTAATCGAATAAAGATATATTTGATTTTGATTTTGTGCGATATATACTACGTTCAAAGCATACTTCGCTTCGTCTACAATCATGCATCTCTTCATACCCTTTAGCTTATGATTGTATGTATAAACGACATGGTATGTTGAAAATCAATAGTGTAATTGATATAATAAGTAGAAAGTACTTGTACTCGCACGAAAATAGGGTCGAATATTGAGTAAATGGGTAAAATGTGGACTTACTCAATATTATTAATCTCCCTCTCCAAGTCAGCCACTTTCCTCTTCTCCCGTTTATACAGTTCACTCTGTTTGCTGAACGAACTCTGGGAGCCTCGCCATGAACTCTGTATCTCACGTATTTCAGATTCCAATCTATGGAGCTCCTGTTCCAATGCAGTCTTCTCTAGAGTCTTCTCATCCAATTGGACTTTTAAGGCACTAACAAATAATACTTAAATTATATAAAGTCTGTGATTGTAAGGAATAAACAAATTGCATACCCAAGAACTAAGTTAATTAGATGATTGAAATTTATTTACAGAATATTAATGTTATACCATTTAACAGATTCATCTGTTTTTTTTTTCTCTGCCATTTGGCTATCAAACTCCATAACTGCCTTACCAAAGACTAAACTGGATAATTTAAAATTTCCATTTGATATGGTTCAAAGATAAAGGCTATATGGTCTTTAGCTGAGACTGTATATCTCAAAATACAGATTAAATATATGGTATGGGCCCACATCAGGGCAAACATTTTATATGATGGGCAATTGTGTTTGCCTTGTTTCTGAGTGTTTGATATTTAATTATAAGTATTAATTCACACACTTTGCTCAGTTTCCTAGATGGCCCTGTGTGATAATATCTGAACATTATTTATTATTATTCTTACTCAATAGCTTCACTGTTACAGCCAAAGTTCTGTTCCATCATGCGAAGTTTCTCAACAAGTTTCTCCATCTTGGCTTTCTGTTTGTCGTACTGTGCCTGTATGTTGGCCACTTCCTTCTCAAAGTCAGCCACTTCACTCCAATAGTATTCATTCTGCAGAAGTCTCTTCTGAGCCTCAATCTCACCTCGGGACTGAAGCTGCTCGTAGCTTGCCTTCCATTTCTTGTACTCTTTCTCGAGCTCCACACATGCCTGGAATTATGCTCAACATATTAATGCTCAAGGTGGAAATGCTAATGATTTTAGAACAGATTTAGGTTTTTATGGTATTACTAGTTGTGCCCCGCGGTTTCACCCGCGTAGATTTAGTTTCTTCCTTATTGTCGCGGAACCCTAATATTTTTAATAAATAAAAGTAGCCTAAGTTACTCCTTGAAACATCAGCTACCTACCAGTGAAAGTCCCGTTAAAATCCGTCCAGCCGTTTCAGAGATTACCCGGAACAAACAGACAGACAGACAGACAGAAAAAAATTTAAATACTTGGTTTTTTAGTGTTAGTATTGTGTATACTTTCATATGCATTTATTGAAAAGCTGTTATTTTATAATTACAAACAGACACTTCAATTTTATTTATCTGTATAGATGTATAGATGAAGCTCATGTAACTTGCTCTGCTAGTAATTTATAAATGTAAAATTGAAATGCTCAGAAATGCACTTGTTTGAGGTGGACTTAGTATTTTTTGCAGTATGTATATGTACATACATAACCCAAAACAATATGTGTCAAGGACAAGCAGATGGTTCTGACAATGAAACATTTTAAAATTGCTACAAATACAACAATAATAGATTAACTCATAAATTCATGATGATGATAAAGGGATCTTAAGGGACCAGAGGGAGGGTGTGCAGAGTAATTCAAAGAAAATTATACCAAACAAAAACCTTCAATCAATTGAGATCATAGAGAATTTGAATGCAATCACCAAGGTTTTTTTTAAGAAAGATAATAAATACTTTTTTTTTAAACACTTGGAACTCACCACATTCTTCCTATTCCATATAGCAGTAGCTTTGTTACAATTCTCCAGTGCTTTCACATAGTTGATCTCAGTTTGGTCCAAGTTAGTGGCCTTGCGGAACAGAGCATATTTCTTCTTGGCATCAGATGCATGGAAGCTGCGGGCATCATCCTGGTTCAAGACTGATATAGGGTTGTCCACTTGAATGTCATGAGCCAATATGATACCCTTTACCTCCTCTGCTGTTGTTGATATAACTTCACCTAAATTTTAAAAAGTTAAATATTAAAATGATCCCACAAAGAACTGGTTCTCAAAGACTTAAATAATTGCTAGCTTAAGCAAAAGATTTTATTTCATCAATACATTCATATTAAGTAGCCTAATTGGTGAAGTATGGAAGCAAAAGCAGGGTTAAATAGTATCTATAGTAATATATAAAGCTGAAGAGATAGTTCAATTGCATGATTGCGCCAAAAAACATACTCAGGAACTACTGGAGGACTAACATCATCGGTTAGAGCAGATCGGTTGACATTTCATTTTGTTAACCTAGAATTAAATGTTAAACTAGCAAGTGCTTAATACACCCTGCTATAAAGATCATAGTTGGCCCCCTGGTCTGGGTTTCGATGCTAGATACCCCAGCTAAGTAACTATTTCATGGAGACGAAGTTGTAGGCAGAAGCTAGTACTCAATAATAGTATTATGCCTCCCTGGGAAGGGTTTACAGTTAAGTGTAAAGATAAGATAATAACATTTTGAGTTCAATATAAATATGGTTCACTTTTACTTACCTGACGCAGATTTAACTTTGTAGCTGGAACCACCAGAAGCATTTATGTTCCTCACAACAGTGATGTAGTCTCCATACAGGTTATGTTTGTATGCCTTGGCGCTACTGTTTTTAATCTTAATCTCAACTGTTGCTGAGTTAGTGCCTTTCTTTATAAATGCTACATTCAGATAAATAGGAAAATCATTAGATTCTAATCGGTCTTAATCATAAATAGTTATCCAGTAAAGAAAATTCAAACAAGTATAAACTTGATCACGACTTTTGTAAACAAATCATAGAAAAACGTGGTTAATATATCACTTACAGTGTAAATTGCTCCCTCTGTTTGTCGCTGATGCCCTGCTTCCCAAACCGACAACCAAAGCGGTGAGAATAGCACTTTTTCCACTGCCATTGCGACCGACAATAAAGTTAACATTTCTATTAAAATTCACCTCCAAATTGTCATGGCAGAAGAAGTTTCTGACATGAATACTCTCAATGGAACCGTCAGTATCTTCCTCAACATAATCAACTTCCATTATATAGTACAATTAAAACATGTTTCACAAAAATATTTCAAACGACGCAAATAACAAATTCACACAACAAAAGTCCGCGAAACAAATTTCGATTCGGTGTCGCTAACTGACAGAACTGCGACCGTCAACTTTACTGTGACAGTTATTGACTGACAAATGTGGGTCCATCCATGCCACAGAAAACTATTTCTCACCGTTATCCAGGCTAACGTGTCGGCATTTGTTCTTTTTTGGATGATCTTTTAAATGAAACTTATTTTTGCTAAAATATTTAATCAAAATATTGTAGCGGAATTTAAAGAATTTTTTTAGAAGGCGAGATATTAATCTTTTGAGATATCTATGCACTGAACAGAAAAAAATATGTCTGTGGTGACCTTGCACTGATAAATGGCAACATTTCACAAACGCCATTTTTTGCTATTCGAATATTACGGACGGGACTTCGTGAAATTGGTGAAGAAAGGAAAATCTGAATCTTACGATATTGATTCATTTATACGATACGATTGTAATTTTTATTTAAGATATTATTTCAGTGCTTGAGCGTATATAGTAACTGTTCTATAGTTGTTTGCGGAACATCGATATCAAGGTAAACAAGCAACTGTCGGTTGATCGTAATTGTATAAAGTACTCCATCAATTTATTTTGTTCTCACAGAGCCATGCGTTTTGATGGATTTTGATATATTTACTGATTAGAATACTCATCACACGTCACTTCAGATTAGCGTGATTGTAACTTTATCTATTGCAATTGTTTTGCGCATTGTTGTTGAGGGTAAACAAAACAATTTGGTGGCTTTGTGAAACAATTCACATGGGAAATAATATTTCTCGATAACTAATAAACCTGTAATGTTTTAGACAACGAGATGGGTGACTCTTCAGATCAGAATGAACCACCGAAGGATGTGAGTGCTATAATTTCCATTGTTGTATATTACAAATTATTGCAAGGTAGACAATTTTGTTTGTTTCATTTTTCAGCCGAAAGAGTTGGAAAAGCTCGAAGAAGCCAAATTAAAGGCTAAGTTCCCAAATGCAATGCTTGGGAGGGGGCCTGGTGGACACTCGGCATTCTTACAAAAGAGGCTAGCTAAAGGGGTCGGTATATAAATTAATATATAAGGTCAAGTCTAGAGATATTCATTCATAAGGGCAGTTGTAAGGTCAACTTGTTCCAATGTTTCATAACCATATTGAGTTCTAACCTCAGATGTAAACTTCAATGATAGGTATTTTTGTAAGGAGTTTTTAGGCATTTATAAATGCTTCTGCATTTCAGAGATTTGATTACATTCCTTTGTTTTCTCTTTTCAAAGTAGTTATAATTACAGTCTACTTAATATAATCTGTCCATAGATTTGTTTGTCAGTGAATTATTTCTAAATGACTGAAGACATAAATGAACTCATATAGAAATTACTACTTATATTGGATGTGTTTCAGTTTTAAATATGATTTTCTAAGTCCATATTTGAAAATGAAAATGATTTATTCAGTTTAGGCCCTGGTATAGCACTTATGAATGTCAAAGAATTGACTACTGGTTATAACCTTCAGAGGAACACAATGAAATCATAATTTTGTTTGTTTTTCATATTTTACTGTTTCCTGAATGATTAGGTGAAACATGGAATTGAAATATATTTGATGTTACACCATGTAATGTGCATTTTCATCCACAGCAAAAGTTCTTTGACTCTGGTGACTATCAGATGGCAAAGCAGCGACCGAGCAACTTAGCGGCTCCATTCAAAGCACCAGCCGCACCTGCAAAGATCTCAACTGGTGATGCCATCCCAACACCAGAGACTGTGCCCCTTCGGAAGACGTCCATCATCCAGCCCAAGTACCAGCCGTCCAGCCAGACCTCCTAGCCGACACCCAAGCCCCTGCCACTGAAGTAATCTTACATTCTTTACGCTACTGCACTACGCATTGCTTTTGATTTTAACTCGATGTTTGCACCTAATTGTGTTTATCTTAGTTATATCAAGTTCTCATCCTATTATACTTCTTTGAAGTCAACAATGTGATCGTTGGTAGACTATGTTGAAATATTCTTTAAAAAGTTTTATAAGGACAACTGTTATGATAATATAAATTTAGGTATAGTTGAGGGTGTTGCAGTTGTTCAAATCTAGTTGATTGCTGAGCTGTGTTTTGTTGTGTTTACCATCTCCAATAGGGGGCTAACTATGATCATTTAAGCAAAGATTAACTTCTTAGATTTCACAGTAGAAAAAGAAGTTCCCACTCTGAGTAAAATGATGATGGTAGGCCCCCAGTTGCCATTAAATATTTGTTTATTTTCATTAGTCATTTCACACATTGCAGTCCCATCATTTGAAATTCTATGAAAATAGTCTGCTAAATGATGAATGTGCTGGGATGTATGAAACAACAATAGAAAATCTCCATTGTTGCTGTATTGCTGATACATCAATTACTATAATTTTACGGTACCTCCATCTAAAACATACTGTAAATAATTGTATAAATGCCCTCTGTAGTACTTTCGACATCTGTGAACATATGAGAAATGTGTATACTGTATCCGTGAATAATTTGAATAGGCAATTTGATCATTTCATTAGCAACATTAGCATGAATTTGCTCTCATGATTTTGCTATTAACACTTCTCATGTTCAAAGTTGTTCAAAAGATGTTACAGCCACATTTATATAGTCTCATTCAAATTCATAATGCCATGTTGTAGATTAATAATCATTTATTCGTGGATAATCAAGTACATAACATTTATAATACAAGATACAGTAATGGCAATTAGTTTGGTCCCATTGTGCCATTACTACTGAAGGGAGTGATGTTATTATAAGGCATGGGTTTTGTTAGATCTGCTCTCTAGTGCAGAAACTATGAAGTGAGGGTTTTATTTTTGTATGTAACTTGTAGCAGGTGATTTTTGGGATTGGATTTCATACACAGCCAATGGTTTCAGACTAGAGTCTTTGATACTTTCCCAGAAATCACTGTTCATTCAGTGTATATGTTTCAAGCAAAACCCTCAGTCAGGTCAATCTCAGACACATAGGCCTAATATATGAATCATTGGCGCTGCGTCGGCCGCCTATTTAAGGCGTCTAAATCTATTAGAGAATTCCTATAAGCCAACAAACTGCCTACACAATTTTTCAATTGATTTGAATTGGTTTTGATTGAAACATTTAAACCGTATTGGACACATAATATCAACAAAACAATAAGTCACATAGATGTTGTAAATGTAATAATAAAGTAAAATAAGCCTAAGTCTGTGACGCGACGTGGTAGAACAACAGGGACGTACAAACCAGTGTAAAGTTCGCACGAGAGTGATATGGTATATTATGTATGGAAAAGGAACGTTAGGAGTGTTAGCAATTATAAATTAAAATAAATTCTTGGTAAAAAATAAGCGAATTCGTTTAATTTAAACTCGCGTGCTCGGCTAAGAGTGGCGTGGCCTAGTTTAGTTGGGTACATTATACACAGGGTCTTATTATAAAGAATAATATAAAATGGCACTTGGTTAACAAAAAATAACAAATGATTGAGTTTGCTCTCCTCCAACGCAACATCTCCTTTTTGGTTTCCCGATCATCAACTACCGATCCTGTCTGGTTATCAAAATTCCAACGCTCAGCTCTTCTCCGTGTACTATATTTGACTGCTCTCTGGAATATACAAATATCAATTCAAATTATTTGAGTACATACAGCTGCCGTTATTTATTATTTATTTATTTAACAAAAACGGCGAACCAATTACATTTGTTAAAACACAACACAAATAGTAGATAGCTTCAATTCAAATAAAAGCAATAAATTAGAAATAACTTCTTAATACAAAACAAAACATAAATAAAAATAAGATTACATCATTCATCCCTTTCACAAAATCCCAGGCACTGTAACGACAATTGCCAATCATCCGCGAACAGGTCACAGCGCAGTTATGAGCGCTAAACGAAAATAGTTGGTATCACTGAGCTTTCAAGGGCTCCTACACAAAGTTACATCCCGCTAGTGATATTATTGTGAAAGTTCAGATGTTTGTTTGTTACTCAATCACCCAAAAACCGATTTGGCGTACAGATAGTGTATAATAATAGTGTCGCTGGAGTACTGTAAATTTACTAGCCCGTGTGGTCGACGAGATGACGATGAAATTGAATGAATAGGATCTCTTCAGATAAACGAATGAGTAGTAGTAAAGCACAGGTAAAAATAATGGCCTTTCTCCTCACCAAGAGATTAGAAACCTGAACTCTTCATGTAATCAAGTCAATAGAGATGTTATTTATATTAGCATAAGGTGCAATTTTGCAATCACCTGGGTTCCAATGCACGTAGTCAGGTGTGGCGGCGGCTTGGTACTCGTGCACGAGATCATCAACGACTCCGCGCGACTGATCGAACTCGTCCAGCGAGTTGTGGAACATGGGCTCTTTGCGGAACACTTCCAGGAAAGCCTCACGCTTGCGCAGCTTGTCGAACTGCTGGAGACATCTGTCGAACAACTGACGAAACAATACCATTATTGTTAAGCAACTTCTCTTCTGTGTCATCGACGTACTTTAAGAGTGATTTGAGCTTCAAACGCCTTGTGTCGCTAGAGTAAGTAGTAAGTATGGTCTCACGGAGGATATGTTGGTGTGGTTGGCGAGCAGCAGGCCGGAGACCTTGTGGGAGGCGTGCACGTAGGGCGACCGCCGCGAGAGCGCCACTTGTATGGAGGCCGGACCCCACGGGATGAACGAAGCCAGCTTCCTCTCGCGGATGCGCTGCAGAGACTTGTGCACTTGCGATGGATCTACCTCGCCCTGGCAAATGTACAACATTTTACATACTACTAGCTGTACCCCCGAGGTTATACCCGCGTAGGATTAACAATAAAAAATATGTTACTTAGTTATAATTTTTCCCGTATTGCTTCACCCCCATTCGTCGCAGCATGATGTTATAAAGCCTAAAGTTTTCCTCGATTAATGAACTATGCAACACAACTCTCAGTCCAACCACACTCCATTCAAGTCGCCATCCACGCGATACATCATCATCAACCTATGTTAGTTCACTGCTAGACATAGGTCTCCCCTAATGAGTGCCATAGCGGCCTGTGTTCAGCTTGCCGCATCCAGCATCTGCTTGCAGTCTTTCGCAGATCGTCATCCCACCTGGCCGGCGATACATGCATAGAAATAAATAGATGTAATGCACTGACCTGTATAATGTTCAGTATGGATATGTAGCAGTGCTGGTTGGCTCTGTCGGGGCTGAGGGAGACCATCATGTTCTTGGGCTGCAGCAGTCGTTGCATCACATCTAATACTGTCGTTTTACGGATCTTTGGTGCCTAATAAATATAACAAATGCTATTTAGATAAAAGTTACATATTTAAAGAAAACTTGCGGTTATTCCCAGTTCACTGAACTTGACATCAACGATTCTAATAACCTCAAACTCGGTCCTCCTCATTACATATCCTTTGTTTAGAAGTAGTTCCATTTTTTTGTGATACAGATTTTAAAAGGGATGGATATAGTTTCTGTTAGAGTTTGATCTAGTTTCGGTTAAAAGCATGTTTTGTTATTTTTTTCCAATTTGCATTTGGTTATGTATACAAGTAGTCATTGTAGGATACTACCCATTTTTGAGATACACGGTCAAGTCAATGTGCCAAAGCTGGTTTTTATGAGAGCTAAGATTGGTAAATTTGATTAATAATGATTATTTTACGACGTCTATAACTAGAGAATGTCTTACGGTATTGAGTTCGTGGTCAGCGGTGAGTGGAGTGTAGCCAGTCATGAGGAAGTGGAGCCTCGGGGTCGGGATCAGCGGCGCCACCAGGCTGATCAGGTCGTTGTTCATGTACGATGGGTACCTGGGGATACAACGGACTTACTGGAATACTCACCTTTACACGTAATAAAAATGTACCTTTTTGTAAACGGGAATTTCGATCCATTTATTTCAGAGGCACAAACAGCCAGATTTTTTAAAATTATATATACATACACATTTAGTGAAAAGCTGTTAATTTGGAATTACAGACACTGAAATTTTTTTTATCTGTATGGATACAGTGATACAAGTTTGCAATAATTTTGAAAACACTGATGTAATGTAAATTATAGTGCCTACAATATTACCATATATTATTCTTAAAAGTATATTATATATAATCGCCATATAGCATATGGCGATTATTACAATAAATATTATTATTATTATTATAAAAATGGAATACACTTAAATGTTAATTTCACATATAGTTATAAAAGTTCTAAATAAAATCTTAATCCAATTCCTTACCTGAGTGTAGCAGTACTAGCACTCATGATAGTGGACACGAGAGTATTGATCTGGGCGAAGGATGGGTTCTGTATGTGGAGGCGGTCGCTGGCGATCCTGTTGAGCGCCGTGTTGTCCAGGACCATCACGCAGTCCGCGCTCTCCGTCAGACGCTTCAGGGTCAACAGCGAGTTGTATGGCTGGACCACTACGTCACTGGCAATATAAACATTATCCTTTAATGATAATTCTTCGTTTAGAAATAGTTCCATATGATTTTGTGATGCGGATTTCAAAAGGAATGGACATAGTTTTAATTCGAGTTTGGTCTTGCCTTGGTTTAGAGCATGTTTTGTAATATATAATAATCTATTCAGATGTATATATACATGGTTGGCATTCGATAGAGAATGCGCATCAAATAATATTATGTTTTAAGAGCTAGGTATAAGGTTTGATAAGCATCTTATTTTTCAATATTCTCATGCATCTGACACCTAAGTAATTGTCTTCTAAACACTTTTAAGTCAAATTTAAATAGCTTATTAGTCTTTTTGGCTAGATTGTAATGGCAATGTCGTGCTATTTACTGATGTGGATCTTTTAAAAGGTCTTTAGGAAAAAAAATGCACCTTACACCTTAATGAAAGTTAAATTTTGTTTGTCTATTGCGATTTTGAGTAGTTACTGAATATGATGTTTGTTCAGCAAATTCTGGTTCTATTATACATGGATAGATATAAATATTAAAAATTTATAGCCTGGTGACTAGTGCGATTCAGCAATTTTGAAGAGGACTTATCATTTATTATTCATTTGATGTGATATCCTATGTCAGTTTTTTTTCATAACATATGACACAAACCTGATTTCATCCAAGTTGGGGAACACACTGTATGTCTGCACCAATTTCTTGGGGAACCTGTCAGATAGATGCTCCAGGATGTATGACCCCATACCAGAGCCTGTGCCTCCGGCTATTGAGTGGCACAGCACAAAACCCTGGGCATTAAAGAAAATAAATATATTTCACTTTATGGTCAAGCTTAAAATCTAATCAGGAATTATGCACGAGACATGACCACCCATAACTAGCTAGGTTAAGTATCAACTGTTGGTATTATAAAATAAGCGGTGGTAAATTCAACCTTCATAAGTGCCTTACCAGGGCCTAAACTGAAAAATATTAATTAATTCCAGAACTACAGGACCATTTTAAAATTCTTTCACTGATAGCATGCTACAATATCACAGTAACATGGACCATATTTTTAATCCAGACTAATTAGAGATCCGTAATAACATATGTACAAAACCCTGGCAGAAGCCAGTCCTTAATGTATATTAATTTAATACTAGAACACGATTCTCAAATCACAACAATAGTGTGTCTTTTATATACCTCCAAATTATCACTGCCATCAGCCTCTCTGTTGATGATGTCAAACACCTCCTCATTAAGCTTCTCCCCCTGTGCGTAGCCTGAGGCCCAGTTGTTACCCGCACCTCCACCATGCTTCGATAGATACACATTCTCTGGATTGTATAGCTGGAAAATGTATTTACAAAAAGGATACTTGGAACACTCATTGAACATAATCTTTCTTATGCTAACTTAAGTTAATTTACTACCGTTTCCAAATGTAAGCCTGTCAAGAGAAGAAACGGCGAAACAAACCCCTTGGTTATTTTAGTGACTGATTGAGAGACATAGAATACAATATCACAAACTTCTTCAGTAAATAAAACTATAAAATAGCAAGAAAACTTTATCATAGGTTGAATTGTGTAGGTATAGGTGTAGGCAATTTAAGCAACACAACACAAGAAGACAAGTCTCTGTACTGTATAATCAGAATATTCTAAGTTTTAAGATGCAAAAGCATCAATTAAAAGTTTAATTCATCCAGAATTATCAGATACTGTTAATGAATTTTTTTAGGAAAATCTATATATACCTTAGCATAAGGCGAATTCATAATGGTGTGAATGACACGCGGCTCAAGGTCCAGCAGCACTGCTCTCGGGATGTAATGGTCATCATCAGCTTGGTAGAAGAACACGTCTTTCCTATCTGACCCGGCCGATGCGAACTCCTCCAGAATTCCCTCGGGAGATATGCCGTGTTCTATACATAACTGCTTCCAAAACTCGAAGCCAACTATTATTAACAAATTTAATTACAATTTCACGCTAACAATTTGAAATAACTGAACAAAACTCGCATTTCTGTACTCACTTTGATTGCCGCATTGGCCGAGTTGAAGCGTTATCATTTCGCTTGGCATCTTGAGAATCTGTTTGTTGCTACGCGATTACGAATAATCCACTCTTCACGTACAATAATCAGATTTAATTTCGCTTAATTTTAAATACATACAATAAATCTACTCATAAACAAACAAATCCAATTCCCAAACCCGCGCCTGTCAAAGCTGTCAGTCCGGGCTGTCAGTAACTTAACTTGGTAATTTATCACCATAGATAGAGAAAAAAATCCAAGTTGTCACCGTACCGCAGACAAAGTTTGGGTGCCTAGAACCAAGCAGTTTGGGGCCGATCCAAAGAAAGGAAAAGATGTAATTGTTTTTTCTATCTCATTGATTGGAACTACGAATTATTCGTTGAGTTCGTTGCGTTCGTACGTTCATCATCAGTCACTGACTACTTTCTAGTAGTGCTCACCAAAGATAAAGAATTTAAACGATTTTTTTTCGTTACATGTGATACTCATGACATGATAGTAACTTTACTCTGTGGAACTCACGTAGTACTGTCAGTCAGTCAGGTAAAAAAAAAGTTAAACTTGATTGACACTCGTTCATTGCTTCAGAAGTTTTTTAGTAGTTTAGTTTTGTTTTACTTTGAAATTTAATAAATTGTTAATGATAAGTGAAGTTGTTAAAAAAAATATTAAGTTGTAGCATTCCGTCTGGAATATAATACGTATCGCAGAACATATATTATCAAGATTTTGATTTAAGTTTACAAAGTACACACGTAAGTTTATAAATGCAGTAGATGGCCTTCGTTTGAACATATTTCTCAACTTGGCTGTTCTCAGCCTACGGTGTTATAATATGTTTGAGGATAATGTCATCGTGGGCGTAACTTTCGTAATTACAAGGTTCACTTAACATCACATTCCTACAGATTGTTCTTTACTACCCAAAACTTATTATCTCAAATAACAATTATGAGATAAGTTTCCAGTTCTCAATTACTTAATTTGTTAACATTTGCATAAATAAATAATAATGTAAGTTTCGAAACGGCAATAGAATATTCATGAATTTTTCTACTGTGTCTTCCTACTTATATTTCCTTCATGTAATAGTAATTTTTATGTTTTACTAGCTGTGCCCCGCGGTTTCACCCGCGTAGATTTAGTTTCATCCTTATTGTCACGGAACCCTAATATTTTTGATAAATAAAAGTAGCCTAAGTTACTCCTTGAAACATCAGCTACCTACCAGTGAAAGTCCCGTTAAAATCCGTCCAGCCGTTTCGGAGATTACCCGGAACAAACAGACAGACAGAAAAATTTTAAAACTTGGATTTTTAGTGTCAGTAGCGTGTATACTTTCATATGCATTTAGTGAAAAGCTGTAATTTTTTAATTACAAACAGACACTTCAATTTTATTTATCTGTATAGATGTTTAGACGGGTGTGCAATTTGATGCAAGTGAATGTTGAATGTGTATAGGATTAGTTATGATTTGTAGAAAGTGTTGTGTTTGTTGCAGTTAAGCTGTTAAGTAAAGTTAGTTGGGTGAACAATGCCTCGGAAATTGCTCAAGTTTCTAATTGTGTTCGACAACACATCCCTGCTATACTTCCCGGGACAGTACCTCTCTGGGAAAGTACTTATGGAACTGCAGGATGACACACCAGTATTAGGTAAACAGTTTTATATTATTTCTTTATAAAGTTTTTTAGTTAGATTTTTGTAGTGAGTAACCTTAAGCTTTTTCCTTCATAAAAGTTTAAGCTCCTTGATGAATGAAATGCTATACAAACAAACTCTTAATTTTTATAATGTTAGCGCCTGTAAACAAAGTAACATTACCCTCACGCTTCGCTAGTAGAAACAATATAAAATGAAATGAAAAGATACATATGTATTTCCATACATTTTTTATCATTTTTATTAGCGCAAGTTCTCCTACCATGTTTATTGTTATATGCCAGCCTCACTAAGACTGTCATAGTAAGTATACTCATGCTTGTATTAATTGAATCATGTCACAAAATAATGCAAAAATATAATATTTATATATATATATACTAGCTGTGCCCCGCGGTTTCACCCGCATAGATTTAGTTTCATCCTTATTGTCGCGGAACCCTAATATTTTCAAGAAATAAAAGTAGCCGATGTTACTCCTTGAAACATCACCTACCTGCCAGTGAAAGTCCCGTTAAAATCGGTCCAGCCGTTTCGTAGATTACCCGGAACAAACAGACAGACAGAGAAAAATTTTATAACTTGGTTTTTAGTCTCAGTAGCGTGTATACTTTCAGATGCATTTAGTGAAAATTTGTTATTTTGGATTTACAAAGAGACACTTCAATTTTATTTATCTCTATAGATATATACCTAGATGTTTAAAAGTTCATAAAGGCGTAGCCTGAGTAACAATTTGATAACCACTGTTATAACTGTATGTATACCAATAAAGACATTTAAATAATAAAATTATAATTATAATATTAGCAAGTATGAGAGAATGTTACTTTGTCTAGGCCTGCAAGCCAGTCAAAAGTTTGAGCTGCCAAGCAAGAGTGATAAGAATGAGTTTATTATAGTTGTTTTGTATTCCAGGTCTTCATTTCCATGTGGTGGGTGAAGGTGTGGTGAGGGTGGGCTCAGGTCGTCATGAAAGGCTCTTTGACAAGGAGAATTATATTGACTTCAGGATGAGACTGCTCGGCGAACCAGGTACAGAATAATCCCAATATTACTTTTGCCAAGTGTATATTATGTTACATACATTCACATAGTAATGAAAATGAAAATGAAAATGAAAATGAAAATGAATGAAAATGATATTGAATGGAAATGAAAATGATTTATTCAGTTTAGGCCCTGGTAAGGCACTTATGAATGTCGAGGAATTTACCACCGGTTCGGAAACTAGCCTTCTGAGAAGAACCGGCAAGAAACTCAGCTGGCATCATGTACATTTCATTACACAGTATATTATGTTAGGTATGTTACATTATGAACTCTGTGGGTCAATGTCAATTTATCAATATAGAGTAGTAGTGTCTGTGGAAACACACCGACAATCATTTTGTGGGATTTTCAAACGTCTCAAGGGCTGTTACCGTTACAACTCTGCGTGAAATACCTTACTTATATACTAATATTGCACTACAGTAAACATTCTAAAAGTTGACACCAATCTCCTCATTTCAGGTCAGAGCCCATCAGTGCTGTCACCTGGCATCCACAGCTTCCCATTCAAGCTAGGTCTGCCAATGGGGCTCCCATCTACATTCCTCGGTACTCACGGCTGGGTGCAGTACTACTGCAAGGCAGCTCTGAGAGAACCAAATGGATTGACACACAAAAACCAACAAGTATTCATTGTGATGAACCCCATTGATCTGAATTTGGAACCACCTGTTTTGGCTGTGAGTATCTTTAAAAATATTTACATGTAAGTAACACAATTTTTAGCAGGTGTGCCCTGCAATCATTTTTTTTTTGCTCGGAACCCTAATTTTATTTGTAACATAAATGTTCTTTAAGTTATTTCTTTTAACATCAGCTATCTGATAGTCCAGCTGTGTGAGAGATTAGACAAAAACTTTAGAAGTAGTTAAAGTATGCAAGCGATACAAGATCAATTCTCAGCAGCCTGTACTATTGAGTTTTTTTAAAAACTTATGTGATTCAATTACACCACATGCTTATTGGTGAAGGAAAACGTAATGAGGAAACCTGCATATGTCTGAGAAGTAATTCAAAGACGTACGTATAGTGCCTGAGATGATGTTAGACTCACCATCTGTCAAGTGTCACATTGGTGCTTTATCATCTCTGTTGAAAAGTGGGTATTGTTATTACAATACCTCTGCCTACCCCTTCGCGTAATACAGGCGTGAGCCGGTGAGCATCTGTATGTATGTACTTTAGAAGTAGTATTTTCTTGTTATAAGCTGCATTTGACATTATAAAGAAACACTGAGTACCTATACTTATTTGTATAGATGTGTTATATAATACCTATTATATGCATGGTATTATGTGAACTTTGTATAAAGGAAGGTCGTCAGATATTTGGATAGGTACATTATTGTTATGTAATGTACAATGTGTGCCATTGGTGTTTGCAATTACCACTGGTGTGTTACTTTTTATACGGCATTGTCTTAATCTGAGATTTCTTGCGTTTTTTCACATGGCATTGTTTATGGTAAACACAATTATAAGCACCCAAAAAATACTAATTTGAGAACTTCTTTCTTTTAGAAGGTAGTTAATAGGATTCTTCATAGTTTAGTTATGTAACTGTACCAAATTAGGTGTTTTCAAAGGTTGATCATTTGTAGTTCAATATTGACCTGAATGTTACTATTGTTTTAACACATTGGTACTCCGACCTTCATTTAGTTAACAAGACTTATTTACATACATTTGTTCTATCTGTAATTTGTCATGAATTCTAATATGGGCAAAAGCTCATTTCGTTAAAAAGAGATAACGCCAAATTGACGTTGAATAATTTGGTCACATAATACAGGTGGGTGGGTTTATGGATTACGTATTTAAATATTCCAAAGGCGGTAGTACTAAGTAGTGGAATGACCTGGGGTAATACCCTATGCTCTTATTACTTCCCTGTCTATCCACATAAAACAGAATTGAAACTTAAAACTGGTCGCCAATGGAATGTGTTTTACTCGTAAGTGCCTTATATTTATTATTAGCGAATAAACTGAATAAATCATTTTCATTAAATTTTTTTTTAATAATTTTACTAAAGAAAAATATGCTCTCGCCATCCAAGAAGGGTGACCGAAGCGAAGGGGTAAGCGAGGTGTTGTAACAACAACACCTACATTTCACCCAATATGATTAAGTGCCAACTTCTAGGCACTATACATTCGTCTTTGAATTACTTCTCAGACATATGCAAGTTTCCTCACGATGTTTTCTTTCACCGTCAGCACGTGGTGTGAAATCACTGCACATCATTTTTTAGCAAAATTCATAGGTTCAGGCCTCGCTGGGATTCTAATTTGCGTCGCTTGGCGAATTCGAACTCTTTCATAGTTCCATGTGCGTGTGTATTTGCAGCAAGAGTTCGAATGTAGCGTGGAGCACCGGCTGGGCGTGGGTTGCGTGGGCGGCGGCGCCGTGTCGTGCCGCGTGTCGCTGGACCGCGGCGCCTACGTGCCCGGCGAGACCATCGTGCTCTCCGCCACACTCGTCAACAACTCCAAGACCACCATCAAAAGCACCAGGGCCGCTCTCACCGAGGTAACACTACACTTACAACCTATACGTCTCCCAAGTATCGCGAGTGTTGCAATTAACCGGCCAGTAATCCATACTCTGGGCTGCTACTGGGAAATTACAGATGGAAAAATTCACGGAGATCAAACCTCCTGTTGTGGCTGTAGGAAACCTCTTACCAGCACGTCTTATGCGACTAGTCGTATTCTGTGTGTGATGTGATTTTGAATAGAGAATTTCAGATAGTCGAGTCGAGCGACTTTAGTAACTAATATAATATACCGTAACCGTAACAAGCTCAAGCGCGGCGTGAGTCATTAAGAAGGTGTATGCGCGGTGTCAGCAAGCAGAAGATTAGTGTAGAGGCTCTGCTTTCTCATCGGCTGCGAGTATAATGTGTGGTGTCAGACGATCCAGTACAGCGCGCACGGCAAGGTAGCGGCCAAGGAGGTGCGCGAGCTGGCGACGCTGGCGCACGGCAAGACGCGGCCCGGCCACGAGGACCTCTGGCGCCACGAGCTGCTCTACGTGCCGCCGCTGCCGCCCACCAACCTGCGCGGCTGCCACCTCATCTCCGTGCACTACGACGTGTTTGTGAGTGAACACTGCCCTTACACCCCAACCCACCTGCCGCCCACCAACCTGCGCGGCTGCCACCTCATCTCCGTGCACTACGACGTGTTTGTGAGTGAACACTGCCCTTACACCCCAACCCACCTGCCGCCCACCAACCTGCGCGGCTGCCACCTCATCTCCGTGCACTACGACGTGTTTGTGAGTGAACACTGCCCTTACACCCCAACCCACCTGCCGCCCACCAACCTGCGCGGCTGCCACCTCATCTCCGTGCACTACGACGTGTTTGTGAGTGAACACTGCCCTTACACCCCAACCCACCTGCCGCCCACCAACCTGCGCGGCTGCCACCTCATCTCCGTGCACTACGACGTGTTTGTGAGTGAACACTGCCCTTACACCCCAACCCACCTGCCGCCCACCAACCTGCGCGGCTGCCACCTCATCTCCGTGCACTACGACGTGTTTGTGAGTGAACACTGCCTTTACACCCCAACCCACCTGCCGCCCACCAACCTGCGCGGCTGCCACCTCATCTCCGTGCACTACGACGTGTTTGTGAGTGAACACTGCCCTTACACCCCAACCCACCTGCCGCCCACCAACCTGCGCGGCTGCCACCTCATCTCCGTGCACTACGACGTGTTTGTGAGTGAACACTGCCCTTACACCCCAACCCACCTGCCGCCCACCAACCTGCGCGGCTGCCACCTCATCTCCGTGCACTACGACGTGTTTGTGAGTGAACACTGCCCTTACACCCCAACCCACCTGCCGCCCACCAACCTGCGCGGCTGCCACCTCATCTCCGTGCACTACGACGTGTTTGTGAGTGAACACTGCCTTTACACCCCAACCCACCTGCCGCCCACCAACCTGCGCGGCTGCCACCTCATCTCCGTGCACTACGACGTGCTTGTGAGTGAACACTGCCTTTACACCCCAACCCACCTGCCGCCCACCAACCTGCGCGGCTGCCACCTCATCTCCGTGCACTACGACGTGTTTGTGAGTGAACACTGCCTTTACACCCCAACCCACCTGCCGCCCACCAACCTGCGCGGCTGCCACCTCATCTCCGTGCACTACGACGTGTTTGTGAGTGAACACTGCCTTTACACCCCAACCCACCTGCCGCCCACCAACCTGCGCGGCTGCCACCTCATCTCCGTGCACTACGACGTGTTTGTGAGTGAACACTGCCTTTACACCCCAACCCACCTGCCGCCCACCAACCTGCGCGGCTGCCACCTCATCTCCGTGCACTACGACGTGTTTGTGAGTGAACACTGCCCTTACACCCCAACCCACCTGCCGCCCACCAACCTGCGCGGCTGCCACCTCATCTCCGTGCACTACGACGTGTTTGTGAGTGAACACTGCCCTTACACCCCAACCCACCTGCCGCCCACCAACCTGCGCGGCTGCCACCTCATCTCCGTGCACTACGACGTGTTTGTGAGTGAACACTGCCCTTACACCCCAACCCACCTGCCGCCCACCAACCTGCGCGGCTGCCACCTCATCTCCGTGCACTACGACGTGTTTGTGAGTGAACACTGCCCTTACACCCCAACCCACCTGCCGCCCACCAACCTGCGCGGCTGCCACCTCATCTCCGTGCACTACGACGTGTTTG
The DNA here is from genome assembly GCA_964035505.1 of Watsonalla cultraria. Classification (NCBI taxonomy): domain Eukaryota; kingdom Metazoa; phylum Arthropoda; class Insecta; order Lepidoptera; family Drepanidae; genus Watsonalla; species Watsonalla cultraria. Next base: position 1,478,697 of record OZ037712.1, on the reverse strand, counting down.
TGAGTGAACACTGCCTTTACACCCCAACCCACCTGCCGCCCACCAACCTGCGCGGCTGCCACCTCATCTCCGTGCACTACGACGTGCTTGTGAGTGAACACTGCCTTTACACCCCAACCCACCTGCCGCCCACCAACCTGCGCGGCTGCCACCTCATCTCCGTGCACTACGACGTGTTTGTGAGTGAACACTGCCTTTACACCCCAACCCACCTGCCGCCCACCAACCTGCGCGGCTGCCACCTCATCTCCGTGCACTACGACGTGTTTGTGAGTGAACACTGCCTTTACACCCCAACCCACCTGCCGCCCACCAACCTGCGCGGCTGCCACCTCATCTCCGTGCACTACGACGTGTTTGTGAGTGAACACTGCCTTTACACCCCAACCCACCCGCCGCCCACTAACCAAAATTTTATCTTCGTACAAAGAAGTTTTCAATACGACTGGATGTTTTCAAATCGCTAAAAGTATTCTTTTATTTGTTGTTCAGTTTATAATGGAGCCGAAAAGCCTTGAGAAGGAGGTGAAGTTACAGCTGCCCATTTTACTGGGCACTTACCCTCGCGAGGAGTCGACCACCCTCGCTCCCGTCCACTACCCCAGCTCGCTGCCCATCTTCCGACCATGGCTTAATGACAAACCTAAGCACTGACGGACTTAATAAGGTCTACACAAAATAATTTTGTCCGTCCCCTAACTTTCAGGCGTGGATATGGGAAAGGTAATAAGGTAAACCCCAGACTGATGCAGGGGTGAAGGCAATCATACCTTGTCTAATGAATAAGCAGACCTGACAATTACATACAACCTAAATATCTAAACAAAATACGATACTCAATAGAATATATATTTGTACTCGAATTAAATCTATACCTTATGTAAAATCGAATTCGTACGGCATAGGACATCTTCAACTTTTTGATTCTATGTAGGCTATTAAGTCCTTGAACAAATGTAGTGTAATTTCTCCCAGAAGTAGAATTCCTAGTAATGAATTCTTTGTTGAACATTTTCGATATTATTAAACATGTGACCCCTTGTCATGATTTCCTATATACGCGCCCGCCATTTACATTTGAATCGATTTCATGTTGATACTATCGATACTATTGACTCGATAGTGAATTTTAAAATGAAATCGGAATCGATATAATCGAATACGATCGCAGTAGCAAGTGGAACAGGCAATATTATTGCCTTATTTTATGCTATCTCAATAATATGTTTATTATCTAATAATAAGTAGTATTGCACCGATTTGAAAAATAATGAACGTTTTTAGCTATTCAAATGAAGCATTTAACCTGTAAACAAAATAATTATTCTATGTGAATAATTATTGTATGCTCAAAATTAATCACTGCCTGTACCAGAAGATTATTAATAGCTCAATGAGTACATATCACCGTAGAGGTCGACATTTAGAAAACTTGCTACAAATATGAAAATTAAAATGTATTATTAATTTCCGCAATGTCATTGTTGTTGCAGTAAAATAGTATGCAAATTGATTAATGTATAATTTAGTACTGCAGCCCTGTTCTGTAATTAATATGTCAAACAATATTGAACCTCACTGCACTTATATAAAGGTATCAATATTGTATCTCACATAAGGGGGTTTACTCACTTTCTCTGAAAACGAACCTATGGCCGAAAGCTCCTACCACGGTTCTTATTCATTCTAAAATTACTTCCGAACGTGGTCTGCTAGGAAAATCTTAGACGTTTATATATTCTAAAACTAAAGTTGGTTCAGATATCATTTAATTATTAAACCAACAAAAATTTGAATTTCATAATAACAAAGCGATACCGAAACTACGTTTGATTTGCGAAGTTTCGTTTTCGGAGAAAGAGAATAGACACTGTTGCGTTCGAAATTCTTTCAGACTCTCAGTGATTATGTTGAGAGGGATTTTATCCGGAGCACTTATTAATCTTAAAAAAAATAGTTTAGAGCGTCTTTGGAAATATCTGCATGTTAAGGCCTCTACTGTTAATACCTTAATACATACTAGTGCCATTTACTTTTTAAAATTATAATCAAAATTAAATTATAATATAACGCAATGTTTTTATGCAATAATTCTTAGAGTATTGATGTATCCTAATATTCTTATACTATTTAGATCTATAACGAATTCGTATACGCACCTATTATACGGGAATGTATATAACTAACCTGTGATATACCAATCCGTCCATTTTGATGTATTACTTAGTTAAACTATGAATTTACTTATTGAATAAACATTTATATACAAATACGTCTCTTTTGTTGATTAATATTCCTAAATAAATGTGAATGTGTGTATGTTTGTTACTCAATCACTAAAACGATAATTTGTAACCAGGATTAACACAAGCCCTCTTTATCCTCTCGCTTTAATACGTTGAACTATCTATCAATCAATCAAAAAGTTTTATTCCACATAAGGGTCACTTGGAACGCTTATTGAACGTCATTTCTCTTACGCTAACTTAGGATAATTTGCGATGCACGAGCCAAATGGCGAATGGACCTACTTGGTAAGGCGTATCCGCAACCAGAGGACTATAAGCTCTTCCCCATGGGCAAGATCTGCCGGCTTGTTCAGGGAGTATTTGAGGAGTCAGGTACGTAGAGCATAAGGGCAAGGGCGGCACAAAAGATCCCAAGGGTCGACGTGCTTCCGGACCCAATAATGCCACAACAAGATAGGATAATTAACACCGTTTCCAAATGTAAGCCTGTCAGGAGAAGAAACGGCGAAACAAACTCCCCGGTTTTTTTACATCGTCAATTCTATTAGGTTTTTTATTCGCTCAATATGAAACGTATCTTATGACTACTCTATTAGGGGTCTACTCGTATTTACTAAAAAGGTAAGCAGACACGTGGGACAGCTCGAATTAGATGAGAAGTTATACAAAACATGGTTTATTTCAAGATGACAAAAATCCCTTCTTTTGAAATAATTTTATAAAAAGAGGTGGAACTACTATTAAACCAAAATTATCTTAATTTTTTGTAATAAGATAAAGGGGATGGGGTTTTCTATCTATTATCTTACGTAATCATTTGCAGACGAAGTCGCGGCATCCAGTTAGTGTATAATAGTTGGTCAGATCAAGGGATTTATTTTGTTTTTTTTTTAAATTGTATAATATTTTTGAAAGAGTAATTACTGAGTTTCTTGCCAGGTTCTTCTCAGTAAAAACATCCTGTAAATTGTGTCATTGAGACGATTTGAAAGTCTAATCGAATAAAGATATTTTTGACTTTGACTTTGACAGGACCTTTATATTACGCTGAATGAAAGGATAAAGTAAATAAAACGATAAAATCCCGTTACTTATGTATGTATTTGTTTAACAAGTTGCGTTGGATAAGATCTTATGGCTTTGGGCGTCCGAGGGTCGAGAGCGAGACCATCTTAAATTATATCACATTTCCAATTTACACGCTACGCCTCGACGAAGAGTACAAAATTAATTTCTCTTAATACACGATACATAAGCATCTTTACAAACGTATCGCATAGTATTCACTATGGAACTAAGAAAGAGTTTCTGTAACTGTCACATTTCAATTATTATTTTCCACAAATTTATATTACAAGTTAATCTAGCATATTTCTTACAATATACAACAGACAAGCTAAGTAAGTAAACTTGCTTTTAGGCTTTCAAATTCATGCGAAAAATTTGTGTAACAACAATAATTTGCATGAATAAAATTGTCATGTTTATTAACGGGACCTCTTTTTGGTAGATATCCCAAACTCCTGAGACAGTGGTTACAAGATAAAAGTGCCATCATCAGTTATAAGCGATCAGCAAAAAATTGTGAGGGTAATTGTATTGGGTATTGCGGATGTGGTAAATTCCTCGACATTCATACTAGTGCCTTACCAGGGCCTAAACTGAATAAATCATGTTCATGTATTTTATTCAGAGCCGTGGGGGCCTCGGGGTTAGAGCAGTCGCCTGCTACGCAAGCGACGCTAGTTCGAATCCCAGCGGGGCCTGTACCTATGAGTTTTTCTAAAAACTTATGTACAGTGATTTCACACCACGTGCTTTACGGTGACGGAAAACATCGTGAGGATGTCTTGCATATGTCTAAGAAATAATTCAAAAACGTATGTATAGTGCCTGAGACGGCGATGGCCTCACCCTGTGTCACGTTGGCACTTAATCATCTTCGGTGAAATGTGGGTGTTGTTATTACAACACCTCTGCCTACCCCTTCGGGGAATGCAGGCGTGAGCATATGTATGTATTTTATTCGCATTGAACCATACATATATACAGAGATAGACTCATAAAATTACTACTACGCATTCTCATCGCTCATACCTCATGACGGCATCTGTAGGTACTAAATTATTTCGAGATACTGATATTTAATTTTTACTTGCGAGTAAGTCATACACGTGAACGAAATTTAAAAGCCCATAAGATATTTACATACATAATTTAAAATTAAGCACGTGAATTTTCGTCACGTTTGCACGAAGATTCTGCTAGACCCCACAATTATACATATCTATCTACAGAGATAACATTAATAGTCCTTATTACAATATGGTTAATGCACAACAAATCTCAATGGAACCCCATATAAGAGGCATTTTATTGAACAATTCAAGCCTTGTGTTCAATCCATGCGTAACCATCGTAACTCACTTGTATTACAAGAATAATCTTCGACAAGCTGTAAGCCGTAGACAAAGTGACATTGACATATGTCACGTGACTGATATATGTCATTTCCATACATTTTGTATCGCTTCTATCGGCGCAAGTGCGAGTGTTACTTTGTCTAGGCCTTCTTGTTACATTGGGGAGCAAAATTCATTTCTCAATAAATAACTATCTATTGCGAAGTTCGCAAAGTAGGGGAATATAAAAAAAAACCATTAAATCTAGATAGCACATCGTCTGAGAAAATAGTCCCGCTTGCAAAGGGAATAATTCATTTCGAGCAATCCAGTCGATTGTTGTGAGACTCGAATGGTGCGATCATTAGATGCATTGAAATAAGCGATTATTTCTGATAAAGTATTTTGTCCTACTTGGTATAGGAAGTTGCAAACCCATTTGTATAAAAGTTGAAAACCTTATGGACACTCCTATTGTGTAAAAATATAGTTAGTTGTATTATTATTATTCAAAATTTTTGCGGACTAATCGGTTCAGCAGTTAAGACGAAAAAACAGACAGACGGAGACTCTTTTGCATTTATACTATTAATTGTTCGCAGCAAGCGATACTCATACACGCGATTTATTGCTGAGAAATCGTTCCAAAGTTACAATTGTTCAAAAGAAAAGACGTCGATCAACACTAACCTTTAGAGAAAATCAGGGGCCTTATCACGACCTCTTATTACCATGATAATTTTACTATTATTATGAGACAGATGTACATGACGTGTATACATCTGTCATTGTCACAAAACTGCCTAACATTTCAATAAGAGCTCATGGTTCCCTGTACCCTTATCACGTGTTTTGCACTGTTTTCTAATCTATACTGGCCATATCTCGCCAATCGACAATATTTTAGTTCTTCACGTCACCGCTTGGAGGCGCTGTATAATTTCTCAAATATTGGACGGAGACGTTAGCGAGTATAGATTAGAAGGTAGTAGACTCGTGATAGGGGTATAGTTAGTTGAGTGTATCATAGGTGTCGAGTACGTAGGGTGTGTTTCCCCCTGCGCGGTGTTGGCTAGGCCATCTTGTTGGCCAGCGCGAGGTGAAGCGCTCCCAGCTGCGAGGTCCACTTGTCGAGAGCGGAGTACCGCGCTGCTCCCCGGGCACTGCCTACCAGCTCCAACACCGAGTTCACTTGGTCGATCCGACCGCTGATTGTGCTACACACACAAGTAACTCTGAGGTCGTAAACAATCTTCCATACCCTTAAGGATGATTTTTTGTACATCCAAAAAATATATTGCAAATCAATGCTTACACATAGTACTCCTATAGGTATCACACAAGCATCTGTAGGCTGTGGTTCCCACTTACCATCAGACCGACAGAGTATGACAGGTCGTATTATCGTGGTGGATGTAACCCCACATCCACCACGCTTAGGCCCTAAGCGACGAAAATTCGAATCCCAGTGACCAAAGAGTTTTTCTAATAAGTTATGTGCAGTGATTTCACACCACGTGCGTGGTGAAGGAAAACATCGTGACGAAACTTGCATATGTCGGAGAAGTAATTCAAAGATGCATGTATAGTGCCTCAGACGGAGACAAACTAACCACCTGTCACGTTGGTACCTCTGCCTACCTCTTCGGGGAATACAAGCATGAGCATATTATGTATGTATAATCATGCCATTGTGACGTTTTGAAAGTGTTTAGTCAAAGTATGATCAAACAAAGACATTTTAACTAAGGGTCGACGCATTATGGCTATGGTAACTAATATCAGATAGGCCGCATATTCATAAATAAACCAACTGTGTCCTGCGGTTTCACCCACTTACAGTTAATTTCATGAGTGTCCGGTGGAACCCATTATTTAAAAAAAAAAAAAAATTAGGCTAAGTCACTCCTTGAAACATCAGCTATCGGCAAGTGAAAGTCCCGTTAAAATCAGTTCTGCCGTTTCAATTGCTTTTTTTTGTCAATACTTTCATATGCATTTAGTGAAAAACTGTTTGTGAATTTGGAATTAAAAACAGACACTTCAATTTAATTTATCTGTATAGATATCCTTACTTGTCCAATATGCATGTGACGAGTAGGTTCTCGACCTCCTTCTCGTCGATGTTGAGTTCCTTGGAGATGAAGGGTATGTGTATGCGCGTGTAGGGCCCGATGAGCTTGATGAGCACCTGCGTGCGGATGTTGCGCAGCAGGTCCTCGATGTGCTCGCGGATGAACGGGTCGTCCATTATGTTGTTCCTAAACACGGCGCAATATATTCCAGATACCTCTCCATATTCATACATCGTTAAAAAGTATTACATGGTGGAAGTGTCCCGGGTTTGAGCAGTCGCCTGCTACGTTCGAAGTTCGAGTTGACCAATAAGTTTTTCTAAAAACTTATGTGTGATTTCACACCACGCGCCTTACGGGGAAGGACACATCGTGAGGAAACCTGCATATACAGGGTGTCGGAGAAAAAGGAACAGTAGTCTTCTAGATGTTGTAGGGTTTTATGAATATATCACTATATTGAAATCGTAAAACATCTAGCTCCAACGATAACGTAGTTATAGGCTATGGCCGAAGAGCTCGTGGCCTTAAGCGATTGAATGAACACGCGGCCGCGTTTACCTACATTATATTACACTACCTACATTACGTACGCAGTAATTAAACTTTTTAAATTAAGGGGAAGGTTACTGGTTTCGAAAAATGGTTTTGTGGTATTATTTCAGGATTTATTAGAGGGAGAAAAAAAATAAAAACGTAGTTAGATTTCACGTGAATAAACTCTACGTTACAGCTGATTTTATGCGGAAATAAGGTCTTGATATAACTAACTGGTAACTTTGCACGTCAATTACTCGAAAACGGAAGAACATATTTTTGTCATAATAATTTTATTTGCTTCCTAAAAGTATACCCTCTCATATATTTTAACAGCTGTCCTATTTATTTTCCCCGACAACCTGTATATATAATAGGAGTATTATAATAGGACCCGTCACAATTCATATTTCTGGACCTATACGGATCTTGATAGGACTTGATACTAACACGTCGGAGGTGAACAACGATGTTGTTTAATGCTCAAACTTCTAACATCCATATTGACTATAAAGATAGTAGAGAAAAGCCTTTAGTGATATATTAAAAACTAGCTGTGCCCCGCGGTTTCACCCGCGTAGATTTTAATTTCATGATTGCCCGCGGACCTCTAATGTTTGTTAAAAATCTAAGTTACTCCTTGTAACATTAGCTATCAGTCAGTGAAACTCCCGTCAAAATCCGTCCAGCCGTTTCGGAGATTACCCGGAACAAGCAGACAGACAGACAGACAGACCGACAGACAGAGAAAAATTTTTAAAAATTGGTTTTTCTGTGTCAAACCGTGTATACTTTGATGTGCATTGAGTGAAAACAGTGCATTTTGCAGTTACAAACAGACAATTCAATTCATCTGTATAGATGTATAGATAGAAAAAGGGAAATGTTTCCATCACACAATAAATGTAATTAAGTATTACTGTCGCAGTCACGAGTTTTATGTTGTATGCTTTTTTTATGTGCTAGTTCTTTTTGTTTTGTATTTCAAAGGCTAAATAACGTTATAATTTCAGGGTAAATATGCATCCAACTATAATATAAATTACCTGTTGTGTTTGAGTATGGATTCGAACTCGTTGATGTCGTTGTTCTGGTAGGCCATCACGAGGTTGGTCATGGCGAGGATCTCGGGGTCGTTCTTGTACGGCTTAGCCTCTTGCGAGTCGAACGGGTTGATGCCGGACTTCATCAACCTATACGTAACACACGCTCATTCAACTTACCTAATATTATAAAGAGTAAAGATTTTATTGTTTTTTTGTTTGTTGTTTCCATTGAATAGGCTCCGAAACTACTTGACCGAACTTGAAAAATCTTTCAGCAATGGATAGCTATATCATCAGCGAGTAACATAGGCTATATTTTATCCCCATACTCCTACGGGAACAGGAACTACGCGGGTGAAACCGTATAGTCCGCTAGTTGTGGATAAGTAATTATCACTCATCTCGCTGGCCATACATAGTTGGGGTCAGAACTTGATTCCACCCGCAGCTGATAACCCGATTTTAATACGAAGCGACAGCCATCTGACCCTTATAACCCTCATTACGAGGGAAATCGGTAGTCTGGGTTAAACTAGTTGTCATACTACCCTTTTTTTTTTACATGGTGAATCCATTTCGGATACGCACTCGCTGCGGGGGCAGCGAATGGTTATGCCGGGCTCTCACCGGCTAAAGCCTATGGTGTTTCTCCAACTCGCTTTTCGGGGGGGACACGTGATACGTTTTCACATGCTCTGCCGTGAACCCCCCCCTTGTCAGACTATCCTAGGCCTCCGACCGACCTGGAACGATTGCCGAAGATGTTAAATTGGCAACCGGGACCGACTTAACTTGCTCTCCGAGGCACGGAGGGGACTAGGGCGGTCACTCGTCCAATTTCTTGGGTTATGGTTGCATAGCAACTGTGCCACGTGCTCCTCTATAAATATATACCCCTATATTTAATTAAGTTTATATTGTATATAATATGAAACTAACTTGCAATATCCCTGCTTATATTATAAATGCGAAAGTAACTCTGTCTGTCTGTCTGTTACGCTTTCCCGCTTAAGCCTCTCAACCGATTTTGATGAAATTTGGCACAGACAATCTTTAGACCCTGAGAAAGGACATAGGCTACCTTTTATTAAAAATATTAGGGTTTCGCGACAATAAGGATGAAACTAAATCTATGCGGGTGAAACCGCGGGGCACAGCTAGTATGAATATAAGATGGAGTATGCACACAAATACTGAATGAGTGAATATTTTTAGTAAGAGTGATAACGGTCGTTTGCAATAAAAGTTTGCAGGTGGATTGCTATTCCTATTCCCCAGTTACTTTTCAGATTTGATCTATACATACCTTCAATTTCACAATCATGTTAACTAGCGATAGAAAAAGCCCCGTTATAATCATACTGACAAGCAAGCTCAGTTCACTTTAAATATTTATTTTTGCGCCAGTTTAATTTCCTGACGGCTGAGACCTGCATATAAACATTTATCAAGATATTTTTCATATGTGCGCATGGGGATATTATTGCTGTACCACAGTGCCTGTTCAGTCTTTTAAAATGTTTAACTGAATAAATACCTTTAATCTATATAATAATGATCTCCTACCGAATTTCGGTTACGGCGGTTAATCTCAACGGGGATTAGCCATGTACGCAGAAGATATTATAGTGCACAAGTGTGTGCGCAAACACAGGTGCACTGTTTACCCTCACTCTCATAGTCCGATGGGAGGCAATCTGACACGACCGGAGAGAGATCAGGCGTAGGACCATCGGCTTAACGTGCTTTCCGAGGCACGGAACCTATTTCTATATAACCTACTAGCTGTGCCCCGCGGTTTCACTCGCGTAGATTTAGTTTCATCCTTATTGTCGCGGAACCCTAATATTTTTAATAAATAAAAGTAGCCTAAGTTATTCCTTGATATATCAGCTACCTGCCAGTGAAAGTCGCGTTAAAATCGGTCCAGCCGTTTCAGCGATTACCCGGAACAAACAGACAGACAGACAGATAAAGAAAAATTTTAAAACTTGGTTTTTTAGTGTCAATAGCGTGTATACTTTCATACGAATTTAGTGAAAAGCTGTTATTTTGGAATTACAAACAGACACTTCAATTTTATTTATCTGTATAGATGTATAGATATACTAGCGATAAGTTATAGTAATGAAAGTAAGGACAAAATGTTAGATTAGTTGATGTTAGGTGAGGTAAATGTGGGATGGACTGACATGTTGGCGAGCACGAGGTACTTGAGGCAGGTGGTGCGTCTCGGGGAGCCGGACTCGTCGTAGTTCTTGAAGGCCTCGAAGAAGTCCGTGTGCGCCTTCTCGAACTCTCCCTCGCGGAGGTGCATCTTGCCGCCGCATTCTACATACCACATACCATTTGAAATTATTTGCGTTGTTAAGTCTGATCAATTAAAGATAAATTTTAATTTGAAAATGTTTTTAATTCCTAAAACAATAATTATCTATACATCTATATCTATACGTATACAGATATCTATATCTATACAGATAAATAAAATTGAAGTGTCTGTTTGCAATTCCAAAATAACATTTCAATAACATTTTTCACTAAATGCATATGAAAGTATTCACGGTGCTGACCTAGAAAACCATTTTTTTTAAATTGTTCTTTGTCTGTCTGTCTGTTTGTTCCGGGTAATCTCCGAAACGGGTGGACCGATTTTAACGCAACTTTCACTGGCAGAGAGCTAATGTTACAAGGAGTAACTGGGGCTACTATTATTTAAAAAAAGGCATAAAGGTTCCGCGGGACACCCAGGAAATTAACTCTACGCGAGTGAAACCGCAGGGGACAGCAAGTTATAAATATTACATATTAATTTCGTCAAAAATAACTACCATACCAATATATATCATACAGAAGTTGTAACAAACTTATAAAACAGTTAGTAAAACAAAGTCGCCATATCCATACAAAATTATTTTGTCTCTATCAAAAAGATCTTGATACGGTATGTAGGAGTTCAGATACTGTGCGAAAAAAATCCATATTATATTTTTAGAAAGTAAAGAAATATTAAAGACAGACAAGTGTTGTAAATACCTCTAATAACTCCCATGATGAGTGGATGCGGTATTGCAGACTTGATGTGCAGCGACTGTTCATAGAGAGCCTTCAGTTTCTTGTTGTTCTTCTGTGCGGTGTACATCTGGATCTCTAGCGCGTATATCTCGAGCAGCTGCGTACCTTTCTTGAGGTCGTCTTCACCTTCATCTGTCTGGAAAAACATCATATACAGGTATTTAAGGACGCTGTGTCATTTTTGACAGGCTCGATTTTAGGAGAGATTATCGAGCCTGCACACATGCAAACCGCTACAATAAAAGTTTTCAGTTTGATAAACCTCATTGCGTAATGTGAGAAAAGACCAATGTATGCAATGACAAGTCTGCACTGTTTTCATAAAGTGCCAAGTGCCACTCATGTCAATATCATCATCTCCCTGGCCTCATCGGAGGACTTATGGGGACTCTCAATTAAAAGTATCCAATCTATTATAATAACGATTGCTCCCGCATTAGCTTCTATTTTCAATTTATGTATAGATCAAGGTATATTTCCTGATATTATGAAATATAGCAAAGTAATACCGATATTTAAAGCAGGCTCTAAAGAAGATCCTTCTGATTATAGACCTATATCGATTCTTCCCGCGCTTAGCAAAATATTTGAAAAAATTCTGCTTAATCAGATGTTAGCTCACTTTAACGTACATAACATCTTGCACGATCACCAATTTGGCTTCACTAAAGGTAGATCAACAACGGACGCGGCAGCAAAATTAATAAAACACATTTTTGAGGCTTGGGAGGGCGCCTATGACGCAGTAGGAGTCTTCTGTGACCTTTCTAAAGCTTTTGACTGTGTGGATCATCGTACGCTACTTCTTAAGCTAAACTATTATGGAATTCGCGGAAATGCTCTCGACCTTTTATCCTCGTACCTATCAAATCGTCATCAGAAAGTTGGCGTCGGTGGTGTAACATCCAAGGGGTCAATAATCAAAACAGGCGTGCCGCAAGGCTCCATACTAGGCCCATTCCTGTTTCTAGCGTATATCAATGACCTACCACTTGTTGTAGAAAATATCTGTGATATTGTTCTATTTGCAGATGATACATCTTTAGTTTTCAAAGTGAGTAGAAAAGACAAAGATCTTAAGGCACTAAATGAAACTCTAACATCTGTTTCAAAATGGTTTGATGCCAATAATCTCGTTTTAAATTCTAAAAAAACAAAATGTATCCGATTTTCACCACCTAATACATCGCAAATAGATACAAATATATCATTAGTTGGGAGTCAATTGGAGTTGGTCGAAAGCACAGTATTCTTAGGTCTTACCTTAGATTCTAAATTACAATGGGGCGCCCATATTGAAGCATTGTCAAAAAAGCTTAGTTCAGCTGCGTTTGCGGTTAGAAAAATTAAACAAATGACGGATATTGATACTGCTAGATTAGTCTACTACGCTTACTTTCATAGTGTCATGTCATATGGCGTATTGTTATGGGGTTCCGCAACAGACTTAGATTCAATTTTTATACTTCAAAAGAGAGCCATCAAGGCAATATACTCGCTGGACCCCCGAGATTCTCTTAGAGATAAATTTAAAGAAATAAATATTCTCACCCTACCGTCACTGTACATTTATGAGAATTTGCTATACATGAAAAAAAATATTCATCTATTCAATTTAAACTCGGACATTCATTCAATTTCAACACGAAATAAACACAAAATTGTAGCTCCTAGATTCAGGTTAGCAAAGGTAAATAAATCATTCATGGGGAATTGTGTTCGTTTCTACAATAAAATCCCACAGTCAATAACCGCGTTAAATTATGATAAATTTAAGACACACATTAAAACTGTACTGATGAAGAAAGCTTATTATACAATTTCGGATTACATAAATGATAAAGACATATGGAATTAAAACTCTGCACAAGTAGCTCCTGGCAATGACATGGTATGCAAACATGATATGTAAATCATTTGGTATTGTTTTTACGTTTTTAATTATTATTTTTTACACATGCATGCTGATACAATTTTCACTATTGTGAATAATTTATGATGTTTTTTTTTGTAATTATTATTATTTTACTGTGTAATGAAATGTACATGATGCCAGCTGAGTTTCTTGCCGGTTCTTCTCAGAAGGCTAGTTTCCGAACCGGTGGTAGATTCCTCGACGTTCATAAGTGCCTTACCAGGGCCTAAACTGAATAAATCATTTTCATTTTCATTTTCATTTTCATTTTCATTTTCATTTTCATCCCATACATTGTTGGGTTCGGCACTTGATTCAACCCGATGTGGCTGATCACCTGATTTTTATACAAAGCGACTGCCATCTGACCTTCGCAACCCCGTTTAGGAGGAAAATCTGTGATTGATGAGAAAAATATGTGGAATCTTTATATTTCATTTAGATATGAAAAAGAATCTAACGATGTATTGCGACGTCTCATTGTTTTCTTTTTAAATAAATTCAGTTGTTTCGGACTACTTCTACTACGGGATCTTGAGCCTAGTTGCATTTTTCAATCCTCATCCCACCGAACAATCTCCGTCGTTTATCCACAACAACCACGTGACATTGGCAGAATAGCTGCACTCAAGCTCGTCGCCACCATTCAAATAAGAAAAAGAAGAATCTAACGTCTAGTAAGCCAAGATATCTACTAGCTACCGCCCGCAGCTTTGCCTGTTTGGCGTTTTGGTCATTGATAATGCAGGAATTTTTCGGGTTAAAAAAAGGGAAAAGTGGGTGCTGTTATTACAACAACCTACCCCTTCGGAGAATGCAAGCGTGAGCATATGTATGTATGTATGTTTCGTAATGTATGGGAGTTTACCTGACAGCTCTGATGCAGTTGTTTCAATATCTTGGCTAGTTTATTGAAGTCCCCGCGGTCGTAGTACAGCTTCCCCAACTTCGTGTTGGTCTTGAACCAGAGCCTGTCGTTCTTGGCATCTTTTAGTGCTTCCAGTGTCGTTTCATAGAAGTCTTGGAGCAGTTCCATCTGCGAAAACAAAGACTTTACAAAAACTTAAAAGTATAGACAATGTATGGTAATGATTTCTGAAAAAGAAAACACAATATAATAAACCATAGATATGGAATGGTATAAATTTATTGTTTTTATAGGACCTCTATACTCTCAGCAAAATAATTTTTTGTCCATCAATTCCTGTTGTTAAGCACTTTCACCAATTAGTCAATCAGTTAAATAATTTATAACACATTAACAGATCACATTTTGTGATTGCAAATATCTATTTCAAAGAAATTGATATTGGATTGAACATAGCATTTTTGTTTCTTTCTTTTATCATCTTCCTGTGTTATCACTGTCCTTATACCATACATTGTTGGAGTCAGCTCTTGATTCAACTCGATGTGGCTGAACACCTGATTTTTAAAAGAAGCAACTGCCATCTGACCTTCGTAACCCCCTTTATTAGGAGACTCGGTAATATGTATTTTTTTATCTTTTATGAAGATATTAACATGTTTACTGCTAACATCGCATCTTAATTGTAAATACACTCACATTAGGATGCGCATATGCCTGATTAGCGGTGAATGTGTTAAAGAAAAAACAGATTACCAACTTTATAGATTACAGAAAGATATTTGTATTTACAAGCATACTTACATTCCTAGAAGTAGATATGTAGTCAAGTATAGAGTTGATGGACTTCTCAGAATGGTTCCGAGTCACTGCACTTTTGATGTATGTCAATAGCTGTTTGTACCGAGCCATCATTTCTGTGAAATTACTCTGAAACATATAATATGATTTTTTATCTATAAACCCATTGGAGTTCAACCCTTACACATTAGCAGGGGCGTGCATTGGATTTTCAGAAGGGTAGGCACAAATAGTTAAATAGGTATGTAGGCATGTTAAGTACATATGAATGTGCAGAGTAGGTACATATGTTTTAGTACAGACACACACAAAAACAAATACACACACACACACACAACACAAGTGTATTCGGTCATCACAAATTATATGAACTGCACATGCTTATATGTAATGCACACGACTGCACAGTGTTACTAATCATATCCAGAACATAGTTTAGAAGAAAGATGCAAAATATTTACTTGCAAATTGCAACTTCAATTTATACTATTTTAAGAAAATTCAACTTACAAGTTTAAAATTGATCTTAATCATTTGCTTGAGCGCTTTAAATCCCCACTCTCCCTTGTCACCTCCCTCCAGCTCCAGAACCTTCTGGAAGCTGAGTAGAGCTGATTGTGGGGCATCTTCCTTGAGAGCCTTGCTGTTATAGTACTGGTTTTCAAGGTCCACATCTGGCTCTGAGTTGCTGTCTTCTGAATATTCCTGTTTATGGATTAATCAATGATATTAGACTATTTTAAGACAGTTAGATATGTCACTAGTGTTCCAAAATTGAGGCATTACTGTTATCAGAAGTCTAGCCTATGGCCTCAAGTTTTCACTAGTATATACTACTTATTTGACCAGTCACAACCTGCATGTGTTCTGTGAGTGCAGAATGTATATACTTTTTATATCATTGAGTTTAATGCTACAAAAATAAGATTGGACTAGTGTCATTTCATGACAAAAAATAAAAATAAAAGGTGTATTTTCATATGCATATTTAATCTACTGGTGAAGTTCTTCCAAATGTGTTTAAGAAGAAGGTTTAAAACTGAGGAAGTCACAAGGATTTTTAGTGCATAATCTTTGACTGCTCTGTGCAGTTGAGACAAGTTTACAAAATGTGAAATATAGTAATTTAACAAGATATAACCTCTTCAAACGTAAACAATACTTTGTTTACACATTACCTGCTGACAACAGAACAAACCGGCACTCCAGCAGTGCAATAGTCACGCACTCTCACAATAAGAGACCTTTAGGTAAATAACCACATTCTGAATGAATGAAGTTTCAAGACGGTTTAAATTAAGCCGGTTTAATAGATATTCGACTACGTTTTACTAAAGAGGGTAAAGTTAATAGCATAGTGTTCAGTTCCCAGCATAGAAAGCGTAAAGAATAAATCGTAAGTAACATACCAATCCATAATCCTCCTCCTCTTCACACATGTAATCGTCGTCGTTGTCCGACATTTTCGATAACAACTAATTTATTTTGATATAGTAAAAAAACAAGATGTAACAGTATTCCTTTGCGATTTACAATGTAAGTTGGAAATATTAAAAATCTCAAATAGTGAACAAGTGGGCACAGCAACACACAGCAAACAGATAGAAATTGCAAGCAAGCAGTCAACTACGGTAACTGACAGTGACAGTAAAGTGACGTGAAGCGATTGTTTGTCCCATAGATATAGAATTTTGGTCTGTCCATCAAATTTGACGTTGCTTTTTTTGTTCCACCCATGGTTCCTCCTAAAGACCAAGGCAAACGGATTATTACTGACAGCCAAGTAGATGGGACAAGTCAAGTTTCAAGATAATATTTTCCGCACACGTTTCGACATTTTGACTATAAAAGTTTTTGTGGCCCATCATCATATTCGCTATATTCGTTGTACACAGACAATTGTTGTACACTCGACTTACCTATCAACTTACGGTGAATTAACAGCTATATATCGTATCCACATAATAATATATCGCAATTTTTGCAGTAATTTAGTTCTTTTCGAAGGAAATTTGATTTGAGCGGTATATTAAAAGCTCCTTTTTGCTACTAACTAATCCGAGGAATGACCGAAAGTCAAACCTTCGGCCTGAATTCTTAAATTATGAACGTTCCTTTAATTTGACATTATGATTGGTTGATTCGGAGTCCAATGGCGTGGCTTCTGAAAATTAGCGGGAATATTTTTTTATTTCTTTTAAAGAAATTTATATAAATTGACAAGTATTTCCATAATTTAAAGGCTTAAAAATGATTTTAATGAATTATTTGATAGATTTCTAGTCGCTTTATTAAGAATTAAAAGCTTTCTCAATTGATATGAGATAGGAAATCCATGGGTCACTGAACCCACAAATTTGATTTCCGGAATACGTTCCGAAACATAAATACGAAATTGAAATTCACATTTACTCTTGTTGGAAAATAATATATTCAAAAATATCAAGAGAACTGAACTCTACTTCTATTGAGTTTTTTAACATATTACAAATTTATTTATATTTCACCCGAAAATAATAGATGTGAAAAAAATTATAACTTATTTAAATATTTTACATAAAGAAACACTTATGAAGTTTCGGAACATTGCTACTATTCCCGCCAAATTTACATCAACATCTGTTGTAATAGCCGCTCAATCATTAGATAAATTGCAGCAGTTGTAGTGCTAAGGTACAAGCAAGTAAAGTGTTATAATTTTGTAGCGTATTCTATAAAAAATGTCGCTAATTAATGGAAAGGAAAATCTCCACAATGGAATCAATAACGTACACATAAAGGTTAGTTTTTGGGAATCTTGTTTGCGTGTATTGGACTGTAATTTTTGACTTAAGTTTAATGTAGCAGTCAGTTCTTTGTTGGTATTAAAGTTTGGATTGCTTGACCATCTGTTTACAGTCACCAGTGAAAAATAACGTGCTAGCGAGGCGGGACGAGAACGTACACGTTGAGAAAATGGACTTAGAGAAAGAGGAAAGTACGTCAGAATTTGACCCACAAAAGGAACCCCTATTGAGGGAGAATCCCCGCAGATTCGTCATATTTCCCATCCAGTATCCCGACATCTGGCAGATGTACAAGAAAGCCGAAGCATCGTTCTGGACTGTCGAGGAAGTCGACCTATCCAAGGTACTTGTCATAACCTAATTTCGATTTAATAACATTGTGCCAGATATAGCGTGTTCGCGCCAAAATCCGTTTCACAACATTGGACAATGAAGAGTTGGGTTAATGTAAATACTTTTTCACCAATTTACATGGTTATAGAATAAAATAGATCTTTTGATGTTTTTGTTGCATTTAAGTAATGTATTGTAGCTTACTTATTGAATCACAAGTAATTATATACCTTCAAGAAACAATACTTATTGCAAATAATTACTTTGACACACTTGACCCAAAATAAACCAACTTTTGGGTTCATATCAAAAATCCTAGGAGGATCTTTTATAATGATTTATTATTGCTTGTTTTCTTCACATAACAATTTGCCTGTATGCTTTCCTTAGGATCTCTCTGACTGGGACAGCTTAAAAGACTGCGAGAGGCATTTCATCAAGCATGTGCTGGCATTCTTTGCGGCATCTGACGGTATTGTCAATGAGAACTTAGTAGAGAGGTTCTCTCAAGAAGTGCAGGTGACAGAGGCGAGGTGCTTCTACGGCTTTCAGATAGCCATGGAGAATGTACACTCGGAGATGTATTCTCTACTCATTGACACATACATCAGGGATCCACAGGAGAGGTGAGTTACTAAATATGCTGCAAGCAATGAGAGTTGACCTTGCTTCTATTGTATTACTCAAAAATATTAATGTTTGCAAATTTTTTTTTTTTTTTTTGAAAGAGTAAAGCAAACTACAAATACAGTAATCATGTTGTTCTGACGATTTGAAAGCACTTTATTAAGTCTTACCAAATAAGAATAAAATATTGTGAATGCAGGGTAGTAATTTATGAGTCTCTATCTGTATGGCGTGACACAAATAAAATATATACCTCCATTATGTTCTCTGGCGGTGTTCATACTACTAAATGCATGCTTTCATTCAGCATTCATAATAGATGTTCCCAGAATATGTAGGCATACATAGTTATAAAAAGATACCTACTCTGGGCATGCAAAAAAAATATAATGGCAAAGCAACAATGTAAAAATAAAGAGATTCAAAATGTGTTATCAACACAGCCATGCTAATGTGAATGATAATTGGATAATATAACCAAAGTGTGCTATGACTCATTTGAGGAAATTTTCCATTGAATACCATACATTTATCCTACACTGAAACAAAGTCTCTGTTGTTCAAATATTCTAGAAATCATGTCACTACTTACACTTTAGTTTTGTTTGAAAAGATTTGTAGTAGTTGTAAAGTAGAATATTAAATTTGGAAATTATTCTTCATTGATCGTAGTCATGTCATGCTAAGGATATAATTTTCAGTAATCATACTTATCTGCTACCCTACCACTTTAAGAACACCTTTAGAAGATTTTCTTAAGCTTTCGCCATTTAAATTCATATTTAAAGTTACTCGGGACTTATCACAATAATATTTTGAATAACCTTTACATAATAAGCTTCTTTATCTTCAACCCATAATCACCCACTGAGTATAGGTTGTATAAGGTTCAGGATATATTGAATGATTTTCTTTCTCTCAGGGACTATCTATTCAATGCAGTGGAGACAATGCCTTGTGTGAAGAGGAAGGCGGACTGGGCGCTGCAGTGGATCGCGAGCAAGTCTGCCACGTTCGGCGAGCGAATCGTCGCCTTCGCTTCTGTTGAAGGCATATTCTTCTCCGGCAGCTTTGCCTCTATATTCTGGCTGAAGAAACGCGGCCTTATGCCCGGCCTTACCTTCAGCAATGAACTTATTTCTAGGGATGAGGTAAATGAACCTTTTTCAGGTCCAAGCTATAAATTTATGATAATTAACTTGTTATCAGCTGTTTGGTTTCCTCACGTAGTTGTTTATCTGATAGATTAGTGAAGAACTTGCTTCTAACTGATTTATAACATATACAATATATAAAATTTTAAGTCCTGTCTGACTGAGTGGTTTATGCACATGCCTATTTCACATTTGATTGATCCTAGAGATATGAGGGGAGACCTATATCCAGTAGTGGACTAATGTACGTTGTTGATGTTCTTTGTAAGGTGAAGATAGCCACTGAGAATGAGTTTGACGAAATTGCATCCTTATGGGGTAAAAGAGGGCTGAGTTCTTTATTTTCTGGATCGAAAACCACGCAGCTTCGGCTGCTCGGAAAATTTATTTATATTAGTAGGTATTCGTAGTTCTTGAAACTAATGTCATATTTGTTCGCCAGGGTCTGCACACAGACTTCGCGTGCTTAATGTTCAAGCACCTGGTGCAGAAGCCGAGCAAGCAGAAGGTGCTACAGATAGTGAAGGATGCCGTTGTCATAGAGCAGGAGTTCCTCACCGACGCGCTGCCCGTCAGGCTGCTCGGCATGAACTGCGAACTTATGTCTGATTACATCGAGTTTGTCGCCGACAGACTGCTGATGGACCTCATTGGGGAAAAGGTAAGCTTTACACTCTCTGAGAATATTTCAATTTATTTGTATGAATATTGCAAGACACTTTGGGAGACTAAAATGTACTGAAAAGTATAAACTTTTTTGGTGTACATATTGTCATGATTTTGTTTATAGAACACTGGAAGAGAATTTCATCTACACTAACATTATAAAGAGGAAAGATTTGATTGTTTGCATTGAATAGGCTCTGAAACTACTTGACTGATCTTGAAAATTCTTTCAGCAATGGATAGCTACATCATCATCGAGTAACATAGGCTATATTTTATACACGTACTCCCACGGGAACGAGAACTACGCGGGCGAAACCACGTGACGTCCGTATTTGATGATTTTGTTACTAATGCACTGTTCTCCTTCCAGCACTACAACACAAAGAACCCATTCGACTTCATGAACCTCATCTCCTTGGAAGGCAAGACCAACTTCTTCGAGAAGAAAGTAGGAGAGTACCAGAAGTGGGGGGTGATGGCCAACCGCATGGACAACGTGTTCACTCTGGACGCTGAATTTTGAACCTTATTGCTATAGGACTTGGACCAAAGGACATGTCTCAGTGACTGACAGTATTACTTATTCCAATCTAATTTTGATAATATGACTGTGTATCAGCACATTCGACTTATTAGATGTAAGTGATAGCTGTACCAGTGGACCTGGTAAAAAAATATTTTAATTTTCATTCTGAGTGTTGACTTGACTTCATGACTGTGCCTGAATGAACTTGTGAATCGAATGTACCTTAATCGCTTGTATGTTGTAGAAATAATGTTATTATAATAAGAATATTACTATAGTTAAGTATAGCTTTGCATTCACATCGGGATAAGAAGTGACATTTTCGCCTAACTTAATTTTTTTCTATATTTAGTGTATAAGATGGTGCAATGATGCAAATTATGATAAAATGTGTGTGATAAAAAATGTTTAACATGGAAATGTAAGTATAATGACTTTAATAAAATTAATTTCGTATGTCTTGTGTTTAATTTCCCATAAACATTTAATTTTTTATTTTGGTGGATGTGGAATAAAAAAAAAATTTATAAATCACATTATCATTGTATTTTAATGATTATCATTTGGAAACAATAACAAAACAGGCTACATTAAATTAAGTCTTTACCAATTAATGAAGATTAAAACTAAGTGGTTCACAGTATTTGCAGTTTACAAAGGAATTACAATTGAAAATTTGTGCCATGTAGACTCAAAAAAGTGTATGTGGATTATTAAAAACACAAAACGTAGGATAGTAATATTATTGCCTTCGGTTTATTTCCATACGCATTTATTCAATTCAAACCACAAACCTATACATACACGTCACTCAAATAGTATTAAGTTATCCTACGACCGTTCACACAACTTATGAATACGAACTGGGGGCCAACTATGATCGTTAAAGCAGCGCGTATTGAGAACTTCTTGACTTTGACGTTTAATTTTAAGCTACCAAAATGAAACGTCAAAGCTCAGAAGTTCTTAATACGCTCTCCTTTTGATGATTATAGGCTGTCAACTAAGATGGACTGGAAATTCGACAATATTCATTACGGCGCGGCGCGGTGTTAATCTTCCCAAATCGAGCAAATCAACAAGTTTACTTAGATAATAAATATGCTCGATTTTTTTGAGACTATAGAAATTGTTTTTTTTTAAATTGTGAAATAGACTAAATAATTATGATTGTATTACAAAGTGTAATAGTATGTGGCGTGTTTAACGCGAGGATTTGTCTGCGAGACGTCTCAGTAGGCGATGTCCCGCGAGGAAGGTGAGTGCGGCGAGCGGCGCGAGGTAGCGGACTGTCTCGAACATCGACAGCTGCAGCCATAACACGCCGTATAGCGCCAGGGACGCTGCAATACACACAAACTGATGATTAATTTGAACTAGTATATTACATGATACTACTGATTACAAAAGAGGTATTGGTCTAACTTTAATTCAACCGACGTGAGTGATTTTTTCGAGTAGTTCCCGCTAAAAGAGGTGTTCCTGTAGAATATGTACTCAAATTCAAAAATAGCTTTATTCGGTTAGACTTTTAACATAGCCCTTTAAAATCATCAGAATGTAACGCTTGAAAACACCAGCACACGGCCTGTAGACAAAGTAACATTATCACCACGTTTCGCTACTAGAAACGATACAACATTTATGGGAATATCATATGTCACGTGACTGATTTGTCATTTCCATAAAATTTTTATTGTTTCTATTAGCACCAGCGCAAGAGTTATGTTACTTTGTCTAGGCCTACAGGTATACCTTCCACAAAGTGTAGGTTTATTATAATTGCTACATACTATTTCTATGGCATTATAAAACAAGTAACCATTTTATGACATTAAGTTGACATGCTGATATGGGACAGTAAGTATAATATTTAAAATGTCGTGTAAATGATAAGTTATTTACCTCCAAGTGAAAGATGGAACACCAGCGCGCTGAGTGAGATGGGGAAGTTGCTCAAGTTAACTCTAAGTTTGGCCCACAGCAGTAATAGTAGCAGGAGGGGAGCGGCGCAGGCGGCTGCGAACACATCCGACACGAGGCGCGCCGGCCGAGCCTCCGCCACACGGAACAAGTGCGCGATCTCCGCCAGTGGACCCGTGGCCCGACCCGCCGGCAATGATTCGCCTGGGGATTGGAATTAACACTATTAAATAGCTGACCAACACGGCTTACTATGAAATTTAAAAACAATTTTTAAGCAAATTATCACATAACAAATAGGGACTAAACCTGAAAAGTTGTTGCCTGCTAATATTTGTGTCAAAGGCTAAACAAAACTATAACTGTTACTTATACACGGGGCCTACCGTTATCGGTTTATGCGGAGCGTATTAAATTTGCTGAGCTTTGACGTTTCATTTTGATACTGTCAAAGTTAAGAAGTTCTTAATACGCGCAGCTTAAACGATCATAGTTGGCCCAGGACCTTCGTTCGTCATCGGTCAGCAAATACAATATCAGTGTGAATAAATCCATAAAGATCATATCCAAAACAGCGATCATAGACGTTCCCGTTCCCGTGGGAGTACGGGGATAAAATATAGCCTATATTAATCAGTGATAATGTAGCATTCAAATGGTGAAATAATTATTAAATCGGTCCAGTTCTTATTGAGCCAATTGATTACAAATATTTCCTCTTTATAATATTAGTATAACTACAAGGTAATGGACAATCAGGGTTGCCAACTCTGCTTATTTTTAAGTATATCTACGTATTTTAGACCGTTCCTGCAAAGCTACTAACTTCAGACCAGAATCTACTTATAAGAAATTATTAAAAAAAGGTATAAAAGCTTCGCGCAAAAAAGTTGATTACCGTCCCGTTTGATAACAAACGCACACTTAACTGCGACTGTTTTTTTTGTTTTCCTATAGGTACTCAACCAACGAGGTTTATTGCGACCAACCTGATAAAACTTAAACAAAAAAAAAGCAGTATTTTACAAATTCTACGTATTTGTCAACCCCGTCTATGCATTTTTCTAAATCTGAGTTGGTAATACTGTGGATAATACAACATACCTATAGCGTTTTCAGTGCCGAAGTTGAAGTGTATATCTCCGAGCGGCCAGGCCACGGGGCTGGAAGCGGCGCTGTCCCCGAGATATATCGTCAGAGAGTACGAGCCGGCGCCCGCGGACATGTGCTTACCTATACTGCCCACGTTCTGAACACAACACACACTTATATGTGGGATTGAATAAAATATAACTAGGAATGTTTAACTGGACTTCTTTACTTAGTCTTCTTAATATAACTTAAATAAACACATCTTAAAATAATAAATAATCTTTACGTCTTTCTTCGTCGGTCTTCACCATCGTTCTGTCATCCGTCACTTCTTACTTCTTAATCTTTTATTCTTTCCGATCACACGTTGCCTATCATTCTCACATATAACCTCTTCCCACATATATATATGACAAAGTTCATCATACACTGAGAAACATTTATTTTTACGATGATTAATAGGTTTCAGTGTAGCTAAAAAAAATACTGGTCTGATGATGAATGAACGTGATGTCTGGCTGAGTTTCTTGCCGGTTCTTTTCAGAAGGCTAGTTTCTGAACCAGTGGAAAATTTTCGTTATTCAAAAGTGCCTTATAACTGAATAAATAATGTTCATGGTGTATTAGAAAAATATTTAAAACTAGCTGTGCCCCACGGTTTCACCCGCATAGACTTAGATTGTGCTATACCACGTTTTAAGTCACGTTCCAAAGTATCCTATGTCCTTCTCATGGTTCTAAGCTACCTACCCACAAATTTTCAGCCAAATCGGTTCAGCCGTTCTTGAGTTATAAGTAGTGTAACTAACACGACTTTCATTTATATGTATAGAAGATGAGTCTGAAAACTAAGCAAAAAATCCTCTACTTATCCGTATAATCTAGTATCCATGTAATCCAATTAACAATATTTTAAATGCTCACCAGCTGGCTGTACACTTGTGATTTATCACTAGAAGTATAAAAAAGTACAAAATAGTGTTTACCAGTTCAACTTTGTAGGCCTTGGTGTTGTCAGGCTCAGCGACGAAGATGGTCTCGTCGTCGTGGGAGCCGCCGGCGACGCGCACGAACGCTTGCTGCACTAACACTGGCTTGTTGTACTTGTCGCGCACCGTGAACTTCAGGGATACCCTGGATTGAAGACATATTCATGTTATACACCTAAATTAAGCCAATATGTTAAGTTATCTGACCCCTGATAGCACTTTAAAAGTATGTCTTGTATGGATTTATTCAGTTTAGGCTCTGGTAAGGTTTTGATGAATGTCGAATAATTGACCATCGGTTCGGAAACTAGCCTTCTGAACCGGCAAGAAACTCAGCTAAGCTTACTCAGCAATAAGTTTCAATCCCTTTGCCGTGGAAAGAAATGCATTATTTGGGGACCTTCGAGGATATTTTTGTAAAGAGTAATTACTGAATTTCTTGCCAAGGTTTTCTCAGTAACAGCAACCTTCCGAACCCGGCGGTAGCATATATAATCCTGTATAACCATGACGTTCAGACGATTTTAATGTATACTTTTTTTAAGTCGAATCAAAGATATTTTGAATGTAAATCGTCGAGTTGAATGTGCTCTCTGACGTAATATTTCATGTGACGAGAGTAACTATCTGTTCCGCTGACTGTATGCTTATTTTCCGCTCCAGTGGTGTGGAAAGATACTATGACAATTAAATATATTAAATTTATTCTTCTGCATGAAATAAGTATTGGACACAAAGTATGCTTCTTTATGTTATAACGAGTAGATTTAATTTGGCACGCGTATCATAACATTGCGCATTCTAAATTCACATAGAGCATTCAAAAAACTATAATATAAGTAAATTTATATTTACAGGGTCGGTAACGCGCCCCTGATGCCCCAAGTATTGCACGCAACCATAAGCTGCGGTTACTTACCATAAGATGGGCTACATACTTGTTGGCAACCCTTTTTTATTTACGACCCTTCTGCGTTCGCTAATTGAATCAGAGGTTGCCACTTTTCATTTTAATTACGGGTTAATATTTCAATTACTTCAATTTTATTTAGTACTAGCTGTGTGTAGATTTAGTTTCTTCCTTATTGTCGCGGAACCCTAATATTTTTAATAAATAAAAGTAGCCTAAGTTACTCCTTGAAACATCAGCTACCTACCAGTGAAAGTCCCGTTAAAATCCGTCCAGCCGTTTCAGAGATTACCCGGAACAGACAGACAGAGAAAAATTTTAAAACTTGGTTTTTTGTGTCAGTAGCGTGTATACTTTCATATGCATTTAGTGAAAAGCTGTTATTTTGGAATTACAAACAGACAATTCAATTTTATTTATCTGTATAGATGTATAGATTTTGAATAACTTTTATATTATATTATTTAACGTTTGCCACCTTATGGTATAAAAAACAAAAAAAAGGTGTACTCACTTCTGCAAATGATCAGCTTGTAACTTCTCAGTCAACTTATTAGGGTATGCCACGGTGGTGAGCTTAGGGCTAGTGGTACCGTCCACGTCTCCAATACCGACCTCCACGCTAGTCACCTGGATCTCACCGAGCACCGCAATGTTAACATTCGCGGTCTTACTACCCGCGCTCAATGCAATCTTGTACAACCCATATTGAGCCTTAATCTTGCTCAGGTTAAGGACGAAAGTCGTAGGGTCGGTTGACTTGGGCAGTAAAGGTTGTTTGGACAGGACCACAACGTCATCAGCGAGCCTAGTTCCTGATTGTGCGACTACTTCTTCTGGCTTCAGTCCCTTCACCGGGCGGCCTATTAAGTCTGTGATCGAGAACTCTATGGTGTCAGCTTCAGATGTGACGTACTTCTTGCCTTTGATCACGATGCTCATTGGAGATGGCTGGTCACAAAAACAGAGAATTTCTTTTACAAGTTTCCCATTGAAAAAACAATTCAATTAGCCTGCACCAATTAGGTTTTCTAAAAACACAAGTGCAGTAATTTCACTCATGTGCTTTATGGTGAAGGAAAACACCGTGAGGAAACCTGCATATGTCTGAGAAGTAATTCGAAGGCATATGTATAGTGCCTGAGACGGCAATGGACTCACCATCTGTCACGTTGGCACTTGATCATATGTATAGTTATGATCCAAACTCAAAAGTACCCCCCAAAATTTGCAGGCAGATTTTGTTTGTTTTGAATAGGCTCCAACATTACTAAACCGGTCTTGAAAATTCTTACAGCAATGGATAGCTACATCATCAGCAAGTAGCATAGGCTATATTTTATCCCCGTATTCCCACGGGAATGGGAACTACCAGGGTGAAACCGCGTGACGTCATACCTCATCATCGGCTAGTGCGGTGGCAGCTTCCAAGAGAGCGGCGGCCCCGCGGGGAGCGGTGAGGGAACGCCGGGAGAGGAGGTAGTTGCTGAACTTGAGCTTCTGATCCGCTGACAGAGGACTTGGCTTCTTCTCATTCTTGTACGCTCTGTCATGGTGGACAATGTATTTAATATTCTAAGTTTGAAACTTTTGAAGAATTTGTAACAGTAGAACTACATGAATATCCACCACTCATCATCATCATGTCTCTGTCCTTATCCCAAACATTGTTGGGGTCTGCACTTGATTCAACCCAATGCGGCTTATCACCTTACTTTATAAGTATGACCACTGTTCTGACTATCTATACAGATAAATGAAATTGGAGTGTCTGTTTGTAATTAGAAAATAACAGCTTTTCACTAAATGCATATGAAAGTATACACGCTACTAACACTAAAAAACCAAGTTTTAAAATTTTTCTCTGTCTGTCTGTCTGTCTGTTTGTTCCGGGTAATCTCTGAAACGGCTGGACGGATTTTAACGGGACTTTCACTGGTAGGTTGCTGATGATTCAAGGAGTAACTTAGGCTACTTTTATTTATTAAAAATATTAGGGTTCCGCGACAATAAGGATGAAATTAAATCTACGCAGGTGAAACCGCAGGAAACATCAGCTACCTGTCAGTGAAAGTCCCGTTAAAACCTGTTTTTTAGTGTCAGTAGCGTGTATACTTTCATATGCATTTAGTGAAAAGCTGTAATTTTGGAATGACAAACAGACACTTCAATTTTATTTATCTGTATAGATGTATAGATTAAAGTATGTATCAGTGATTATTCAGCTCCTAATATCTAAGGTGTGATTTTTTTTTATAGGAGACAAGAGTTAGTGTAATTTGTTGTGTGTTTAGTCCATACCTGGTGATAGTGGTGAGGAGTAGTGAGGTGACGGGCAGGCCTCCTTCGAAGTGCAGCGCCTTGGAGTCCGTCTCGTCGGCGGCCAGCAGCACGCCCTCGGCGTGGCTCGTGCTCCACGGACCACAGCCCATGTGCTCACACAGCGCGAACACGTAGCCATAGCTACGAGGGAGTATTATTATTATTAATCAATTACTTTGTGTCATTAGTGATGTGATTACCCCAAAGGCATTAGGACCACCTTGAGCCGAGACAAATTTCATTTAGAAAACCAGATTAAAAATAAAACCAAGCCTTAATGTTGAACTAAAACTATGTAGTGACAGTAATAAAAGCCCAATTTTATAAATGTATTTGTCTGTGAATACAATGTTAAAAACACTTGATTACACTGTGTACAAGGCAAGGCTAATTAAAATGCTAAATCATGCATTCATTTCAGCTGTCAATGAGAGCCTGCAAATTATTGATAACAATTTTAGGATGGCTTTCATTGGTAGTAATTCAACTCAGTTGAAAAGCTCTTAAAAATTTAACTTATGTATGTTGCCAATTTAACCAAGCTATTAATCATATTAAATCTAAAATCAATAAGAATTAGGTAACTCACTTGGCAGGAGAATCATCTTTCTTCAGCAGTTGGATAAGATTTTTCAGACCATCTTCTTTATCATAGACAGAGCCTTTACCGAGAGCCTTCAGAGCATACACTGCATAGTAGAGTTCGGGGATGGTGGCATCCTTCTTGTCCAACACTTGGGCGGGCGCTGACAAGACATCAGGCTTCAAGAAGTTGACACAGTCAGCCAAGGCTGCTGCATTTACCAAATAGAATATCTGCTCAATATTCTTCAGGTCATATTTGAAGGCTTTGATGTCCTGCAATGTTAAATCTCAATCTTAATAAGTCAATTCTTTATTTGATCACTTTACGATACAGAAAGGTGTTGTCAAAGTAGTGGAGATAACTGTGCATTGAAGCATGTGTTTCCGAACGAATGTAACGGGAACGCTAGGTTGGTAGGATTGTCAAAGACGTAAAGGATGCGGCGCATAGGCAGCACCACCATGACACTTGGCTGGTGTTCACAAAGCAAAATGCACAGATAGAGCTCTCTACGCAATGCCAAGCTACCCGCAGAGCTTATCCCACAAAACAGTCGTTTTCATTTGTAATTTATGTTGTGTGACCGTAGCCTACAGCATCCATTTTATTTGCATGGCACCTATACTTTCAAAACTTCAGAATTACAGTTATGAAAGCATGAGCTAGAAAGTGTTTGTGAATGGTTTGTGTTGATGTTTGAATTTTTATCACAGAGTAATATGAAGTTTGGTAAAGTTATATATCTATCTATACCAATATGAATTATTAAATAGGTAATAAAATAAATAATAAAATAAGTTATATACTCAACAGTTGAGTGTGGTCTTATAGTTACTAAATAATTGAACCTAGAAGCATAACTAATGACAATCAAAAGTAGCAAATTTCCATTTTGTGAAAATTTAATGATGTAGTAACAAGTCAATAAGATAGGAGAGTCTTACCTCACAAACATTAGGTATTTTAGCATTCAATTGTTTCAACCCCTTGAGAGAGTAATAAAGTGCTGATATGTCTTTACTCTTGACATTATCCTCAAATATAGTCTGCAGCCGCTTCACATCTACTGTGCCTTGCAGTGTGCTAGCATTGCTTAGTGCTAAACAACTTAAGAATAGGAACAATGCTGAAAAACAAAATTAATTTCAATTAATTGCTCAATATACATCAATCTGGTACTTATAGAGAACAGTAAGACTTATATTAGCTTAACAATATAAAATAACAGAGTCCATCTCTGTGAGGCACTGCAATTTTGGAGAGAGAACTTATACCACATTATATTTACACTTTACTTTAGTCTCTTATATATTTATTTTTAATATAAATAATAATACTATAATACACATTGAAGTTGGTGGCATAAGGAACATAGCAAAAATTTTGTTAATTGTTAATCATCAATCAAGAAAACTGTATTCTATTTTACTTCTAACATCCCACTGACTCTGTTCTTAGCATTTTTACATTGTACAGAAATTCAATAACTGCTTCGATTTTGAAAATAACTTTATTTGATTAGACTCCTTACAAAGTACTTTCAGTTTTATTATATGTATAGATTAAAAAACTGTTCTTTCGGTCGCAACTTTCAAGCTACGGATCAACGCCGATCTGTTGCAGAAATGTTGATCTTTCAAGGGTTAGAGCTTTGGATCAGAGAGTGAACTATAGACAACTCCTGAAGTACATTTGTAAATGCAGGTATCAACGCGGAGCCCGCTTAATAATTTGATAAGGAAATCGATGACAATCGTGTCTGTATGGGGCCGGCGACAACAACCAAAAACACTGACGTGTCCTTTAATTTATAACCCAAGAAATCATTTCCAAAGTAGTTATTACTTCAATTAAAACGGAAATATATTAAAAATAGCTTTTCTAACAATAACTAAGCCTTTTCTGATAAGAATACACGTAAAATTGGTTAACACTAACGCCACGCTAAGGTTATTATTATTGTAAAGTGGGACGTAAAGATATGAAATACACATACCACGGAAGTACATTTTTACTATTTATTAACTCAGAGAGACTTCTGAGTTTGCTCTCAATTATTTTTATGAAGCCTTTTCGACCTTTATCTTCTAAATTTCTTCAATTAAATACCTAGCCGGTTCAGCTTGACATGTAGCTTTAGGAGTTGACTTGACAGAAAGTAATCGACGTAAGCAACAAAAGCTGCCAGTTTAAAAAAAAATGTACTAAAAAAATTATGCTCCATTCGAGATCTGTGTTAGTAGTTAAACAGGAAAATGATATGACTCTGTAGTGATAATAGCTGTCTGAAATTTGACAGTTCTTCCGATGTTCTGCCATTTCTCAATCCAAAATTAAAAATTTTGCTGTTTTAAATCTATCCCTTCATTTGTTTCAATTAAATAAACGAACGAAATGGCCGGCGCAGTAGCTAAAGTGCCGTCTCTTATCGGCTGTAAGTATGTGAAGATTAGGATTAAAGAATCGTCAGATTTATACGTGCGGTGTTGTGGGTCCTTTCGTTATGTAATTCCCATAGAAAACATTCAAGGGTAACTTGACATCAGCTCTATCATCTATGTCATGATAGATGTATCCCCTACACTCCCATAAATCGAACTATGCTTAACTTTAACTTTTAATTTGTAATTTATATTCTTAATGTTCGTATTATAGGTTATGATTTCTATCTTTCAGCGGCCATGTCCCAGGCCAGGCCAAAATTTAACATCTTCATGAAATACGCCAGGGTAGAGCTCGGCCCACCCAAACTGAGTGAAATCCCACAGATCAAGGCTGGCATTGCTAAGCTCTTGACAAATGCCAAGACTGGTGCATGGAAACAGCAAACAGTGAAGCAAGGCACTCTGAATGTGCTTGTCGGTGCTGAAGTACTCTTCTGGTTCTACATTGGAGAGTGCATTGGCAAGCGCCACCTTATCGGTTATGATGTCTAAGCTTTAGATTAAGTGCAACTCTGTAGATATGTATGAACAAGCAAAAATAAATGATTAAATCAGCCTTTTGTTTTTAACTAAGTCACTTCCCTTTAGACTTGCCATATTTTGTAGCTTTCAGATTCATTCATAGCTTAGCTATCTGGGGGCTTAAGCTGATGATGGTAGATCATTGGTTTAAGAAGAACTTTGTTTCTTGCCGGTTCTTCTCAGAAGGCTAGTTTCCGAACGGGTGGTAAATTCCTTGACATTCATAAGTGCCTTACCAGGGCCTAAACTGAATAAATCATTTTCATTTTCAACTTCTTTGCTTTGACATTTCATTTTGGTACCATAAAATTTACACCAAAGCAAAAAAGTTCATATATGCACTGCTCAAACAATCATAGTGGGCCCTGTTTTGAGAAGAAGTTTTCAAAGCTACCTTTACTAATTGAAAAATGAAACTCCAAGTACATCTACATTATAAATATATTAACAGACTAAATAACATTAAAAATTACAATGGTGCACACTGTTCCATGAATCTATAAGGATTGAAAGCACTTGTGAATTTGAGCTCAGTCTCAATCTCAGGAGGACCTCGGAGCCAAAGTCGGTCCCTGTAGTAACTTGCACATGTGAGGAACTCCTTCTCCGTGTATCTGCCTACTTCAACAGGCACAAATGGGTCTAGATGCTCAAAGCCCTGCAATAAAAGAATTAAAAAAAGTAAATCAATAATGATGTGTACTAATCTAAAATAAATCATTAAAAAAAAGTATTGTCATATCTCACCTTTTGTCGCAATAAGTATCTGGGAAAGTGGCTCTCTTGATGGTCATCAGGGACAGCCAGCTGGTCAGCTGTCAGCACTATCACACCATTGCTCTGGTGAAAATAAATAGATTTCTTAATACTTTATTCAAAGCCAATTAAAGTCATGAGGTAGGTACACTTTTATTTATAACTCAGGGCAAAATAATAATGTACAATCAGTTGTTCTCAGAAGGCTAGTTTCTGAATATTATTTATTACTTTCTTAAGTGCTTTCACCAAGGCCTAAATTATATTTTTTTGTCACTGAGTAATAAAAGTTGGTTCTATCAATTTAAATTTTCAATGTGATTAATATTGGGGAAGTAAATATGATTGAATAACAGGAATTCTGTAATTAAATTCACACATATGACAAGGTTAAAAAATTACATACCCAATCATTCTTAGTAAGTTCCATGAAAGATGTGGTGAGTGTAACCTCTTCAGGGGTCACCTTCTTCTTAGTGGGAGTGTTGAGTCGCGTTAATGGGTAGAAGAAACTGTTGAACCCGTCTATCGCCACGAAGGTCTTGCACCTAACATGAGGATGAATAGAACAGGTAAGTACTTGTAAAATTTACAATCTATGTTGTTTAATAGACTGTATCTATTCCTACATGATACAAATAAGATTGGATGCAACTAACAAGTACACTCAATTTGAAAAGCCATGGAAAGACTGTGCCATACCAAAAGTGTTTGACAAGAATAAAACCTAGTATATTCTAGCTGTGCCCCGCGGCTTTACCCGCATAGATTTAATTTCATGGGTGACCTGAGGAACCTTAATGTTTTTAAATAAAAAGTAGTTTAAGTTTCTCCTTATAAAATTAGCTCTACTAGTGAAAGTCCCGTTAGAATCAGTTCACCTGTTTCAGAGATTAGCCAGAACAAACAGACAGACAGAGATTTTTTTTAAAAATTGTCTTTTTCTCAGAATTGTACATACTTTCATATATATTTAGTGAAATGCTGTTATTTAGAAAACACAAACAGACACTTCAATTCTGAGTATCTGTTTGTATAGATGTATTTTAATTATGTTTATTGATTATGATTATATTAATCGTGATATTTATAATATATCTTTGACTCACTGTTTAGCGGTAGACAGCGCCTTGATCTCTGTAATGAGCGCGTCAATGACGTCACAGGCGTACTTGACGCGGTTGATGCCGTGCTCGATGAGCACCGCAAGTGGAGAGCCCGCTGCTGTCTGCTCACGCTTACTCCACACATACTCCTTGCTGGTTTTAAGCTGTTACATAATAGTTATTATGAAGTGGAGGATCATATTCTACTTATTTACATCTTACAGCTAAATTACATGGACTTGAAGACAGTGACATAAATATTAAAGTGTATTCAGTGACATATAAGTAGACATTAGAAGCAGAGAAACTGTGTAATAACTTATGAAGTTTAAGATTTTTTATTCATGACATACATGTATAATTCGTGTATAATATGCTGTTCTAATTATTGAATAAATAAATAAATAATAATAATTTCTTAAAAATGGTTATTTTTTAAGAATCTTATGAAGTTGTATTTCGAACTTACTTCAACATTTTTAAGTAGAGCTTGGTTTTGGCTCTTGAAGTGCAATAACCAAGTTGCAGCGTCCAGCGGCAAGTCAACAGAGCCTTCATGTGTTTGAGAGTTTGACATCTCCTTATGGCGAGGAATCCTCCTTAGCCACTCTGACACTGAAAATATTCATACTGCTCAGTTAATGAACATGATAAGAATTCACTGAGATATCTGAGAATTGGGGAAGAGATATAAATTCTTACCCCAAGGCACATGGATGATCAGGTAGCCCTCTTCATGGGCATAGTGCAGTAGATGAGCCAGTGTTAATGACTTGCCCACACCCTTTTCACCATCTGACATTAGCTAAGGAACTTATATTAAGTAATTACAATTAAATTACACTCATATTAGTGTTTTATTTGATTAAAAAAAATTTTTTTGCTGCTTTTAATAGCGGATATTTAAATTGTAGAGTAGCATAGGCTACATATTGTTAGTTGAATTAAATTTGGGTTCCCCAATTACCCGTGAGTGAAGGCGTAGACAGAAGCTAGTTAAGTTATGAAGAGATACATTTCCTATGTAGGAGGTAATCTAAGAAATTAGTCAAGGAATTCCAAAAATACTTTCACATTTAAATTTATATGAATTTTTTGAAAAGGATACAAAGGACATATCTGATAACAGGTTTATCCATATCAGAAGCTCTGATACAGTCCATCAGGTCCAGCGCAGGTCTGCGCACCATTATAGACGCCTCTGTGAATGTCTTGGTTTGCCTCATGAAACTGCGAGGGAACCCTCCATAACCAAACAGCTGCTTCACCAGATCTTGGTTTAAAGTGTAGAATAGACCTATTTGTTTGTCATTATGTTGAGCCTGGTAAATTAAAAAATATTCTTAAAATTGCGATAAGTTTCAGAGAGGTTCCTTAAGTGAATAAAATTCTGATTTCAAGAAAAACTTATATGAAATATCATAATTTTTTGGGTACTTATATGCTATGGTAGTTTCATTCAATACTACAGTAATAGTAAACATTGATGAATTCTGGAAGTAAGAATTACTTGATCAAATGGGGTTAGAAATAGAAAAGTAAAGAGGAAACTCACTGGTGATACTTCGTTAGTCCTGAAATTAACTGCCTGAGAATATCTTCGGCACAGTTGCCTCAAATTACGAGACCACATTATTATATTTAAAAGACTATAGGATTTTATTAAATAAATTTATTGCTGTACTTCAAATCGAAATCACAACATAACCTCAAACAAAACAAGACTGAAGTAGGGATGGCGATCTGAGATCGATTAATCGAAGAATCGATTTTTCGAGCCAAATAAATCGATTTTTTAAATCGATATGTAACACTGAATCGATTCAGTGAATCGATATTTCACCCTAGAGAATCGAAACTCGATTTTTTCTATTCACGACACGATTTTCATCTATTCAGTAGTTTTAGAATAAAAATTTGAAATCAGTATTTTGTTGTTAAAATTATTACTTAATATAACAAATACATTTAGAATGTAAAATTATGTCTTCTTTTTTACCTGATACTTTCATATTGTTATAAAATTGATTGTGATCATCGAATTTCTTGAACTAAAAAAAATCCCTGATTTTAATACTAAGTGTTCAATTTATTGTATAAATATTATTGTATTAATAAGAAGAAGGTCCAGACCTACTCAGTGCTGGCCATGTAAATAAAGAAAAAGAATTAATTCAAATATTGAAGGATGATAGATTGTCATTTGTTTTTTTTTTACACATTATTATTGCTATTGAATCTTCATATACTGGTGTTGTAAATGTTATTGCTATTGTTTTTTTCTCTAAATATAATATTGTTATTGAAAGTTGAAAAGCCTTATTGAGTTGAGATTGACGAGTTGTCGATGTTGGCTAAGAATAACTGCAGCAAATATTCGTGAATAAACTTAGGGTTTATTCATTGGTCCTTGGAGCCCGGATATTGGGTTGACTGGGCCTTGGCGGCGGCGTTTCTAGTGGTCGGATGACCGCATATCATTGCCACGATGAAGTGGCGATTCAGCGAGTTCCTGAGTGCGACATAGCTGATAAACGGTGGGCGGCGCTGGTGGTAGCACTGCCGTATATCCGTACTTGCAAGAAGATCTGCAGCTGTTTGGAGGAACGTGGTCGAGCTCTGTTAACCTGGTTTTAGTGAAGTGTAAATACAAGTTTAAACTGTAAGTACTTTTAGTCGTATATATGTATAAGCATACAAGCTAATATTTTCGTGATGAACGTGAAACAATGTTGTATATAATTGTCTAGTAGTTTAGGTAAGCTTGCTGTTGATTTTCAGCACTTTAAAATATGTAATGTTAGTTTATTGTATCTATACCTATAATAAGTAATTTCTCCAGATGAAGCAGATATTGTTGTTATGCCTTGTTCTTTAAATTAAGATATGCTATATATGATTTTCACGAATTTAGTTTTGTTATATTATTGATGAAATTGGTTTTTATTGCTATTTACTTAAGTAGGAAACTTTGAAGTTACCAATATGGAGTGTTTCAGTAAATTACAGTATGATGTAAATATAAATATTTCTAAAGCCACTTCTAAGTATAAAAAGTACTCGAAAGACCGTTTGTCGGTGTCATATATTGAGGCAAGGTTAGAAAATTTGGAATCGCAATGGTTAGCCTTTTGCCAAACTCATCGCGAAATACTTCTTAAGGTGACAGACATCGATTTAAAAAAAGCTTCATATTTTCAAGATGGTTTATTTGATGACACAGAAGAGTTATACTTGTGCTACAAAGCACAACTCAAAAACGATTTATTAATAATTCGAAAAATAGAAGCTTCGGTGGCTGTCGAGCATCATGTTAAGTTACCTAAAATTGCATTGCCTGTCTTCTCCGGGAACTATACAGAGTGGGTCAGTTTTCGTAATTTATTCATTTCATTAATACATAATAATAAATCGTTAGACGAAGTACAAAAACTACATTATTTGAAAGCTCATTTGACCGGAGAGGCTGAGCAACTGGTACGTCATGTTCCCATCACCAGCACTAACTATTCAGTTTGTTGGTCACAGTTAGAGAGCAGGTATGATAATAAAAGATACATGGTCAATCATATTCTGGAATGTTTTATGAAACAGAAAAGTATTGTAACTGCGAATTCTAAAGCGCTCAAAAGTTTGTTGGATGTCTCAAATGAAAGCTTAGATGCTTTAAGGAATTTAGGTGTAAAGGTCGATAGTTGGGACATTTTAATAATTCATATTCTGAGTGTAAAATTGGATATTGAGTCAAGAAAAATATGGGAAGCTCAAACAAGTGTTAGTAATGATTTACCTACTCTGATCTCATTTCAAAAGTTCTTAGAACATAGATATAGATCATTAGAATTTTTAGATAAAAGCATAATCACTGAGGATAGAAACACTGTTGTAAATTCATTTCATGTGCGAGTAGCTAAACATACTTGTATTTTTTGTAATGAAGAACATAGACTTGTTAACTGTCAAAAGTTTGCCGTTGCATCATTTGACACACGACGAAATTTTATTAAAGAACAGAGACTATGTTTTAATTGTTTCGGCGCAAATCATGCCGTTTACTACTGTCGCTTATCAGTACGATGCAACAAATGTAGAAGAAAGCATCATTCGTTGCTGCATTGTAACAAATCAGAACCAGAAAGAGCTTGTACAGGAAATATTGATCCTAGTTTGTCAAGTAAAACTCAATGTAATCAGGTTGTTACAACCTTGAAAAGGGCCAATCTTCAAATGCCTAAGACTTTAGTTGATGTAAGTAGTACAAACGAGGCAATTCAAGGTTCCCAAAAAAATAGAGGTATTGAGATTTTATGCAACCATGTACATCACGCATATGAAAGTAAGGTTGACAGAAAAAGTAAACAATTTCCTAAGTTGGATCGACATAATAGGTTTCAAAGTAAGTCTCAGCCGCAAAGTGCAGATATAGGGCTAGGTGTTGAACACAGTGATCATAAATTTTCCGTGCCATGGTCATCATGGCGTTATCGTAAAAAAAATCCTTCTTACCGGTCATGCATGTCTTTTAAATGAAATTTACACAATATAGTTAATTTTATAAGTTTATAATATATTAATAATAAATGAATATGGTGGCCAAGTGTAAGTAAAATTATAAGTGTATTGTTTATTGATATCTGAATGAAATCGATCATAATGTATAGTAATGTAAACGATGTCGAACAGGTAGGTAAGTATGAATTAAAGATGATTTATGTTTTATTATAATTGCTATGATGTAATAAGAATTAAGTAATGGAAAATTATAAGATTTTTCCATGGTGGGCGGTATGTTCAATTTATTGTATAAATATTATTGTATTAATAAGAAGAAGGTCCAGACCTACTCAGTGCTGGCCATGTAAATAAAGAAAAAGAATTAATTCAAATATTGAAGGATGATAGATTGTCATTTGTTTTTTTTTTACACATTATTATTGCTATTGAATCTTCATATACTGGTGTTGTAAATGTTATTGCTATTGTTTTTTTCTCTAAATATAATATTGTTATTGAAAGTTGAAAAGCCTTATTGAGTTGAGATTGACGAGTTGTCGATGTTGGCTAAGAATAACTGCAGCTAATATTCGTGAATAAACTTAGGGTTTATTCACTAAGTGATCGCTTATTATGGTATCTTATTTTTCATAAAATGGATTTATATTTACATTGTAAATGCAGAATCGAGAAAAAATCGATTTTTTAGAAATCGATCTTTTTGACATCGATTTTTTTATGAATCGATTCTTCAAGTTACGATTCGAATCGATTTAAAAATCGATCTTTTTTGGAAAGAATCGCCATCCCTAGACTGAAGACTGTATATCATAGATAAAATAAATATCACCATAGCCATAGATTAATACATTGCAAAGTTGGGCAGTCTATCTCATCTAAAATCTTGTTCGTCGTATCAAAATCAGTTATTCGAAATATGTAGTTAGGCCACGAGGAGATACCCAATTTTACATGGGACAGGAAAAAACGTAAAAAGAAAAGCAAAACACCATATTTATAAATCCAAGGATAACGACAAATCTAGACCATGCATGCCACAAGAATGTTTATGGATCCCAATGAGTAAAGCGTTGGCTTGGCTGCACTCAAGCTCGTCAAAAATATTAACGAGATACTGTGTGCTGTTGTGCACTCAAAGAAATCTATACATATATAGAAAAATGCATGTTTTTACTTAATGACAAGAAAAACAATGTGTGGATGTAAAGAATATACTTTTATTATTCTTATTTATGTATCATGTAAAAAGAAAACAAAATTGAATTCATTACATGGATCCATTCCTTACAGCAATTTTAATTCAAGGTCTGTTCTGCCTTCTCTTTTTTTTGAAGAGACTTGTGGGCCTTGCACCATTCTCCACTTTGCTTATATTATGTTGTGCCTTCTCAACAACATCTTTTACTACAATAGTTT
Source organism: Watsonalla cultraria (assembly GCA_964035505.1). NCBI lineage: Eukaryota > Metazoa > Arthropoda > Insecta > Lepidoptera > Drepanidae > Watsonalla > Watsonalla cultraria. The sequence continues at coordinate 1,439,053 of OZ037712.1, read as the reverse complement.
TATTTACCACTGGATCATCAGGCTTGTCTTCTTCAAATTTAACAACTGACTTCCTTTGTGCCTTAATTTTTTTTACATCTGTATAGTTTGTTTTTTTGAGTATTGATGTGGTTTCTGAACCAAATAGGTTGGAATAGACATCATAAATATCACTGGGTTTCACAATGCCATTTTCTGGTCTATATGGAGTGTTGTCTGGTTCAGTATTACTATGAGTAAATGTCAGTTCTAAAGTTTCACTATCATCCTCATCAGCAAATGATACACATCTTTTGATTTGTTTGTTTGAATTATCTTCTGGTTCTATAATCTCTGCACCTTCAGTTTCAATGATGTCATCTATCCTGAAAATAATATGATAAAACATATTATAAATGAATACCCAGAATTTTGATTAGGTAATGTGCAATTATCTGGTGTTAGTCGCCTTCATAGGCTGCAGTAGCCGTTTATCATCAGGCGGCATGCACCTGATGCCTACAATGTAGCATAAAAAAGCAAATGTAAATTAAATTGTTTGTATATTTTACTTTTCAGTTTCCTTCATTCAGTTATTGAATTTTTTTTTTATAACCTAAACCTGACAATACAAAATTTAAAGTACCTATCTATTTCATCCTCAAGTTCATCAATTTCTTCCATTTCATTCAACCTCTCAAGCAGATCATTTTCAGTCTTACTGGGAACTCTTTCTCTATGCTTCATCTCTACCAATTTGTTCTCCAACTCATCTTGTCTCTCTAACACATGCTGAAGCAGGTCCAATTTAGAGTTCTGATTAAGAGTTTCTTTTATTTCCTTTGTTGGTATAATCTTTTCTTTTCTTTCTATATAGTCTGTCTTTTGTTCTTTAGGTGTGATGATATTTTCTTCTTTTACAATGAAAGGTTCTATTTTTTGTTTTGGACTCATATTCTCTAATTCATGTTCCATTTCCTCTTGCAGTTCCAATTCTTCTAATCTGTCCCAAAGTTCCTCATCATTAACATCTTCTGTGAATTCCTCTTTTGCCTGTTTATGTTCTTGTTTATATTTTCTGACATTTTCTTTATGTTTTTCCCTCCATTGTTTTTCTTCTTCTTCACTGTAGACTTCTATTATCTCTTCCCCATTAGTATTGAACACATTCTGCTGGTTAAAAGTCATCTTATTTGTAAGATATTCTCTTTCTTTTATGAATGAGTTCAGCTTTTCCTGTGCATCTGAAAAAAAAAAAAAACATATGCAACTTATTATAGTATGCATGATTTTATAAGTATGAAGCTAATTATAAAATTCTTGCATTGCACTGTTTGTTAACAAAATTCCGATCAATTTTTATGAAATTAAGGGTGCATTTTGGGTAGGTCTGAGAATCAGGCAACATTTACTTTTTATACCCCTAAATGAAAACGGTGATCCACCCAAAAAATATGACAATACAATGTTTTCCAGGCACAGTTAGAAAATAGAAATAAAGACAACCTTTGATCCTGTGCTGTCGTAACACTTCAGCCTGCTTTGTGGAGCATTTTGCAAAGTAATCAGCACCAAGTGCAACAGTAACTTCATTGGTGTGTCTCAGTTCTCCTCTAAATAACATTTTGCTGCCAATAGGCACTAGCATTGGCACAGTCAGCTTTTCGTTGAAAAAATTCAAGTCCAAATTATTCAGCTTCTGTAGGTAGTCTTCCCAGAATTTGATGTTTCTCTCGTTCGCGAGAACCGTCTGGAAAGGGTATATTAAAATGATAATGTACATAAAGAAATATTTTTTAAGAACAGGAGGGGTTCGTGACAGGTAATATCAATGCAGCTTTGAATCATTTTCATGTGCCCGGTTCAACCCGATAGCAAAACACGCAACAACAAGCAGTTTTCAGTGTGCCCGAGTTCAGTCAACGCGATTATTGAATCCGGACGCTAATCTGATTGTGATTTGTTTGTGGATATGGATGAATAGCTTGACAGAGTGAATGAAACATAAACTGCTTCTTATATGGAAAATAAATAAATGAAAAAAGTAAAACCATAATCAGTACCTTTTCGTAAATACTGTGAAGAACATTCATGTTTGCCGCAACACTTTGTGTAGGTAGAAGCCAGAAAGGTTGTTTTCGTCTTAGACACAAATATTTTTTTACAAGTACATAAATTAACAGCAATATTATATTCAATCCACAATAATGTATCGATTGATTTTATTGATTGGGTATCTTTAACCTAACTTACGCCCATCCATAACAAACAAAATTAACATATTGTTAAATGACAGATTGTCTGCCAAAACGAATGTCAGAATAAATAGATGCCAGATTACTTTCAATGACAGACGACTGGTTACAAGCGTGTCTGTCAACAAACGTGTCAACTGTCAAACACTGTCAAAAACATACGGTCGATTGATTCGTATTCGTGGATTTTGGATAGTTTTTCAGAAATATTATTAATTATTAGTAAATATTAGTGTTTCAGAAAAATTATCAATGTACTAAACATACAAATATGGATGAGAATAAATCTATTTTACACGAATTATACGTGTTTTCCGAATGGAAACCCGAACCCGAATATATTGTGAGTGCGACTATGTTTTCTTATAAATTATAGTAATAATTTGGTGCTTAACGCTTGATTTGAACTGTTTGTATTTATTATCAACTGCTAAATATTCGTTATATTTATAAATCTCTTGCAGCAAAAGCCGGATGGCATTTTACCTGAAAACATATCTGCGCTTTGGCGATGGTTGAAATTCTTTGGACCTAAGAAAAGTCTAATTGACAGTGTTACAGCGTAAGTATAATAATCTTAATAGCTCCCCCATAGTAACACCTAAGAAATTGTGCACAACATACATACAACATTATGCAGGTCTTCTTGTTCCATACATGTATTTTATAAACTTTAAAATTATACTTTCTTCATACTTGCTTGATTAATGCTAATTGTTTTAATTAAAGCCATTTGGAGCACCAGCAAAAATGGCGTATTGCTCTTGGTGATGAAGGCAAGGTGATTGCTGTGTTGACCGATAATATACTGGAGATCAGGACTAAAAGGTCTGAGTATGCTACCATTGCTGCCAGAACAACAGGTAACTAGCTACCTTTATTATAATTAAAACATATGATGGCTGATACAATTCCACTAATTTTATTCAGGGTATAATCAACATACAAATATATTCAGTAATTTTTTAACAATGACATTGTATTTTTTTTTTTGTAATTTTTCAATAATGTTCTGATTTAATTCCCCAGTAAGTCGTGATCCTTACTCCCAGTGGAGGAAACTAGTCTGGAGTCCAGACTGCTCATTTCTTGTCCTTGCTTATGGCAATGGGGTAGTGAGCTTCTTTGACTTGACTGCATCTAATCTCTTCAACATTCCTATTGTAAGTAACCATCTTCAAGTGATACTAATAAGGTATCATATAAATATTCATTTTATGTTCGCATGTTTCCAGCAAAAGAGATTAATTAAACAGAAAAATGGTTTATTCCTCAGAAATTGTTAAAACATTATTATTTTTAATTTTCAGCTTAGATTTATTGTTTATTACATTGCACAATATTATATTTAAAACCACCTGCGTAGATCTAGTTTCATCCTTATTGTCGGAACCCTAATATTTTTAATAAATAAAAGTAGCCTAAGTTACTCCTTGAAACATCAGCTACCTGCCAGAGAAAGTCCCGTTAATATCGGTCCAGCCATTTCAGAGATTTCCCGGAACAAACAGACAGACAGACAGAGAAAATTTGTAAACTTGGTTTTTCAGTGTCAGTAGAGTGTATACTGTCATATGCATTTAGTGAAAAGCTGTTATTTTGGAATTACAAACAGACATTTTAATTTAATTTATCTGTATAGATTTACATTGTACAACTAGTTGCTGCCTGAGACTATATCCACATGGAATATTTACTTTGGGATAATGCTAACTTTAGCCCTTGATTGTTTTTAGGGTGGTGATATATAGCCTTCCTCCATAAATGGGCTTTCTATGAGGCACTATGCCCTCTTGAGAATAGTTCCCAGAACATTCCACTACTATAGTTAAGGATGATTTATATTTCACAATGTTTTCAGGACTGTGCTCGACCTGGAGGATTAGAATGCACAGACAACACCCATGCTGTTGCAGATATCATATTCATGCCGCTGAGGGTCAAGGACACTAAATGGTAAGGGCTATATGGGAATCTCATCAATATATTCAACTATATTTTGCCTTTAACGAAAAGCTGACATAAAATTACATACTTTTGCCCCTTTATGGCAGCAATTTAACGAAAGCTTATATGCAAAATAAAAATAAAAATATTGGTTTTAAAATAGGCAATAAGTACACCTGTTTAAAAAACAAAATTTTTTTGTATATCACTACTGAGTAGTGAGTTGTTATGAAGTTTCTGAGCAGCCCTTAAACTTAGCTAACTGAGTTCTATGTTTTGTAACATGCTTTTAATTTATTCAATTACTAGCGAATGTCACACGGTTTCATCCGCGTAGTTCCCGTTCCGGTGGGAGTACGGGGATAAAATATAACCTATGTTACTCGATGATGATGTAGCTATACATTGCTGAAAGAGTTTTCAAGATCCGTCAAGTAGTTTCGGAGCCTATTCAATGCAAACAAACAAACAAACAATCAAATCGTTCCTCTTTATAATATTAGTGTAGATAACATCTCTCAGTGGAACAAGAAAAAATTGTATAAATATTTTTTTTGCAGGAATTGGGAAGTGTTAGTAGTGACGTATGACGGCAAGTTGCGCGGGTACCTAGTGTCTCAAACAGATGGGTTCAAGCTCCATCACACGTTCCGATTCGCGGGCGGAGTGGGCGCCGTCACGTACTGCAATACTCATTCTACCCTCTACGTCGCTGGACTGCCCAGGGGGGTTAAGGTAAAGACATTCTCAAGTGTTGGCTATTACGAACGAATAGTTTCTGATGAAAAGTCTAAGTAAAAGTTCGATGGAACTTTAATTATAGAATATCCATATTTGAATAAACATAACAAGTACTAAGAACAACTAATGTTGCAGAATATATACATTATACTGAACTATAAAATTACTTTCTGATTTAAATAACCTGTTTACAATAACAGGTTTACGACAAAATATAAATAATTTCAGAAGTGCAACTTCACATTTAGGAAATTATTAAAAAAATCATAAGTTAGGACGTCATAGCATTTTTGTTCAATATGAAATCTGTTTTATAGAGGAGCTCGTGGCACAGTTGCTATTGCGCATATCATTCGATCAGCGAAGTTAAGCAACCATACGCCTAGCCAGTTGTTGGATGGGTGACCGCCCGAGTTGCCTCCGTGCCTCGGAGAGCACGTTAAGCCGTCGGTCCCGGTTGCCAATTTAACATCTTTGGCAATCGTTACAGGTCAGTCGGAGGCCTAAGAGAGTCTGACAACTGGTTTAACCCAGATTGCCGATTTTCCTCGAAAAAGGGGTTGCGAAGGTCAGATGGCAGTCGCTTCGTATAAAAATCAGGTGATCAGCCACATCGGGTTGAACCAAGTGCCGACCCCAAATACATGGGATTAAGGCCAGGGAGATGATGATGAAATCTGTTTTATACTCCAAATTGCTGAAGTGAAATTAAAAGTTAAATTTTTGTCAGGACCCCACGTCCCCCCTAAGCGCGGGCATCACAGCGTGGCGCATATTGAACGACGACCCGTTCTACAAGCTGTCGGTGGTGTCCGACCAACTGGAAGCGCAGCTGGCTAAGGAAGCCTTCCAGCTGTACATACCCTTCGTGGTGTCTAAGTTGTTGGTAAGATTTAACCCTGCACATGTTTAAGGACAAACATCAGTTTAATTAGAACATCTTTTCCCAAAATTTGAATGAGAAAACGGTGGGCTATACGAAAATACAGACACAAAGACAGAGGCAGACTCATAAAATGAGGGAATTAAACGATGAAATAATTTTTCATCCCACCATCTCGGAAAGAGTATTTTTAATCTTCAATATCTGAGTGGAAAAGCCGTTTTTATTCTCTAGAGGATAAATTAAATTGAATTTAGAACATCGTGTGCACTAAGTTTGTGAATTAAAAAAAACATTATATCTATTTACTGCTACCTCTATGGTGCCGAATATATCATACAACTTTTTTTTAATTTGTTAAAAACTCAGACTCGGAACCTTCTTGGTGTTCTTTTTTCAATTTGCTTTGTACGCGGTTCTTTACGCGCATTTTTTCACGTCATTGTTAAACCTTATATTAAAAACAAGAAACTTGAAAACAAGTGAAAAAACTAAAATGAGTGATTCTAGCGACGAGGAAGATTGTTTGGCGCCAACAGAATTGACTGAAACTGTTAATAATGCGCAAATGAGCTTTCTCCCTCAACAATCACTTAGTCATTTCCTCGCTGAGGTGGAATGAAAAGTTACGTGTTGCACTCGAGTGCAAAGATTTTTCACCTCGTGCTCTATTGATTCCCTCGCTAACGCTCAGGATTCTAATTTTGAATCAATTTTAGAATCCTTCGCTTGCTCGGTCATCAAAATTGAACACGCGGTTAAAAAGCAACTTTGCACTCTTTTATAACAAATAACTATTACCGCGTTGTTTACTCGTGACGATACCTATAGGTACATAAGCGACGCAACTTCATATCGAGTAGTCTTTAAACAAACAATCTCCCTTATTACAAGACTAGAATGTCCATCCCTTTTCAAATCCTTATCACAAAAAGGGCGATGTTTTGTAATAAAGGGGAATAAGCTTATCTAAAACTTACTGCTAGAGGTTTTACGGTGAATGATAATTTCGTGCGGAAATCTGCGTGTGAAAAAATTCATGTGAGTGATGGTTTCAATTATTGTAACACCTATGTTTACTCCTTTGCGACCCTTCTATGTGAACATATTTTTACATTTAGATTTACGAAGTTTTATTCTTCCAGGCATTCATAGTAAAGATGGTCATTTCGCCAAATGGCACAAAGTTGGTGTGTTTGCATTGTAACGGTGACATATCAATATGGCACTTGCCTCTGTTGAGACTGATGCACCGATGGCCGCTGACCACGCAGCCGCGCCACGACCTGAGCAACCCGCTCGTTGAACACAAGCCAGGGAAGAAAGACGCCACTGTGTACCACGCCGCTGATGTCAATTGGTGGAGTAATGACGTATGTGCCAAAATACACGATTTTATAGACATTACAACGGTTTTGAACTTCAATTAAAATTTGAGGTTTATTAAAAACTTGTTGTGCCCCGCGGTTTCACCCGCGCAGAGTTTAGTGTGTTATATGACGATTTTTTCAGGTTTCAAGAGAACGTTATAAATTATCCTATGTCCTTCTCCGGGTTCTAAGCTACCTACCCACCAATTATCAGAGTCATAAGTAGTGTAACTAACACGACTTTCTTATATATATATATATATAGATGTTTTTTTAAACCTAAATGTTTCGAGTGGTCGAATGATGCAAGTTCGAATCCTAGCGGCCTGAACCGATGCGTTTAAAAAAAAACTTATGTGCAGTGATTTCATAGCACTAGTTATACGTTTCTATATAGGCAGAGTAGCAGGAATTTAAAAATGCTTATGCTGACTTGATACTAATATTTAAATAATAATCTTAGTTAAGTTCTGGCAGAATTCTAGCCAAAATTTTATAGTTTGTAATCGATTTTTTACTTAATAAACCCATATTTCTACCTTCGAGTCAGGGATCGACCGTCTTAGCAATGTATTCCTTATGTTGTTGATATTAAAACCAGCTCTACTGGTCCATGTGAATCTCAACCAAAGCAAGCAAATATGATTAGACTAAGACAATATTACTTCTACTATAGACAATATATTTTTTAGTTATGTTATTGTATGCTTCCAGGAAATAATACTGTCTCGATTCAGCGGCGCGGTGTCTGTTTGCAACGTGGAGAATATGATCAACATACTGGGGAAGAAGCCAGAGTTCTTCCAAGGATCGCCGCAGGTTACTATCTATACTAATAATTGAGAAAGTTTTTCGGTCTGTCTGTTTTTCTCAATTTTCTTGCTAAGTAGTTGAAACGATTTTTTTGAAAAATTTTATTTTACTTAGAGCCCAAAAAAAAGTTTGTAATTACGTACGTGGACGATGTCGGGGATAAAATCTAGTTTATTCATATATTCTGTTTTTTTTAATTATTCGTCCACAACAATTAAACATTGTATGTTGCAATTTTATATTTGTAAACAGGTGACCTGCGCACACGACGGTGCATTCATGGCCCTGGAATGTGAGTCCAATGTGTTGCCAGCGAAGAAATCACGGAGCGATGAAAGTGTGAGTAATCTATACAGTATACAATACATACAGATAAATACAATTGAAGTGTCTCTTTGTTTTTTCAAATGCATATGAAAGTAAGTATATTCGTTACACAGATAAGAAACCAATAATTTTATTTTTCTCGGTCTCCAAATGCATATGAAAGTATATTCATTACACAGATAAAAAAACATTTTTTTTTCTCCGTCAGTCTGTTTGTGTAATGGCTTATCTCCGAAAAGATTGGACCGATTTTAACGGGCCTTTCACTGGCAGACATTACTGCTAGAACGTTTGATAGCTAATCAGCTAAGAAATAAATTAAAAGCAAATTAAGATTCACGATATTGTTGTTCCAGATGGAAGTGGTACGAATAGAATCGGACGCAGAGGACACGATGCTAGAGCTGACCAAGGAGTTGTTCAAGTCAGTGTTGTACGCCATCACGGATATAGAGACGTTCCAGCCGAAGCCGCGTCGGATCACTGTCGTCTCCAGGGTCTATAGGCTCTTGGGCGTTAAGAGTACCACGCCTAATGAATTGTTCTCAAGAAAAGTACGTTCAATATTGCCATGCTTTTGTTCGAACTAAATTAAATATATTTTTTCCGAATTTCAGCTAAATTGCTTCACAAGTGAAAATCATCACTGTTACATATGAGTTTGGAATATTGACTATTACACCTGGTTATCGAAACTAATTTATACAAAACTGTATTTGCGATCCAAATCAGGGGCCTTACCATAAGCTCTTATAGCCATCATAGTTTCACTGTGTGACAGTGACAGACATATACGCGTCATATACATCTGTCTCATAATAAGAGTTAAACTATTATGGCAATTAGAGGTCACGGTAGGCCCCCAGATCAGTGGTTCCGCCGTATCAAGGTAGATGTGCACGCGTCAGTAAGATCGCACAATGATAACGTTTTCTAATTCTTTAAATGTTCTACTCATCTGACAGGCCGCTTTTCCTTTTCATATGGATTCCGTAATTTCTTAATTCGCGCATCGATAAACAAAGACATAACGAAAAAGGTTTTATATAATGTAGTGAGGCTGCTGTGTAAATAAACGCTCTTAGACATTCCGTAACAAGACGTGTAATATGAAATGCTGAGAAAAATAAATGAATTTTTGGTGGTTAGATTGAGAGCGGGTCATACAATGAAGCGCTGACGTTGGCGGCCACGTTCGACTTGGACAGCGACCTCGTGTACCAACAACAGTGGCGTAAGAACCCGGTCTCCACCGACGCTATACAGAAGTATTTGGTGAGTCAATACTATATATTCAATAATTTTCCAACGAATAATTTGCTTTATAACCGATAACAGATCCAAAAGGTTGTAGTTATATGTAGAAAAAATAATGTTAAGAGTGCCCGTGTGTGTTTGATCGATGAGTTGGGCAAAGTGTTATTGGGTTTTGTCATGTGATCTTCCATTAGCAGCCCTGAGTCTGAATCACTGTCCGGCTAATGAATATGAAAATAATTTACTTAGTTTGGGCCCCGGGGCCCAACCATGAGCTCTTATTGCAATGTTAATTCAGTTGTGCGACAGTGACAGATGTATGCACGTCAAATACATCTGTCTCATAAATGAGTGAAACTATCATGGCAATCAGAGCTCATGGTAAGGCCCCTGGTAAGGCACTTATGAACTTCATAAATTTACCACCGGTTTGGAAACTAGCCTTCTGAAAAGAACCGGCAAGAAACTCAGCCAGGTATCTACGTTTCATGAATACAATGCGATATTAAAGTTTTTAGTAGGTATTGGCACTCAAAATTAGACCCCAGCAAATACATCATGCAATCCAATCCATCAGATACAGTAGCATTAGGAGGGTCCTATATTAAATGGGACTTAGACACAAACCCGTATTAATCAAATTTGAACTTTAAGTTCTAATAAATAGAAGATTGTATTTGCATTGTTAGAGCAAAGTATCCAAGAAGATCTGGGCGGTGCACCAATGCGTGGACCGACTGCCGGAAACCCTGCCCGCCGCCAAGGAACTGCTCGAGTTTGGCTTGCACATCACCAACGACCAGATACTTAACGGTAACACACACATTTCATTTTGCATTTCACTTTTATTTATAGTCATTATATATTCTAAAGTAACAACTTTTCCAGTTTGTATATATTTCTCGTATATTGTTGACTTTTGCGAATTACTAGCGGACGCCACGCGGTTTTACCGCGTAGTTTCCGTTCCCGTGGGAGTACGGGCATAAAATATAGCCTATGTTACTCGCTGATAATGTAGCTATCCATTGCTGAAAGATTTTTTAAGATCGGTCATGTAGTTTCGGTGCCTATTCAATGCAAACAAACAAACAATAAAATCTTTACCCTTTATAATATTAGTATAGAACTCGAAATCAAACCTGCATCCAAACCCCCCACCGGTTGTATCGGTCTCCGTTCCACTGGGTTACGGGGGATAAGGACCAGAGAGGGCATCTGCGGCTGCGCAATTGCTGATGCACTTAAAAATATTCCTGCGCAGATGACTGCATCATAGAAAAAAAATTACGAACAATGATTAGGAAAAAAGAACACGAAGCGAGACTCGAACGACCTCTGCAAACCGTGAAGTTGTTCTGCCAACTGACCTACTCGTGATCACATCACATGCGTCGCATTTTTCCTTCCATTGTTTTTTGCGGCTTTATGAACCACGTTGTTTGGTACGACCAACAGATGGTGCAAGGAGGTTCGTATTTATCCTAACCATTTTTAAGAACTAAGTGTGTATTGTAGAAATAAACAAGGATCGTTCAGAGGCGATCAAGGATCCCGAGGATATAGTGCTGGAGGACCTGAACGCGTACACCAGTGAGCTGCTGCGGTGCAGGCATGTCATGCTGTTCTATAAGGAGAGGCTGCGACTTTATGAGGTAAATATTATTTATTTATTAAGACCGTTGAGGAGCTCGTGCCACAGTTGCTATTACGATATGATCCAAAAAAAAAAAAAAAAAAATCCGATCAGCGAAGTTAAGCAACCATACGCCTCGCCAGTAGTTGGATGGGTGACCGCCCGAGTTCCCTCCGTGCCTCGGAGAGCACGTTAAGCCGTCGGTCCCGGTTGCCAATTTATCATCTTTGGTAATCGTTACAGGTCAGTCGGAGGCCTAAAATAATCTGACAACTGGTTTAACCCAGATCACAGATTTTCCTCCTAAATGGGGTTGCGAAGGTCAGATGGCAGTCGCTTCGTATTAAAATCAGGTTAGTCAGGGTTGAATCAAGTGCTGACCCCAAATACATGGGATAAGGCCAGGGGAGATGATTTATTAAAAAACAGTTACACAATCAGTTTATCATGAAAATATACAATTTGTACTTATAAATGGGTAATGATCGTATGATTATAGGTACAAACCTTAAGATTTATTACTAGGTAACATATTATTTATATTTAAACTTGTATGTGTGTATGTAGCATTTACTTTATGAACCGTCTATCTAATGTAGGAGGAATTTCTGAATGAGTCGTAACGGCCGTGGTGGAGTTTGAACAGTCGCCTGCGCATGCGACTCAAGTTTGGCCGGAACCCAATGAGTTTTCTAAAAACTTGCGTACAGTTATTTCACCCCACGTGCTTTACTGTAAAGGAAAACATCGTGAGAAAACCTGCATACGTCTGAGAAGGAATTGAATAACGAATGTATCGTGCCTGAGACGGCGATGGACTCAACCTCTGTCACGTTGGCACTTAACCTTCGGTGAATAGTGGGTGTAGTTGTTACAACACCTCTGCTTAACCCTTCGAGACACTTCTGGGAAGAATCTCTCTAATAAGTCTGGTCCTTCCTAAAGCTGTATGTGTGCATCTATGTGTTTTGATGGCTTTCAGTATTGTACAGTATCAGCTTATACATATAGGAATACGTATCATTAATACACACACACACACATTTCGATTATATTTATTTACTAGCTGTGCCCCGCGGTTTCACCCGCGTAGATTTAGTTTCTTCCTTATTGTCGCGGAACCCTAATATTTTTAATAAATAAAAGTAGCCTAAGTTACTCCTTGAAACATCAGCTACCTGCCAGTGAAAGTCCCGTAAAAATCCGTCCAGCCGTTTCAGAGATTACCCGGAACAAACAGACAGACAGACAGACAGAGAAAAATTTTTAAACTTGGTTTTTTAGTGTCAGTATCGTGTATACTTTCATATGCATTTAGTGAAAAGCTTGTTTTTTTTTTATTATATATTTTTATATATTTTATATATTTTATTATGTATATATTTATCTGTATAGAAAAAATACCTAAGTGTAAAATGATATTTCTCTGTCCCCAGGCAATCCTAAAATGCGAGAAGTCGACATACGTCAAAGACGAATACGATCGTTTACGCAGCAACAGTATCGTCCACAGTTCCATAGAGATCGCTAAAGAAGGCCGAATCGAAGCGCTCACTTGTCTCTGGCCTCATATAAAAACTGTTGCCATGCAACTTTCAGTCTTAGAGAAATTGCCTGAAACTCTAAATCCCATAGAGTACCAGCATTTGTTGCCGACCAAACAACCTTTTCAGTGGTTTGACAATAAACCGCCTATTGTTATACCGCCTTCCGAACACATCTACGATTGGTGCCGAAAGGAGATTTTTAGGTGAGAAGTTAGTTAGAAAAGACAAGTATTCCACACAGGGCCGATAAAAAAACCGTGTGTACACACAGCCCTTTGCATACAACAGGTAAACAAAATTAGAGTAGACGCTTGAGTGGTCCGCTATTTTAATACAAAAGAATGTCTTTCGTTTGATGATTAACTAATGATCTGTTCAATGTATATAGGTGCCGACCTCCGTAAATATGGCACCAATGGAAAATCACACCTGTATATATTTCAGTGTGAAACTTGCTCATTGTGCTGTTTAATAACGTATGTAACATTCTAAACTGATAAAGTGTGAAAGTAGCTTAATTTCGGTGATGCACAACCGGTAAATTCCTCGACATTCATAAGTGCCTTACCAGGGCCTAAACTGAAAAAACATTTTCATTTTCAAATCTTACGTTTAGATCCATATGGAGTTCCAACTGGTCCGAAGACGCTACTCCGGAGTTGGAAACCGGCGGTGAATTGGTATCTCCTACTGACGACCTCGCGAAGTGGTATGACAAGCGTGCGAGAGAGATAGAGGCACGCAGTGGGCTCGTGTCACACGCTCTCACTCTGGTTACCATAGCAACGGTGGGGGGCGCCGTCGATGGCTTAGACAATATCGTGTTCCATCTCGTTACTCAGGATATCCTCATTTATGACATCAACGTCGAAGGCGTTACCTTGGAGGAATTGGAGAAGTTGTCCACTCTTGAGACTAGTAAAATGCTGATGCAGATGGTGAGTTTAGACGAGTTGTGCTATTATGTATGGGTTAAAATCAAGTTCTCAATCCTTATTTAACTAAAATAATAAAAGATTTTTTTTGCAATGCCTTGTCCAATATGCGTATTTGTGCCTTGATGTTGATACAAAAGAATAAAGGCATATATTTTAAAATTAGATACACGTATTTTTCAATGATAATTGTTTTGATTACATCCTTATTTAGTCCACGGCAGCAACCTTCGTGGCGGATCTGAAACAGTTCGTAATTCCGTACCTGAAACGTTACGAGAAACTGACCAAGCGTCCAGACTCGTGCCTCACCGGCCTCACCGAGTTCTTTGAAAGCATCAGTGTTGAAGACCTTTCACCTATATTGTTGGTAAGTAGGTTAAGCTATCTTTAGTACCAAGGCCTGACATTGGCGCCCAACGTGGGGTAACTTTTAAAACTATACACGTTGATTTTGATGTTGATGTTGATTCGATTCGTTAGGACTCAAAAAGGCTAAATTTCTTAAAAAAAATTTTTTGTAGGTACTACAATCCCCAAAAGAGTTTGAACTAGACGTCCGCACACACCTGGAACTGGCAGAGAAGTGCATCTACGCGCACACTGGGACCGATCAGCTAGACATGGCATGCGATCTCCTGGACACTATTCTCAAAGAAACGTACGTAGTTACGGCTATAAATGGCAATGTAGCGTGTCAAAACTTATTGATTTTATAACATTTTCTTTGATCTTAATTTATTGGACCTTCTATGATCTCGTTCCATTTATTGTTTGGCGCGACTAAGCATCTGATAGATTTCACTATGTGTAACACTAAAGGATGCCAAAGGTTATGTTGGTGAAATACGCGCGCGTATTTGCGTAGCGCCGCTGATTTTGGGCTGGGCTGTATACGCGGCTGCCGTGTCTCCGGCATAGTGTGGGGGCAGCCTTCGGTATAAGTGTTTTACCCGGCAGCGACGGCAGCATATCGAGCAGCGAGCTAGTGCGGCGAGCTACGGAGGTGGAGCGGGTAGTGTGGGGCAGCACGCGGCTGGCCTGGCGCGGCGTGCGCCTGCCGCCCCGCGACCTGCGCCTGCTGCGCGCACAGCCGCACCACGCGCACAACCTGCTCACCCGCCTCGCCAGGTCGCTCGCTATCGGGTCAGTATACAGCCAGCACGCGGCTGGCCTGCCAGATGGACATTCATCATTGTGTACCATGATTTGCTGAGTTTAGCAAAGCAAATATTTTACTGATTTTCTTTATTGTGTTTATCAGAGATGAGAAACCAACGCAGCAAGATTGGGAGAAGCTGCTCGCAGATATCCTGGACCTACAGGCCACATTGTTCACATGCATCAATAAGGAACAGTGCTATGAGGTACGTTAATGGTTCCATGTTGCAAAAATGCAAAAGTTATGTTTAAAATCTTTCGGCTATGATCAGCAGGTGATAATGGCTATACCTTTCATTCCGGTTCAATTTACTGGTTTTCCTACCCCTGTGTATTTAGAAACATACCCTTGCCCCAGATCTACGCGTCGTCTCTCCTGACGTCAGGCGACGCAGCGAGCATCAAGCTAGCGTCGGAAGTGCTCACTTGCGAGGCTGACGCTCGCCGCGGCTCACATCTCGTACCATACGACAAGAGCGTTGAACTCGTGTCCAATGCTGCTAAAGAGTACTTCAACTCGTCATCCAGTCTCTTCGACCCAGCGTTGTTCTTGGCTAGGTATGGATACGTAAATTGACGTAATCAATAAATAATTTATGGTGACTTGGTTTAATATGAAAGGAACGTGATGATATTATTTTCCAGATGTTGTTTGTCCCTTATAAAAGACGATAGAGTGGAGATACAACAAGAGCTGGACCTGATATCTGCGCTGCACATATTGAGCGCGTTCGATCTGCCTATACTTCCAATACAAGGTAATTACATGCCAATTGATTTATTAACCGTTCAGCAATAATCGATTAGGATTATTCTACAAACATTGCGAATACGAGACCGATTTTTTTTATTGCGTTTATTGTCGATCATTTAAGAAATTATGACATAAGATATTTTTGACGTTGCAGTGCGTCTCTGTGAGGATAGACTGTCGTTGATAGAAGAATGTCTGAAGCTGGATTCAACTGCGTACCTGGCCAGTCATAAGCTTCTGAAGTTGGCCAAGTTGATGAGGATCGCGGGAGATGATGAACAAACTAGGTAAATGGCTCTCAATTTGTAATAATTAAGCAAAATGATCTTAAATTTTAGGAAAAGGTTCACTCTTTTTTGTATGTTGGTACATTTCACCCATGATTCAGCAACTATTTTATTGCCTGGTTTTATATATTAATGACTGATTAAAAAAAAATTAAAGTATAGTGCACGGTCTACCTACGGTCGGTCTACCGCAAGGTTGCCTTTACTGAGAAGAAGCTGGCATGAAACTCATTTGTTGTGTCAGGGAGAGTCAAGTGATGCACCTGGTGGGTCAATGTACAGTGTTGTGCCAGGGAGGGTCAAGTGATGCACCTGGTGGGTCAATGTACAGTGTTGTGTCAGGGAGGGTCAAGTGATGCACCTGGTGGGTCATTGTACAGTGTTGTGCCAGGGAGGGTCAAGTGATGCACCAGGTGGGTCAATGTACAGTGTTGTGTCAGGGAGGGTCAAGTGATGCACCTGGTGGGTCATTGTACAGTGTTGTGCCAGGGAGGGTCAAGTGATGCACCTGGTGGGTCTTTGTACAGTGTTGTGCCAGGGAGGGTCAAGTGATGCACCTGGTGGGTCATAGTACAGTGTTGTGCCAGGGAGGGTCAAGTGATGCACCTGGTGGGTCAATGTACAGTGTTGTGCCAGGGAGGGTCAAGTGATGCACCTGGTGGGTCATTGTACAGTGTTGTGCCAGGGAGGGTCAAGTGATGCACCAGGTGGGTCAATGTACAGTGTTGTGGCAGGGAGGGTCAAGTGATGCACCAGGTGGGTCAATGTACAGTGTTGTGGCAGGGAGGGTCAAGTGATGCAGGTGGGTCAATGTACAGTGTTGTGGCAGGGAGGGTCAAGTGATGCAGGTGGGTCAATGTACAGTGTTGTGGCAGGGAGGGTGAAGTGATGCACCTGGTGGGTCAGTACGCGCTGGCGGCGGGCGCGGCGGGCGGCGGCGCGGCGGCGGACGCGGCCCGCCGACTGGCGGCGCTGCGCCACCGGCCCGCCGCACCACTACTGGCTCACGTCGCGTCGTACGCTCACGCCGACCGCCCCACCAGGAGGCATCTCTACGCTGCCGCCGTCACCAACTGCCAGCCTGATGCCATCGAAGACATACTACGCTCCAGGTAACATACACACAGGGGCGTGCATTCCATATAAGCAGATAAGCAGTGCTTACCATTTGTGATGAATCAATACACTTCTGTCGTGTGAGTGTTTAGGTTTGTGTGTGTGTCTATACATAAACGTATATACCTACGCGTCACATTGGTATGTAATTAACCACCTTGCCCTGCTTATTGTATATGCTTACCCTTCTGAAAATCCAATGCACGCCCCTGCATACACACTCGTGTTGCCGAGATCACAGCTGGGATTCTTTCGTCTCCTAGGTACTATGTTAACGCAATGACTCAATTTTTTTAGATAGAAATACGCTCACTCTGACTGACCCACAAATGTCTATATGATCCATCCATTACAAATTTCCAGTTTTATATTTTTTTATAGAATCACTTCCGCTCCAACATTCATCACCTTACATATACAAACATAAAAAATTTAGAGACATGATTATCAAAAAAATATTCTAGAATGAAGCCCTCTTGAATCTCCTTTTTGCTTTCAGGTTAGCTTTAGAGCTGGAAGGTCTGCAACAAATGGGCGTCACAGTTAAAGAGAATACTCACCTCGTAGAGTCACGCTGGCCTTCCACCGATGACGAATTTGCTGACGCTATTACTACGGTAAGGTCAACCAAAAAATTAATTTCTGAAGTATTTAAAATTGTGTTTACTGACCAAAATAAAATTATTGCTTTTTCCAGCCAATAATAGAAAAGAAAGATTTAGTAACGCCAGCGAATGCAGAGAAAAAGATACCTCTCTTCAATTATTTATTGGATACTTTCCAGAATAAGTTTGCTTTGAGGTGAGCGTGTATTTGAAATATCATAACCGATTTGATCTTGCAATTTTATAGTCCTATTTACTTAATCATAAGGTCTATTTTCCAGTGATGCTAAATCACAAACACAAGAGGCCACAGAGCGTTCGGTCCACTGTCAAGAGTTCTACCATTCTCTGTACCCGGAACACGGCGTGTCTCCCAACTATTACCGCTACGACAAATTCTCTATCCCAGACTCTATGGACGGACAGACGGCGGTCGGACAGTCGGTGTTGAAGTGGTTCTATATACAGAATTGTCTGGAGAATGGAGAAACTACGGAGTTGGAGTCTGAAGGTGACTACATACATACATATGCTCGCGCCTGTATTCCCCGAAGGGGCCGGCAAAGGTGTTGTAATAACAACACCCACATTTCACTGAAGATGATTAAGTGCCAATGTGTCAGATAGAGAGTCCGTTTGCGTCAAAGGTACTTCTAGATCGTCACATTCCGTGCTAACGTAATACAAACTACATTCATCGAAGTTGCGACTTGTTAAAACTTATATTTGGGGCACTGCCTTCGGTCACTTGAGTAGCTTAAACCGCAGTAGGTCTAAGTAGTTTTAAGTAGGTTTAGGTGGTTTTACTATGGCAAATTATCAAGTTATTTTACCTCCAGTGGTCCAGAAATGTGCAGAAGAGATCCTGTACGCCGACACTCCACTGAGCGTAGCTTGTATGCTGCGGTCGACCCAGGAACCGCGCTGTACCACCCGTCTTCTGGAATCACGCGGCTCGCACTCCCACACGGCGGTCAGCTGTGCGCTCTACGCCACTCTCGTCAAGTGTAACTCTGCTGAGCTCAGGGACAACGTCTACCTCACTAGGCCTGCTGTCGTTAGTATCACCATCATCATCAATCTGCCTTAGTCCACTGCTGGACATAGGCCTCCCCTAATGAGTGCCATAGCGCGTCTTCAGCAAACTATCGGTATACATATCTATGCTGATATTATAAGGAGGAAAGATTTGTATGTAAGTATGTTTGTAACGAATTAGCTCAAAACGCAATGGACCGATTTAAAAAAATATTTCGCCATTTGAATGCTTTATTATCACTGATTAATATAGGCTATATTAATACTCCCATGGGAACGAGAACATCGCGGGTGAAACCGCGTGACTTCCGCTAGTAAATACATATATACCATCACGTAGAATCCCCTATGTGGTACACAGAAAAATAGTCCCCTAATCCATCCAATATTTTCGGAAAGCTATCGTTATGTATACATTCAATAATAAATTACCTACAATTGTATTAATTTCTGATTCTTTCGTGAACACATATTGTTTATTAATCATACTTAAAGAACGTCATTTATAAAGCCTAACTTATGTGTGTAACTATTCAAAGTTTTATATTTATATATACAAAATCCACCTAGTGATTTTCTCTTAGTGGATGCAGAATAAAAATTCTAACAAAATGTATTTCGATAACTTCACATGCCGGTTATTTTTTAAAACATATCATCTATGAGTAAAAAAGTGTTACAATATCATTGTTTAACGTAGTTTTATGTGTAAGTAGTTAGCCATCTTCTCACAAGATGGCGGTGTATTATTCTACATCTCGATGTAGAGATACTCTTTTATTTACGTATAAAGTACTCAAACCAATATCAAGTAGTCAAATCAGTGTCGTCAAGTGAACAAACCAATAGTGGTCGAACCAATAAACCAGGGCTGCCCAAGTTACGGAGTTTCATTCCGACCACCAAGGTCTGCTCCGACTGATCCTGGCTCCCAGGCCTAATTTGTGTTATACAATCATTGTTCGTGGCGTAAATTTTTATTTCTTAAAATGTACTTTATTTCCAGATGGCAAAGACCACATTGAAGCAAAAGAACGCATCGGAGGAACAATTGAACATAATAAGACAATGTATCGACAAGTTGACGGGAATGGGAGAGTTGGACACGCTCAAGAAACTAGGCTACTCCGTCAACGGACTGCTGTTCAACGCCGACGAGGATTATCGACGCGAGATCATATACCGCGTCGCCAGGTAACACCTTTGGCTTTATAATACCCTGGTACTTGTGAAAATGATTTATTCAGTTTGAGCCTTACCATAAGCTCTTATTGCTCTCATTGCCACGATAACGTACGCCAATACTTGACTACAACGATACAGTGTGAAAGCGTTCAGAGTGCCTAGTGCGAGTTTTTCACTGCCGCCGTCACAAGTCACCGCGTCAAGTTAACGCAGATTTGTATAGGATCGGAACGGCACCTCTGTCGGCCTAAACATGACACTATTGTGAGCCCATACAAATCTGCGTTTACGTCGACGCGATGACTGGTGACGGCGATTTTACTCGCGGCGACTCGCACTAGGTATTCAGTAGTAATTGTATCAAACGACTAGTCCGACAAAATCGTGTCGTTACCGTTATCGTCCAAAGTGAAAGCGCACATTGAGTGTCAGTGACAGACTTATATATATCGTATGCATCTGTCTCATAATGAGAGTTAAACTATCATGGCAATATGAGGTCATGGTAGGACCCCTGGTGAGGCATTTATGAACGTGGAAAAATTACCACCGGCTCAGGGGGCCTACTTGCTTTCTCCGAAAAACGAAGCTTCGGCCGAAAGTTCGCAAAGTTCCTACCACGGATCTTATTCGTTCTAAAATTACGTCCGAACGTGGACTGTTAGAAAATTCTTTGACATTTATATATTTTAATCCTACTTTGACAAAAGTATTAAACGAACTAAAATTTGAATTTGATAAAAACAAAGCGATATTGAAACTACGTTTAATTATCGTTCGTTTGCGAAGTTTGGTTTTCGGAGAAAGCGAGTAGACCTCCAGAAGCTAGCCTTCTGCGTAGCACCGGCAAGAATCGCAGCCAGGCATCATGTACATTTCATCATGAATTAGTATAATTATTTGCACCTTTGACTGATATCGGTGTATCTTTAAATTTGTATTGTTAAAATCTTTGGACACTGTCATATGTTCTGCTTAGTATATTTATTTCTTGCTTTGTTTCTTATTGAATGTTTGTGTCTTCTTGAATAGTAAAAAGTAAATAAGAAATTTAAAGAAATAGTTTATGTATTATGTACGACAAATTGACAGGTTACTTTTCCAACTAAAAATGGAATTCATAAATGGAAAATGATAAAAGTGTCGGCAAAAAAACATAAATAAATGGTAAATAAAAAATTGCAATAACAACAAAAAAATAATATACGAGAAACTTTGTGCATATTGAAATTACGAGTAAAATACCAAAAATATTTCCTTGCCGAAACCCGGGATTGAACCGGGGACCTTTAGATCTTCAGTCTAACGCTCTCCCAACTGAGCTATTTCGGCTTGTATGTAAGTTGCGAAATTATCATATGTATTATCTGAGTGTCTCACCTTGTAACGTGTAACATTACCAGTGACGTCATGATTGTTGTTTACCTTGATATAAAAATAAATTAGTTCATAAATATGATAATTTTGTAATTTACTTTTAACAATAATGGCTTACTTATGGTGGGAAATGTTTGGTTTTTTTATAGATGACGGCTTACATGAACCGTAATAAAAATAATTCTATGTTAATTGAACAATCTATATCTATACAGATAAATACAATTGAAGTGTCTGTTTGTAATTCCAAAATAAAAGTTTTTCACTAAATGCATATGAAAGTGTACATGCTACTGACACAGAAAAACCAAGTTTTAATTTTTTTCTCTGCCTGTCTGTCTGTCTGTCTGTTTGTTCCGGGTAATCTCTGAAACGGCTGGACGGATTTTAACGGGACTTTCACTGGCAGGTAGCTGATGTTTCAAGGAGTAACTTAGGCTACTTTTATTTATTAAAAATACTAGGGTTCCGCGACATGAAGCATAAAACTAAATCTACGCGGGTGAAACCGCGGGGCACAGCTAGTTATAGAGTAAATTTGATTAAGAGGCAAATACTTAAATTGTAGATAATTGTGCGCATCAGACTCGCGCACAAAGGTAAAAATGAGCAAATACTTAATCACTTTTCTTGTATGAGAGACCCCTAAAATATTCTGTTATATAAATAAAAAAGTTTCAACTGTCTAACTATCACGGTTCATGAGTGAAGTGTTAATAATTCCTATTATTAACGCTGTCAAAAACGGGATCCTTCCCGTTTTTTACCTATCGACTACCTTAAAAAAGTATTGCCTGACTTATAAGTTTTCGACCTTATATTATAATCCCTCTTTTTAAAAGTGTCTTATATAATAGTGATGCTTATAAAAGCTTATTTAATCAATCAAGTTCATGAGAATACGTTGCAAGGCCAGTTTTATTTATTGGTACTAGGTCCCCATCGAAAGAGCACATGGACGTGGCTTGGTCGCTGGCACGTAAGTATGGGGAGAGTGCGGTGGAACTGTGCGTGCAGTTTGCATCAGCCGCCGTCAAACTGCCACAAGTGCCCGCACACTGCACTACCTTGCTGGAAGAGGTTCGTCAGGACCACACTTGTCACACGAGGTACATAACCGATGAATATTTTTCCCTTTTTGTGTCCCTAGTATAGGTTTTGACACGTTCAAACGTCGTCGCTTGACCTTGCGTTTTGCGGTTCTTTTGTATGGAGGCGTAAAACTTCCTGCCCTTGCCGCTTGTGTAGAAATCTTTTCATACCTTTCTTGGCGAACCCCATGCGCTAAGCGTTTGGAAACCCAAATAACTTCGCGGATCTGGTGCTGTTGCAGTAATAACTAGCGACCCGACCTACAATCTATAAATATAATATGGTATTTGTAGGTATAAACTTATCACAGTTCAATTCCTACATGTTTATAAAAACTATATCAAGATCCGTAAAGCAGTTCAGAAGAACAACGCGTTCAAACAGACATAATAATTTTGAATGGAAATGGTGACTTCAATAAATTTTACTTTTTAAAGATAATTGATACGGCCACATTTGTGGTATTAGGCTGCCTGTTTTAAATAATGTTAATTCACCATATTGTAGACTAAAAGAGGCGCTATGGCCGGAGATCCGAGGTGAGGATCACAACACGCTGATCAACTATTTCACGATATTGAAGACGGTGGACGAAAAGCCTCTAATGTACGGTCTCACCGCTGCTGAACACATCAAGCTGTTGAAGAAAGCTAAAGCAGTGTCTTCAGGTAAGGGCAGGAGGATAATACAAATTAAGATTCAGTTTACTTATTACACATACATTTCCGGTTATCAAACTGCATAGGTGGCGACCGAAAGAGACTGCACAGGCGTCGAATATGGAACGATGGAAGGCCTGGCCACTGCTCGAGAACCCGTCTCGTCCTTCGATGGTTCACTGAGTGTTATTGTAGCACAAGATGTGTGTATGCGTGTTTCAGAGTTGGACTACAAGGTGTTAGTGGATCCGCCCGCAGTGGATCAGTACCGCGAGCACATGGTGCGCGTGATGCGACCTGAGACGGCGGGACTTCTGGCCAAGCTGCTGCGCTCGCTGCCCGTTCCACTCCGGCCCCCGCTGCCCATCACCGAGCTCTACACGCACTGGCTCACACACTACTTCTATACTGTGAGTCACTACATGCCGACTGCTGGCCAAGCTGCTGGCTCACATCCTATCGCACTGACTATCCGTGTGCTTGACTGGAATCAACAATATAAGAGACAATCTCACTATTTCCTGAAGATTACTGAATGGCAAATTTTCGTGAGTGCAAAGTTAACTTACATCATAAGTTTAACTATTGTTGGTAGGTACCGGGCGGGACCGCGAGCAGTAAGAAGTGGATGCAGCAGTATCGCCAGTGCACCAGCTACTTCAGCAAGCTCGGCAAGGAGGATCTCTTGCGGTTCATCGCTAACACTTGCTTCTCTGACGAAGCCATTCAACGGTAACTACATAATATTTGACCCTATAATTATGAAATCAATTTCCTACTGCGGTACATTTCACCAAAAAACTGTCAAGTATTAGTTTGCATCGAGAAAATCCGATATATATCGCAGTCTATACATTTATTTTTGCTAGCGATTAATTAATATTTATAACACAAAGTACGAGGAAGGAGTTAGAACGTCGTTTTCTACCGTCAGGTAAATTCTCCTTGAGCAAAAAGTTTGTTTTGCATACCTACTTTTACCACGATTTGACTAACTTGTAACAGAGAGTAGCCTAATTTGAGTTCATATACAGTTTTCTATATGAAATTTTTTCAATAAATGGTGGTTGAGTAGCAGGCATGCTGACCAACACACTCCGGTTTCTATTGTGAATATTACGAGTGTTTGCCGGTATTTATTGTTCTAATAAAAATTTTGGTTTTTCTTTGAATAAGCGTGCCTGCGGGAACCCGGAACCTAATGATAATGCAAGCCGTGGACTACTGTCAGCAAGAACAAGAGAACGACTACAAATTCAACAAGAAGTATGTATATTATTATTGACATAGTTTTACTAGCAGTTTGGTTTGGTTTAAACAAAGACTAGACGTCTTTGTTTAAACCATGTTTTGTAATGTTATGATTACATTATTAGGTATGATAGTAATGTGTTGTGAATGATTTTTCCGAATGTTTTTGTACTATTAAATTATGAAAATTAACCGTTATCTTGTGAATTTATTTGAATGAAACATGTACTCTGCTTAGGTTGGGAAAGTACATTTGTCAATTAAAATGAAACCATATTTTTCGAACCGACGTGACGACCAAAAGGCAGGATGATCTCAATTCAAAAATAAAATACGATGATCACTTTATATGTTAATAATATATGAAATTATGGCAGCGAGCAGACTTGGGCTCAGGTGGGGCAGGAGTTGACGCGGTGGGCGCGTTTCCTCGAGAACTACCACTCGTCGAGCGTGCAAGCCATCATTGACAGCACCGGCGTGCCGCGCAGTGAGGTCTGGACGTGAGTATACACACTACTAAAATATGTCAGAAAATAATATGTGTAACATTTTCATAGCCGTCCTATATAGCGACATATTATGTATTTGATGTGGTTGTATAGTGAGATAGAGAAGAGTCACGGCAGCACGGAGAGCATAGTGCGCAGTGTGAGCGGCGTGGTGTTGTCGGGCGCCATCCGCGGCGGCGCGCTGTGCTCGCTGCTGCAGTGTCTGCACATTATGTATTTGATGTGGTTGTATAGTGAGATAGAGAAGAGTCACGGCAGCACGGAGAGCATAGTGCGCAGTGTGAGCGGCGTGGTGTTGTCGGGCGCCATCCGCGGCGGCGCGCTGTGCTCGCTGCTGCAGTGTCTGCACATTATGTATTTGATGTGGTTGTATAGTGAGATAGAGAAGAGTCACGGCAGCACGGAGAGCATAGTGCGCAGTGTGAGCGGCGTGGTGTTGTCGGGCGCCATCCGCGGCGGCGCGCTGTGCTCGCTGCTGCAGTGTCTGCACATTATGTATTTGATGTGGTTGTATAGTGAGATAGAGAAGAGTCACGGCAGCACGGAGAGCATAGTGCGCAGTGTGAGCGGCGTGGTGTTGTCGGGCGCCATCCGCGGCGGCGCGCTGTGCTCGCTGCTGCAGTGTCTGCACATTATGTATTTGATGTGGTTGTATAGTGAGATAGAGAAGAGTCACGGCAGCACGGAGAGCATAGTGCGCAGTGTGAGCGGCGTGGTGTTGTCGGGCGCCATCCGCGGCGGCGCGCTGTGCTCGCTGCTGCAGTGTCTGCACATTATGTATTTGATGTGGTTGTATAGTGAGATAGAGAAGAGTCACGGCAGCACGGAGAGCATAGTGCGCAGTGTGAGCGGCGTGGTGTTGTCGGGCGCCATCCGCGGCGGCGCGCTGTGCTCGCTGCTGCAGTGTCTGCACATTATGTATTTGATGTGGTTGTATAGTGAGATAGAGAAGAGTCACGGCAGCACGGAGAGCATAGTGCGCAGTGTGAGCGGCGTGGTGTTGTCGGGCGCCATCCGCGGCGGCGCGCTGTGCTCGCTGCTGCAGTGTCTGCACATTATGTATTTGATGTGGTTGTATAGTGAGATAGAGAAGAGTCACGGCAGCACGGAGAGCATAGTGCGCAGTGTGAGCGGCGTGGTGTTGTCGGGCGCCATCCGCGGCGGCGCGCTGTGCTCGCTGCTGCAGTGTCTGCACATTATGTATTTGATGTGGTTGTATAGTGAGATAGAGAAGAGTCACGGCAGCACGGAGAGCATAGTGCGCAGTGTGAGCGGCGTGGTGTTGTCGGGCGCCATCCGCGGCGGCGCGCTGTGCTCGCTGCTGCAGTGTCTGCACATTATGTATTTGATGTGGTTGTATAGTGAGATAGAGAAGAGTCACGGCAGCACGGAGAGCATAGTGCGCAGTGTGAGCGGCGTGGTGTTGTCGGGCGCCATCCGCAGCGGCGCGCTGTGCTCGCTGCTGCAGTGTCTGCACATTATGTATTTGATGTGGTTGTATAGTGAGATAGAGAAGAGTCACGGCAGCACGGAGAGCATAGTGCGCAGTGTGAGCGGCGTGGTGTTGTCGGGCGCCATCCGCGGCGGCGCGCTGTGCTCGCTGCTGCAGTGTCTGCACATTATGTATTTGATGTGGTTGTATAGTGAGATAGAGAAGAGTCACGGCAGCACGGAGAGCATAGTGCGCAGTGTGAGCGGCGTGGTGTTGTCGGGCGCCATCCGCGGCGGCGCGCTGTGCTCGCTGCTGCAGTGTCTGCACATTATGTATTTGATGTGGTTGTATAGTGAGATAGAGAAGAGTCACGGCAGCACGGAGAGCATAGTGCGCAGTGTGAGCGGCGTGGTGTTGTCGGGCGCCATCCGCGGCGGCGCGCTGTGCTCGCTGCTGCAGTGTCTGCACATTATGTATTTGATGTGGTTGTATAGTGAGATAGAGAAGAGTCACGGCAGCACGGAGAGCATAGTGCGCAGTGTGAGCGGCGTGGTGTTGTCGGGCGCCTTCCGCGGCGGCGCGCTGTGCTCGCTGCTGCAGTGTCTGCACATTATGTATTTGATGTGGTTGTATAGTGAGATAGAGAAGAGTCACGGCAGCACGGAGAGCATAGTGCGCAGTGTGAGCGGCGTGGTGTTGTCGGGCGCCATCCGCGGCGGCGCGCTGTGCTCGCTGCTGCAGTGTCTGCACATTATGTATTTGATGTGGTTGTATAGTGAGATAGAGAAGAGTCACGGCAGCACGGAGAGCATAGTGCGCAGTGTGAGCGGCGTGGTGTTGTCGGGCGCCATCCGCGGCGGCGCGCTGTGCTCGCTGCTGCAGTGTCTGCACATTATGTATTTGATGTGGTTGTATAGTGAGATAGAGAAGAGTCACGGCAGCACGGAGAGCATAGTGCGCAGTGTGAGCGGCGTGGTGTTGTCGGGCGCCATCCGCGGCGGCGCGCTGTGCTCGCTGCTGCAGTGTCTGCACATTATGTATTTGATGTGGTTGTATAGTGAGATAGAGAAGAGTCACGGCAGCACGGAGAGCATAGTGCGCAGTGTGAGCGGCGTGGTGTTGTCGGGCGCCATCCGCGGCGGCGCGCTGTGCTCGCTGCTGCAGTGTCTGCACATTATGTATTTGATGTGGTTGTATAGTGAGATAGAGAAGAGTCACGGCAGCACGGAGAGCATAGTGCGCAGTGTGAGCGGCGTGGTGTTGTCGGGCGCCATCCGCGGCGGCGCGCTGTGCTCGCTGCTGCAGTGTCTGCACATTATGTATTTGATGTGGTTGTATAGTGAGATAGAGAAGAGTCACGGCAGCACGGAGAGCATAGTGCGCAGTGTGAGCGGCGTGGTGTTGTCGGGCGCCATCCGCGGCGGCGCGCTGTGCTCGCTGCTGCAGTGTCTGCACATTATGTATTTGATGTGGTTGTATAGTGAGATAGAGAAGAGTCACGGCAGCACGGAGAGCATAGTGCGCAGTGTGAGCGGCGTGGTGTTGTCGGGCGCCATCCGCGGCGGCGCGCTGTGCTCGCTGCTGCAGTGTCTGCACATTATGTATTTGATGTGGTTGTATAGTGAGATAGAGAAGAGTCACGGCAGCACGGAGAGCATAGTGCGCAGTGTGAGCGGCGTGGTGTTGTCGGGCGCCATCCGCGGCGGCGCGCTGTGCTCGCTGCTGCAGTGTCTGCACATTATGTATTTGATGTGGTTGTATAGTGAGATAGAGAAGAGTCACGGCAGCACGGAGAGCATAGTGCGCAGTGTGAGCGGCGTGGTGTTGTCGGGCGCCATCCGCGGCGGCGCGCTGTGCTCGCTGCTGCAGTGTCTGCACGCCGACGGAGACGCTCACGCCGTGCTCGCATACCTCGCACATCACATCACAACACCACAGTCAGTACCTAAAAACCATGTATTGCAAACATATTTTTCAAAAGAGTAATGGCTGGGCTTTTTGTCCGGTTCTTCTCAGTAAAAGCAACCTTCCGAACTCGGTGGTAACAATTATAATCCTGTTTAATGTACGTTGAAGGTGATTTTAAACGAGTCGAATGAAATAAAGATATTTTTTAGAAATAGAATTTATTAAAATCGAATGAAACATTAACATTCTTGAACAGAGACATGCAAACCCTAATAAGTCGCGTGGGCCAGTACCACAAGGAGGGAGTGAAGGTGAGCGCGGAGTTGGCGGAGAGTATAAGTGCTCGGGCGGCGGAGCTAGGGTTGCCCCCGCAGCCCGTGCTGGGGGTCCTGGCGCTGGGGGCCCCCGCGGCGGGCGAGGCCCCGGGGGACCCGCTGCAGCTGGCTCGGTTCACGCTCGACCTACTGCGCGCCGAGTGGCCTCAACTACCTCTTGCATTGGAACTCACTGGTAAGCATTTTCTTCTGGTTAAAGTGGTTTCGTTGTTATTTCTAGGGCACTGGTATAAACCCTGTCCAACGAATAAGTAGCCGTTGGATAGAGCTGTGAATAGAGAGAATAATGCCGTCAAGACTTATGAGCGCTCAGCGAAAATAGCCCTACTGTTTTACTTAACTACTTTTTTTCGCGGTTTAATCTAGGTATACCTTTACCTCACAAAGAACACACTCCAAATTTCATATCACTAAGACCACCGGTTGAGCATCTGCGTTGATATATAAGACAGTTCTCAGCAAAAGCATCCTGACGAACCTAGTGGTAACATGTATAATCCTTTATAATGTCATTTTCTGTGTACTTCTGATGATCTGAAAGTAATTTGTACAAAGTCTAAGCAAATAAAAATATTTTGAATTTTTTGAGTCAACTAGCACGTTGAATTTTCCATGTAAGTATAGATAAATGCTTGTTATATTGATTTATTTGCGTTAACCTTGTGCTATTTCCCAGATGAGAAGCTGTCAAGTGAGGAAGGGCGCCGAGAAGTGTTCTCCAAATTTGTGGAGCTGGCGGACACGTGGCCGAGGAAGAAGGCTCTCGTCGACGTACTCACCTGCTGGCCTCCTGCCCGCGACAGGTTATAAACGTTTAGCAGAGTTTTTCCACTCACTACATAGAAGGCGCTACTCGCTAACAAATTTAAAATTTGAGTACGAATACACGTGAACCTAAATCGCGCAATAAGAGTTTTCAAGCGCATTGTAGTATATATACAAGTTTCCTACTTGAACAGTTGGAGCCGCGGTTCCCAAGATGATCTTCCAGCCAGGCGGTGTCATTTTGTACTCTTTACATTTGTTAGCGATTAGCGCCATCTATGTGCATGTATGTATATGTATCTACATTCGGAAATAATGGGGATACTGTGGGGAGAGCGAGAGACCATGATCATCCCCAGCAAAGGGAAGAACTTCCAGCCAGGCGGGTGTCATGCCTGGGGAACCGCGGCTCCAACTGTTCTAGTTGGAAACTTTTAATTTGCCGTTTACTCCTAATAAGTTTGACGCGAACTTTACTCATATCTACTAAAATTCGTAATGTATTAATTACAGTGAGAAGAAAAGCCTCCACTGCGAGTACCTGTCGTCGTTACTATCAGCCCCCAGCGAGCACCGCGAGAGCCTAGTGCTCATCAAGCTGCTGATGAGGAGACCAGTGCTTGTAGAACAGGTAACACTCGACCATAGACACTATCAAAAGATTATGATCAAAAAAACTTGAATATGATGTCTTGCGAATATTTATTTATGATCTTATGAACCAAAAGACAAACTTTCGTACAATATCATTTTTAACCGACTTCAAAATATAGGAATAGGCTCACAAATCGACTGTATTTTTTTGCTATTTGCCATTTCTGCTATCGGTTATTCATAAATTGTGTTATATTCCAGGAGGTCAGGTGGTTGGTGGAGAGCGTGTCGCCGCATGCAGCCGTCAATGCCCTTTGGATAATTCTCCTCAGCAAATGCGAACACTCTAAGCAAGATATGTTGAAGCTGATCGCACAACATAAGGTTGGACATTCATTTTATACATTATACCCTATGCCTTTTTTTATCTCGTACCACGTGTTTTACGGTGAAGGAAAACATCGTGAGAGAGAGAAAAACGTGCATATGACTGAAAAGTAATTCGAAAGCGCCTGAGACGGCGATAGACTCACCGCTTGTCACGCTGGCACTAAATCATTTGTAGTGAAAAGTGGGTGTTGTTATTATAACTCCCCTTGGGGGAATACAGACGTGAGCATATGTATTAGTTAGGATTCTGTGCCAAACCTTCTTAAAATTTATGTTAAGTTATCTCAATCATTTTATATTCTATTTCAGGACACATTCCAGAACCAAGAATTAGAAGAGGATCTGATCAAAGAAATCCTTGATAGCGACATGTTTACAAGTCTAGTCTCCACACCATTATACTCGTCTATAATTAATTATATAATAAGCCAAGATTCCCTTAATGGGGAGCCTTCAGGTCAATACTCCATGCAATGGGCCACCAGTGAACTGCTTAAAGCTAACTATTATGCGGAGGCCGGACACCTGCGTCTGATGGCCATCGGAGTGCCAGCACCACTCCGAGGTTTCACCCAGTCTATTTTATACTCTAAACTGTTTAATCAATCATAAATTATAATCATGAATGTGGTAAAATATATTATTAAGTTATTAAATTATGGTAATTGGTGATGTTGTTTTTTTAATATCTTAACCAACTCACAGGAAAGAACTAGCAATTACAATCCTTCCCCATGAGAGAAAATAAGCTTGGTCTATAGACCGTTCTTTAACATACGGTAACGTATGACACGTGATGATGCGCACTTACGACTAGTTTCGTGCAAATAAACTATTACATAGAGCCAAGAGCAGTGTTGCTTTTTTTTTGTCTATTTGGCTAACTTAATCTGTCATTGTCTGTCACTTAGGACCATCAAACACTGCCAGTACTGTCAAATGAAATAAATACATAAATTTTAAGGTTATGTTCCATAACAATAGTGACTAAAATAAAATCTGCCCAATATAGTTAGTCTACAATATAAATATTTCGAAACAGCTATGCTCTGTGCTATAAGGAATACTTTACGAGTGCCAGTGACTACGTTCACTAGGTTATTCC
The DNA here is from genome assembly GCA_964035505.1 of Watsonalla cultraria. NCBI lineage: Eukaryota > Metazoa > Arthropoda > Insecta > Lepidoptera > Drepanidae > Watsonalla > Watsonalla cultraria. The sequence goes on along the minus strand of OZ037712.1, from coordinate 1,407,818 downwards.
AAACCACAGCACCACAATCAACAGAGAAATTCGACCATAAGAGAATACCTCAGGAAGACGAAGGTGTTCAAGGGGAAAAGATTGTTGATCTTGATTCGGTTTTAAAAGCGTAAGTAAAATATTTTTTTCATCATCCTCGTCATAAGTTTGGAGTTGTGACTCTTGTCGGTGTAACTGATGCAACTTCTTCCATTCGCCTCTATCAAGTGCCATCTCCTTGACCTCCCTATACGTCATGGCAGACACCTTTTCCTTTACTTGTCTCATGTATGTTAACCTGGGTCTTCCTCTTCCTCTCTTTCTTTCTACTTTTCTTTCTCATATTTATAGTTAACAAAGTTTTATATTCTTCCATATTTGTGGCTAAAAAATTCTCCTCTCCTAAAATGGCTACTTTTCAGGAAGCAAAACATATTCCCGACTATCGATTCAGACAACCAACTCTTCGACGGGATTCCATACAAACAACTAGCAATATGTAATGTGCGAGTGAGTTCCAACAACACTATATTCACCCTTACGGACGCTGCGGGCTCAGTCAAACTCATCCGCTCGTGTGGCATGGAAGGCTTCAAGAACACTAAGAAGGGAACTAATATAGCTGCACAGACCACTGCTATTGCCATAGCTACTGTAAGTGTTCGACATATTATAATACAATTTTTTATGCACTCAAAATGTATTAATTCTCATTGATTGAATTATTTTGCTACATACATGATGCTCACTCCTGTATTCCCTGAAAGGGAAAGTGTCGGATGTAATTAGGAGCGGCTTGCTATTGCCATTAACCAGGCAGTATTCTAATCTCCAGGCTGCTTCTGGGAAATGCCAGATGGAATAAACTTAATAAAACTTTGCTTAACCTTCAAGCACCTTGTGTTCCACAGTAGAGCTATAGTATAATAAAATCTGAATAAAATACTTAAGTACCATCCCTAAATATTAAATTATTTAATGTTTAACGTGTTCGCTGCTAACGATGCACCTGTGTGTCCAACTGTTAGAGAATTTGCGAAGAAGATGAAATTTCAGCAGCGAATGTGTTAAGTAAATGTACTTTGTCTTTCAGAAAGCTATAGACAGAGGTGTCAAATCAATCAGGGTGAGAGTCAGGGGCTTAGGACCGGGAAGACTGGTAAGTTTACACTCAATAATGGACACCTTTTTCTACACTAATATGATACAGAGGAAAGATGTGATTGTTTTTTGTTTGTTTCCATTGAAAAGGGTCCGAAACTACTTGACGTATCTTGAAAATTAATTCAGCAATGGATAGCTACATTATCAGCAAGTAACATAGGCAAAATTTTATCTCCGTACTTCCACGAGGACAAGAAGTATGCAGGTGAATCCGCATGATGTCCGCTATTCAATTATATAATTGGTTGCTTATAGGTGCGTTAAGAGCACTGATCTTGAATGCAGTAGTCCATCTGTATGGCACAATGCGACAAAATATGTGTCCAGCTACCTCCACGATTTTCTCTGTGTTCATAGCTCGTGATAGCACCTATAACGAACTTATTTGATGATTTCAACTCCACAGGCTGCAGTGAAAGGACTACAAATGGGTGGTTTGGAGATTGTATCAATTACTGACAACACACATGTCTCTTGGAATCCACCAAGGCCAAGGAAAGCCAGGAGATTGTAATTTATATTATCATGTATCTATTTAGAGTTAATTAGAAATTAAATAATAAATGTACAAACATTAATTTATTATTATTTACAAATGTTTAAACCTAAGTTATTCATAAATCTAGAAACCATATTTTGACTGTGTCTGCCTCTTGGTCATCCTGTTGTTCGCCCATTGGTTTTGAAGCTCTGCTTCATTAGCCTTGGCCTGAAAAAAATTACATATTAATTACATAGTCTCAAACAAAAGAAGTCAAAAACTGTGTAAATTTCTATACAAAATTGTAATTATGGTTCTCATGTAGAAATTTTGACTCGTAAATTTATTTGTTTCTAGCTGTGCCCCGCGGTTTCACCCGCGTAGATTTAGTTTCATCCTTATTGTCGCGGAACTCTAATATTTTGAATAAATAAAAGTAGCCTAAGTTACTCCTTGATATATTAGCTACCTGACAGTGAAAGTCCCGTTAAAATCGGTCCAGCCGTTTCAGAGATTACCCGGAACAAGGAGACAGACAAAAAAAAAAAAAAATTTTAAACTTGGTTTTTTTGTGTCAGTAGCGTGCATACTTTCATATGCATTTAGTTAAACGCTGTTATTTTGGAATTAGAACACAGACACTTCAATTTTATTTATCTGTATAGATGTATAGATTACCTGATGAGCCAAATATGTAATTTGGTGCTTTCTTTTCTGTTGGTTAGTTGGTTCATTGCCCTTCTTCTTGCTAGCGGACACTCTCTTGGTGGTGTCATCCATGAGACTCTTCAGCATCCATTCTCTTGCGTCTCCCAACACTTCCTTCTGGTGTACATCTACTATCTGTATCTCTTCCCTCCTGCGTTTCCCACGCGTTCCACAGAGTTTAAGTATCTAGATATAATAAACAATAAGATTAATGAAATTACTGGAAAAGACATCAATCTCTAATGCAATTTTAACTAAGGAGTTTTGTTTTAGTTTGTTTTTCTCCTACTAAGGTAAGAAATACTTTTTCTTATACATGTGTCATCACTAATTACGAGCCTGTTAGTATCTGTCTGAAGAGTGTGGTCTGAATAAAATTCATGCGCACTTTAACCTATAATTTTCTCAGAGTGCTCTTAACTTATAATGGTTTGTACCTAAAATGAGTATACTTACTGCTTCATCATCCAGGACCACATCCCCATTACTTGAACTTGAAGGCTCTTCATTGCTATAACTTGCTTCCGATCCATTATACCCTGGTACAGTGTCCCCATCCATTTCTGTATCCACCTCCATACTACTCACAACTGCATTGGGTTTGAAATAAGACTCAATATTGAATGGTTTCCTTTCATCTTGACTTTCACCATCTACACTCTTATCAATTTCTAACGATACCTCTTCAACAGGTATATCATTGGGTTTGTTAAATGAAAAGAAGTCATTCTGGAACTCCTCACCATCACTCTCATCAGATTCATGTAATTTTGTGTCAACTTTAGCTTTTTTAATTGGCGATGGTAATGGTTCTTTTTTCTTTACAGTGTTATTTGTCTTTTTAGTTAAAGAATGTGGTATTAGAGACCTTGTGGAGGTTGTGACGGCGTTTCTTGGCTGAGGGAGCATACTTAGTAGACCAGATTTTTTCTGCAAAGGAACATTTCTTGTCAATTAATTAAGTTGCATGTTTAAATGTATAAGTGTCTGAAAGTATTATTAACTCACCCCATTTGATACCCTTGGTTTTGCATTGGGCACTGTTTTCTCAACATCTTTGAACTGAAAATAAACAAATGTTGTTAAATAACAGAAATATGTTGTATATATTAGCAAAGAAGACTTATCCACCCATTTCTTACTGTGATTAACCAAGGACCATAAACTAAAAATGTGCATTCACTATACATTGATGTGGTAAAGATCAGAGTGGGTGCTGTTGCTACAGCTTTGGGAAACTCTCAGAAGATTCTGGGCCTGTAGACTAAGTAACATTATGCTCACACTTTGCTTACAGAAATGATACAAAATGTATGGGAATGTGTTCACATGACTGATTTATGTAATTTCCATACATTTCATATTACTTATATTAGTGCAAACACTGGAGAGTGTCTAGGCTTACTGGCAGGGGCATGCATTGGATTTTTAGAGGGTTAAGCATAAACAATAAGTAAGTGGATAAGTTACTACATGCCAATGTTGCAAGACATAGTTACATGTGTTTTGGTATAGACACACACACATCACTAGTGTATTCAATCATCAAAAATAATAAGCACTGCTTATCTGTTTGTATGGAATGCATGCCCCTGCCTACTGCCTACAGTGAAGACATATTATGAAAAACTAATATCTACTAATAGTACTAAACCCTACATATAAGACTTAACTTACATCACTCAGAGATGGTACAGTGATCTTAGCTTTGGGTTTAACAGCAGTAGCACTCTCCTTCTTGTGTAAAAACTCATCATCTTCCTCTATCACTGCTGGCTTCTTATTTGAAGGTTGTGGTAACTGAGTGAACAGCTTTGAACCACCTTCATCTGGTGAATTTTCTGTTGATATGTGATCTTTGATGTCAGCTACTGGTGATACCGAAAAAAATGTATTGTTAAAAATTACCTACTGCTTTCATACATTTAGTAAGGATAATAATTTAGATGCTATAAGATATATCACAATTTTGAAAATATTAGGTAGACAGTAATGTTATAATTCTATATTTTGTTATATTATTATTTAAAGAAATGCACCTAAATGCAAATGAGTGCCAAACCAACCTTCTTCCTTATTCAGTATCACGGCATGCGTTATCTCACTATCGTCATCTTCGTATTCACTCGAATCACTATTTTCGTACGCCACTAATGCCATTATGGTATCTGTAATCTTTTATAGTAAGCAGAAGAGTTAAGTTATTGCCAATGTATGTTAGTTTAGTTAGTGGCCAAAATACTTCTAGTTTTGTTGTCTTTATCGAGATGACTTTTATTTGACAGATTTGCCCAACATATATCAACCAAAATGTCAAAGTCAAGTTCTTAATGTCTATGGATCATTATTATTATGTCCTGTGATTATCGTTTTCATTGCCTGTGGAATAATAAGCTGTCATGTGTCAATGTCACACATGTGCCAATTAAAAAGATGTCAAGTCGTAAATTGATTATTTCCATTCCATAATTTCCATCATCTATCACGCATGTATGAGTTGATTTAGATTTATTTTCTACATTTTCTAAATTACTTCTATGAATACAATACACTGATACAAGATTTTAAATATCAGTAAGAAGCAGTTACTGTGAGTAAAACATAGTGGATTCCAATAGCATATCTAAACGAATTTTCCAATAACCTTAGCTTATTCCTAAAGAAAATGCCGAAGAAATTTGTCGGCGAGAACAGCAAAGCTGTTGCAGCTCGTCAGCGGAAAGAAAATGCCAAACAGGAGCAAGACCAGAAAGCAAAGAAACTTATAGAAGACGCTGAGTGGCAGGACAATGACGATAAACTTAAGAAAAAACAACAGAAGAAGGTAGGTTTCTGATTTCTTAGTTCATCTGAGGTGATGATGCATATTCATTATATATGTATTGATGTAATATGATAAAATGGGCCACCATTCGGGTCTCAATTTGTAGAGCATAAGGTGACAACATATTGTTGTACATTATGATCCAACAATGTGTTATAGATATTTTGATGTTTCTTTAACAAATCATACTGTAAATTCACTGTCTACTGAAGTTTTTAAGTCATACTACCTGCCATAACGTTCCTGGAGTATTCAATAACTTGGTCAAAATATTCTTCTATACATTTTGGTATCACAATGTACTAATGACTATTGAAATATAAAAATACCCTCAATATTTTTGATTTACTTACATTTCTCTTTTAGGATGAGCAAGAGAAAAAGAGACAAGAACAGCAGGCAAAGAAGGCTGAGGCCAAGGCCCTGCTAGAGAAGGAGATGGAGTCAATAAAGGCCCCCGTGAAGGTGGCACCGCCGCCACCCAAGATCACTCGCGCACAGATCTCACAGATGAAGGAAAAGGTTGTCAAGGCTGAGCCTGCACAAGTGGTGGGTACTTCAATATCTCAAGATTAATTCTTAATTTAAGATTTTTTCCCATATTGTCAGAAATCATTTGAACTTTATCATGTGAATAGATCGAAGGACTGGATGCCTATGTGGATAGCTTATTATGATAGATGGGCTCACTAATACTTTAATTAGGCATAATGAAAGAGGACTTTATTAATAAAAATATCTACCTGCTTCTAGCCTGGTAGAAGTGGATGCCAGTCAAGCAAAACTTAAAACCAATAAATCTTAGTAACAGGTTTGGGAAGCAATGAGGTGTTAACATATACATTGTAGATACAATGTAGGATTTAAAATAATCTACTTCCACGAAAGTGCTCCTTCACCCATTGCAATCAAGCTACTTGGCAAAAGATTTAAAAAAGATTAGCATCTAAGTCCTCCTAAAGTAATTTTGGCAATTTTTTTTTGTTTTCATTGTTTTGTTGTAATTTGCAGCCATTAAGGGTAGTGGTGGAGGAGCCTCCGTTGGTGGAGAATCTCAACAGGATACAGCTGGAGGGTGAGGTGGCACAATCTGTTGATGAAGCCATCTCTATACTCACGTAAGCAATCACTATCTGAATAGTATTTGTGCCGAGTAAGCCACAACTTTTGTAATCATGTCTTCTCATTGACTCTTCACTGCACTATATTTGTTTGACAATCCTAAGTTGCTTTTAGAGAGATAGAAGGTGCTGTACATTTTCTTATACATATTATATTTACTGTGTATAGGAAGTATAGATTAGGAAAAGTGGTGATCTCATAATAGGGGTATAGTATTTTTGTGTTAGTATGATATTTACCATAACATTATGCATTTGCAAGTGCCACAAGTTAAAAACACTCAGTGAAATAGTGGACTACTGCACATTCACGGCATCTGGGACTTTCCCATAAGGTCTTCCATCTGTCTCATAATAACAGGCTATCATGGCTGCTGTAAGTATGTTACTAAATGCACTATGAATTACAAAATGTATTTTTTTTCAGAGACAAATCTGGAATAGACAGACATCCAGAGAAGCGTCTCAAAGCTGCATACACAGCCTTTGAAGAGATCAACTTACCAAGACTCAAGGCTGAGAACCCCAGTCTCCGGCTGTCTCAACTGAAGCAACTCCTCAGGAAGGAGTGGCTCAAGTCTCCCCAAAACCCAGTCAATCAGAAAATTTGAAGAGGTTTTATATTATAGGGATCTCAATGTGTAGGTATTCTGCAGCTTTAATTAGAAATTAAAATGTCTTGCAGAGGGTACTTTTGAAATGTGTGTGAGCTTGCACAAATTTGTACTTTTTTATGATATTGTAAGTAATTGGTACTATAATTTTATTAGCAGTGTTTTTTTAAGAATATTTTAGTAAATGACAATTCCAAATTTTATCCTCATTTTATAATCATAGATTTATAAAAGCAGTCTTACAAAGTAGGATGTTGTATTTCTAAATTATTTTAACTCACACCATTGTAAATACGAAATAAATGTTTGAAAAATCACTCCGGTTCATTTGTGTACTGTAGAGGTATACCCTTCCTGCCCTCCTCTGCCTTCTTCACTTCAGTCTCCCCTAACTTTTGTTCTAAACCCTTCCATGACCTATCTTGTAGATTTTGTCCAATGTTTTCTAAAGCCCAGTTTTGTTTCTCAGCCAACTCCTTACTAGATGTATTGTGATCATCAACTTTGATCTCCCTAATCTTCCCAGTGATCAAGCTAACATCCATAGTTTCTTTGATATGCTTAATGTCACAGTGATGTCTTCTTCCTGGCAACAGTTCATCGTAATCTGTGATGTGGCTTGAGAAGTACTGATCTCTGTTTGAGTTGAGGGCCACTTCCAGCTCATATGGATAAACTAGAGGCTTGTAGAAGTCTCTGTTACTGTACAGGTCATTCTCTGGACATGCTATCATCACATAGATATCAATCTGAAAAAGAAAAGTGTATCATTTCTAGCCTTTAAATCTTTATTTTTAAATTTTACTATAGAGACAAAATATGCAGTAAGATTTCATTCAAGTTAAGACATTCAACCCCAATGTACCCCTCTTTAGGCTTGGAATATTGGAAAATACAGTTTTAGTGAATACAGTTGTTGTCACGAGTTATAAGCGCGCAGCTAAAATTCTGGGGATAACTGCATGTATTTTATTTGCATCATGCCATACAGACAGACAAACTCATAAAACTACTGCACTATCTTTAAGTAGATCTATGTATTTTAGGCCTTTCCTTCTAAGCTACTAACTTCAGTCCAGAATCGACATATTCATTTCATAAAAAATGCACACTCAGTTTGCCTGGTTCGTCAGTTTTTTTGCAACCAAATAATGGAACCAAAACTAAAAATAGCAGCTTAATGAAAGTATGTAGATCTACAAAGTAGAACTTTTCATAAGCTAATTTTACTAATTCTTTGTATTTGTCATACATGAATACATTTTTTTCAAAATCTGAGTTGGAAAAACTGCGTAGCATTCATGACTTGTGATGGCACTTATATCTCACAAACAACACACCTAGAAAATGGAACAGTTGTCTTCTAGAAGATTTAGGATTTTATAAATATATCACCATGCTGAAGTCGTATAATAACTAGCTCCAAAGATAACACAGTTATAGGCTATAGTAGCTAAGGGCAGTAAAACTCGCGCCCTTAAGCGTTTGAATGAAGGCGCGGTCACGTTTACCTCCATTACGTACGCGACTATAGTATACCTAAGTATCGGTAGGTGACTACTTCAAATCATTTAGTTAACTGACCTTATTTATGACAGGATACACCTTGGTGTGGACTCTATCTAAAAGTTCCTTTTTCCCTCAGCCGTTGCACAACCCTCATGATCACTCTACCTGAAGAGGGCACGCACTTATCGTCTCGATGATCGTAAAAGTCTAAATAAAAACGCAACGCTTCACCAGTATTGCCCTTTGCCATTCCATAGGCCAAAACCATGTCGGTATACTGTTCATGTGAGTACTGATAGTTCGGCATAATGATGCTAATTAAGTTCCTTACAAACTAACAAGACAATTAACGCAACAAGACTAAGACAGAAAAAAATACGATGAATTTGCTTCTACGATACGATGAAGCACTTCTACTTTGTTTGTTTACTTTAGTCTAGCTAGCTGTTCCGCCGATGTCACGTGGTTGCTTAAAGCACACACGCGTACGCAATCGTTATCCGTATTAGACTGACGTGTGACGTATTGTCAACTGTCAAGTCAAGTACTTCAAGGAAAGATAAAAACTTTATCTATGGCTTCAAGTATTTCTTTCTTATTGCTTTTAAAGCAAAGGTAGGGTACGACATTCTGCCACACAAAATAATTAAATTAGATAATTAATTCGAACTATATCGTTTGTAAAAAAAATTCATGTTTGTAATTGAATAATTCTTGATATTAATATTTGTTTTGAGCTATTATTTACTGTATATTTTGTCTGTTTCTTTCTTTAATTTAAGAGCTTTGCTCTTGTCGGTGGAGCAATCGCCACTCTTGTCTCTCTTGTGCACAATTCTTGACCTCTTGATACGACACTACACCCGCTTTCTCCTTAAGTTGGTCCATGTAGCTTCTCCTTGGTCTTCCTCTTCCTCTTCGCCCTTCGATTTTTCCTTCCAGTACTAGTTGTAATAGCTTGTCGTGTCGTATCAAGTGTCCAACCATTTTTCCTCTTTTGTCTGTTTATAACAACAAAATATGCCGTTCATAAAATTACCGGTAAAAAAATTGTCAAGCTGTAACTCGTACTTATGAACGACCACGAACAGCACGGCCTTCAGTTCGACTACGAGTCGAACTTAATTTTGCAGCCTCACGCTAGTCGTCGAAGCACACAGTCCTCTAGTGGTTACATTAGAGAATAGTATAGCTGATATTGAAACTAATAAATAAGTACTAAGTCATAAAAGTGCCAATTAAGGTACCGGTACCAATTCTTTTCAAGATTTAACTTTTGTCTAAACAGATGTGAATCCGACTGGTAAACAATATGTGGTTTAGATATCGCTTATAAAGCGTAGACGTGCCTCACGTGACCTCAAAAATGATAACGTTATTAAGATGAAGGAACGATTAACGTTTCGAAAAATTGTTTTATGGGATTATTTCAGGAACTATTGGTGGGAGAATATATATAAAAAAGTAGTTATATTTCACGTGAATCTCTCTACGTTACAGCTGAGGTTTATGCGAAAATATGGTCATAGTTGAACGTAAATTACTCGAAAACGGTAAAAGATATTTTAGTTATCAAAACGTTATTTGCTTCCTAAAATTATACCCTATCACACACTTAAACAGCTGTTCCATTTTCCCTGACACCCTGTATACGTCAGTCAGGAATTTTATATGTATTTTCGAATGTTCAGGAAATATTCTCATTAAAAGTAGTAGCTATGATAATTTTATTTGATTATTGTAGCCTAAGATAAAATTTTATTAATGCCTTACCTCGGGAAAATTAGCCAGCTTGGCAACATTGGGCTTGCCAACAGAGACAATGTAGCTCTTCTTGCCGTTGACTTTGCACAGCTGCTTCATGCGGCTAATGATGTCCTTAGTCTGGTCTCCGGAGAGCTTGCACACAAGAATACCGATCACGCGGGCATCCTTACACTTCTCTACGAGGAACCGACGCCGTTTGAACCACGCCGTCTCCTCCAGACGATCCACTTTACTGGACTCTGGCTCAAGCATGTACCACTCATTTGCTGTTGGCATACAATACTAAACATTAATTATTGTCAATATTGTAATATATAACATTTGAGTCTTTATAAAGTTCTTACTAGGTTTAGGTTACTATTTCAAAATCATTCATAACCTGAGTGCCTAGTGCGAGTTTTCTTAAAATCGCCGTCACAAGTCACCGCGTCGACATAAACGCAGATTTGTATGGGTTCAAAATAGTGTCATCTTTAGGCCGACAGAGGCGCTGCTCCGATCCCATACAAATCTGCGTTAACTTTGACGCGGTGACTTGTGACGGCGGCAGTGATAAACTCGCACTAGGCACTCTGAGTGCCTGGTGCGAGTTTTTCACTGCTCACACATTCAACTCACACTAAGCACTCTGCAGTCTGCACCATAGACATATAACATTTTAATTATAATTATTTAACAGTAATATTAATGTTAATGAATATCAAGAAAATGATATTATTTATTATATCATAATATATTATATTAATTTCAGCTTTACCATCATTGGTAAAAAATGGACAAAAATTTTCTTATAGATTAGGGTTGTACCAGAGCTGACAACTGCGCTGAATTTTTTACACTTGTGAATCCTACCCAAAAAATTACCACTACAAGGTCAGCGCTCAAACCCCGTGACGCCAGATAAGTGTATGACTAAAAAAAAATTTATATAATGATTTTATACCAGCAATAGATATAGTGTAATTGAAGACTGTCTGTCCTCTACAGCCAATGTAAATACAGATGCATTCCTTCAATGTTTCCAATGGGATCTCTTGCCCTTTGCTGTCTCTGATCACCCGGCCCAGGTACCTGCTCCCGCTGTCCTCTATCTGCACACATGCCATGTAGCTGCGAGGGTACTGCTTATACCAACATTCTGATAATGCATCTGGGAAATGATATTTAAAAACAATTGATAAATAATCAGAATAGAAAATATTTGTATATTTCTTAATACAGGTCCTATCATAAGCTATGAGCCTTGAATGAGTAGTTATTTTATGAATCTGTATTTCATTTGCGTCACACCACAAATATGTCAGTTCTCTGTGATTATATACTTTTCTCTGAACATGCTCATAACTTGTAATGGCAACTGTAATAAATATATTCATAAACTATCACTTTCCACCAGAATATGCTATATAAATTTAATTAGGATTACTTAGTTCAAATCAAATAATGTGTAGCAGCCCAGAGTCTTTGTGCCTAGTTAATGACAATAGGCTCATCATAGGGGGTAAAATACAATTGTTTGTGTGTAAGTAGGGGCGGATTTGATACGTTGGCTACGAAAAAGGCCTACGAAAGATTGCCGCCCCCCCCCCTTATGCTAAATTTAATTTAAATTTAAAAAAAAAACCAGTCAGTCAGCGGAGCAACTACTAAAAAAAAAAAAAAACAAGACCTAATTTTGCCGCCCTAGGCCCGGGCCTACTCGGCCTATAGGGAAAGCCGCCCCTGTGTGTAAGGCGTCACTAAAATTAAGTCAGGTTATACCAATTACCTTTACAATGTTCAAATTCAGCATCATAGAACATACAAAGCTGGATATTGTCATCAGTGTTGAAGTTGTTCAGTAAAGTCTTCATAACAGCTTCAATGTCTATGTTCCTCTTTGGTAGGACTATGTACACTGGGATGTTGGTTTTGGTCAGGCAAGTGTGGCCGTAATGTGTGACTGCATCCGCTTGCACATGCCTCGCAGCTACCGAGTCTACGCAACAACTGGAAATATTGTTATCAATGTTAGTTATATTGTAACTCATTTCAAGGCCCATAACATACTCTTATTGCCATGATTATGGCCTCTCTATATGGAAATACTTTCACACATTCACTGTTAACATCGCATCTTTTTCGTAAATTCTCTCATAGTTGCATGTGCAGATGCATCATTAGCAGTGAACACATTAACTTATTCATATAACAATACACCTATTATTTAAACAATCATTATAAAATCTATGTGATTGGGACTAACTTTGGCCTTGTATTTCGTATTTTATGTGTTTTATACTTATCCTATTATAGTACTCATAGTACTAACTATATGCAAAATTTGGGACTAAATGGTGTATGTAATATTTTTTTAGTATTATTAACATTAATAGTGTCTACCTAGCATATGATGTGTCTCCAAGAATGTACAGGTCTATGTCAATGTTCCTCTTGATTTCTTCATAAATTCTAGCACTTACATTCAACAATTCATCTGGGAACTGTAGACATACCTGTCAAATGATCAAGTTATGAGTATGGAATATTCAATACACAATATATTGATAGAAGAGGAGCTTCACGGAGAAGAGAATGTGAAGTGATTCAGGGATGAGCCAGAACTGCCCTCAACACTATTTGTCGCCTTACCTTTTCAAAATGATTCTCAGTTATCCATTTACACGACTCGAGTATGTCAAATTGTCTTGCTATATCATCGAACAGACTGTTTACGTTACTTATTTGTAATTCGCGTGAAATGCACACTTTCCCGTCTGCCGTAAGATTTGCCATTATTTAGTTACGTTCACAGAAAATATCCTCAATAGGTTAAAACTATTTTGATAATGATTGCACGAACTTGCTTTGCGAAATATTTGTGGAACATATATAATACAATTTGTGTGTGACAAAATCTCTTAAACTGCTTTGCTAAAAGAAATTTCAAGCACACAAGTTCTTAATTTTGTTTGATTGAGTGTTGACATACACATGTCTGACAGTAGCGTTGCGATCAATCAGCCACAGACAGAGAAAAGTAATCGTTTTCATTGGTTAGCTGTGCTGAAATGTCAAGTGTCACACGACATTGACAGAAAGAAAACAGATTCACAGGTTTTAGGTTACCTACTTCGAATTCGCCTTTTAATACTTTTGTATACATATAGAAAGGAGACGACTTTAGAATAATCGCCAGGCCTTTACTTTACTAATGAACAAAGTTTTAACTGCACAATATATTACTTCGTTACATCTGTTCAATTATCTGAAGACATATCCAGGTATAGTTACTTTCCTGGCGTTCCTAACCCTGCGATACCTTAGTATTTGGTGTGATACCTTAGTACCTCAATCTCTTAACGTTTGAATGATAGTTTCAGCATCAAAGTACACGACTAAAACGATGTCTTCTTCGAGTCTGGATGCTATTCCTAAAGTTGACATAGACCCCTCCGGTGTATTCAAATATATATTGGTAAAAGTGTATGACAAGGAAAAAGACAACGAGGAGCCTTCGGTCACCATAGTCAGGGGATACCAGAGATGTAACTACCACTCAGACATATTTGATGAGGTAAATATGGTTTTAATGAAACAAAGACTTAATTAGAAAGGTAAAGTCTTACAAGAAACAGTACTTAAAACTAAATGAAGTACAGGTGAAAACATGGTCCAAATTAGTGTTTCTAGAATCTTAAAATAGATTTAGGTTCTAGGATTGAGGCCTTTACCCAGCAGTAGTATAGAAAAAAAAAAAAAAAGCTAGATGTATGGAATAAATTCAAAATTATGTTTATTGAAGCCATGGGCAGACTCCTATTGGGAAACAGGAGAGTACATGTTTGCCTTATTATCTTTTCCATTTCCTTTGCCTTATTATTAAAACAATGAAATCCGTAAACTTTGGAGTTTATACTTAGTACAATAAACTAAAATAAAATAATATCAGAGATATATTATAAAAAACTTCCACATTTCCCATAAACTAAAGCTTATTTCTTTTGTGTATTTCAGGTGCAAGCAAAACTAGAACCCCTGGACTGTGAGCCTCTTGGTGGTGGTAGAATATCTCATCAACCAGACAATAAGAAATTACATATCTATGGTTATTCCCAGGGTTATGGCAAAGCGGACCATGAGATAGCAGCTAAATTAATAAAGGATACCTACCCAGGATATACTATCACTGTTAGTGATGAGGGCTACTAAACTTTTTAATGTGTTTCATAATTTAATTTAATAAAATCATAAGCAAAAAGCTACAAAAAATCAAGATATTCTTTTTTTTCTATTCCAGTTCATTGTAAATATTGGTCAAAGAGTTTAAATAAATGGCATGAAATCATCTAAATTTGCAGCAAAGTCTTCAAAAGTGTTATTTTCACAGCTTACTTACTTATTTACATACAAAGTTTACCTCATTACATTATTAGTATTGTTTACTTCTTCATTGCTGTAATATTACAAGAATTAAATAACTTCAGAATAAATACTTCTTTCACACAATCTACTTTGTATGCAAGAGATTTGGTTAGTTTACATGTCAAGATCTGACAGCTATCTTTTGCTTGTGTAATATTTTTGTACTTGTGCTGAATTTTCGTGTATTTAATTATAATACTGTTTTTGCTAAGACCAAGGACTTTCTTTAGTCCTTGGTCTTAGATGTGTTTACTTAGTAATTTAGAGAGTAAATACTGCTAATGAATACTACATCATTAGAACTTACCTATCATGCTTAATATTTTAGACTAACAATTAGAGTGTAATAAATAGCCAATTAAAGCCTCAAATTATCTACACAGTGAACACCACACGAAGTTACAGAATTAATTATTTATTGAGTATGTAAATAATTCTTTACAAATGCTGTAGGCAATGATAGAATGTCTTTCATGTCCGAGATAAAATCTAATATTCCTTTTTCAGTTTTATATTTCAAACCGCAACCATGTCTTTAGCAACAATTCTGCATGTAGTACCAAAGGTGGACATTGAATCATCGGGCGAATTTAAATATTTATTGTTGAAAGTTTTTGATAAAACTAAAGAAAATGTAGTTGAATCAACTATTGTAAGGGGATACCAACGGTGCCAATTACATACAGAGCTATTAGAAGAGGTAATTATTTATTCCCCTTAAAACCAAGTGTCCCTTATGTTGAATAAAACTTTTTGATTTGATTTGAACTATGTGCCTATATTAAAGTAGTAGGAATTCTGAAAAGTTTATTAATATGTGGAAAAAAAGCAAACACCGTGAATTTTGCTTCCAAATCCATGGTACATTTTACATTCCAATTTCGCGCCATCTGTCTCAGATCGTAACATAGACAATCTATGTTACGCTCTGACTAGGCTGAAGGCTGAATAGTTTCTGGCTGCTTGCTTGTATGCTACCTCACCATCAGCAAAAAAAATCTCCGTAGAATATAGGCTTGTCTCATTATTATTTGTATCACATAATGAGTGGTCAAATGTCGCTTGGATACAATACTTAAGTACCTACCGGCAACCTTTATGGTTGTCTACCGATGTATACTATTTGTTCCGTACGCGCTACGAACTTCTTGATAATAATTGATCTTTTTTCAGGTTCGTGATAAACTAAAACCATTAACGGTCGAACCCCTGGGTGGTGGCATTATAATACATGCACCAGAGAAGAATAAGATTCACATCTTCGGTGAATCTGAGATGTATGGCGTAGCTGATCATGATGTTGCTGCTGTAATACTCCATGACGCCTACCCATTATATAGAATAACTTATAACTTTGATGGAAATCAATATTTTTTAATGTAGTTCTATTAATTACATTACATTGTTCGTAGATACAATATTACAACCTTTATGTACTTACTAGCGTACTGGTATTTTAATTCTATTTTAATAAAGTACATGGTACCGAGATGCACATGGAAAAACCTGAATATTTGAGGTAATGGGTAATAATAAGTTCGTCTATCCTACACAACAAAGTGGCATGGTGGTTTGGTGCAAACTGCAAAGATAAATAATGTTGAGTAGGAATGTGGGTTCAATCTGTGTCCACAGATAGTATATGTTATTTTATATTTTTTGACAAACTGTCAAATATCTGGCAATGGTGTCTACGGAAATGTTTTCGTTATCTATGATGTTAGCGGTGTTAGCAAGCGAAATGTATTCTTTATCTATAGTATCAGCATAGTGTCAGACAATCAGCGCTGTCAGACTGACAGACAGAATTGAATAATGTCTGTCTGTTAGTTAGTCACCTGTCAAAATCGGTTTGCAAGTTTGGTTTGGTGCCCTAAATAAATTCTTTTTCTATTTTTAATTTAATATTTCCAAATCTGCGTGAGTTTTGGGGGTTTAAATAAATATCATGAATCTTGGATCAAATAAAATGGATTCGAACTACACAGGTAAGCTTCGGAATTCGAAATGTTTTGACTATAATAAGCTACACCTCCAAGGTTACTGGAAGACGACAGTGGTATTTTTGGCATTCATGAAGCTTTTGCTTCTTATATATTAGATTAGGTGAATTACTATTATTGACGCTGTAATCTTATAAACTAGCCATGTAAATGATGTTTGCATTCTGTATAAAATAGTTGCGAATTGATTCTGTATAGCATATTTCACGTAAGTAAAGTATATTTGCATTTGCGGAGCTCAAATGTCGAATGCAATAATGTTATCGTCTCACTATATTTGTATGAGCATAGTCTTAGCCTTCACCAAAAAAGGACTGACTAAATCTTTTACACATCTATACAGATAAATAAATAGTTAATTTGTTATTTCAAATTGACTGCTTTTTACTAAATGTATGTGAAAGTATATAATCAGTCTATCAGTTTGTTCCGGCTAATGTCTGTAATAGCTGTATGGAATTTAATGGGACTCACTGGCAGATATCTGGTGTTACAAGGCGTAGCTTATGCTATATTTTGAAAACTAGGGGTCCATGAAAGAACCCACTCATGAAATAATAATAAAGTCTACTTTGGTGAAACCGTGGGGCACAGCATAGGTTATTTTTGTTATATTTTTCATACATTACTGGCTAATTACATATATCTCCATATTTTGTTATAGGAATGTGGGTGACTTTCTTCACGGCAGCAGGAATCCCATCAGATGTAGCAGCCACATATGCCCTCACCTTCACAGAGAACCGGATCCAGAATGACATGCTGCTGGATCTGAATAAGGAGTACTTGAGGGACATGGGGATCACACGGATGGGGGATGTTATTGCTATATTGCGGTGAGTCGTGTTGGACAATTAAATATAATTTTATCAAAAATGGTCGTACTGTTTCACTGCTTCGAAAAGATCCATTTGAATCTACTTTTAGTTTTGGAAATTTTAATTTTGTTATTCAAAACTTGATGCATGTCTGAATATTATTATGTATGTTTAGCCCTTATTTATCTTATGCCTTCTATCCAAAGCACACATATGTGTATACCAGACATCATCTAAATCCATTCACCTATTTTATCATGATGATGAACAAATGCAGTCTGACTGAATAGGGCATCATTTGTAAGAGTAAGTAACAAGTAAGAGTATTTGGGGTTGGCTCAATGTGTTCTTCTCTTCCATTTCTCTCTATCAGCCAACATCAGTATTCATTCCCATTTTAACGATATCATCCTTCACACAATCCGTCCATTGTTTCTTAGGTCTTCCTTTCCCCTTACCATCCACATTCATAAACTAAACTTTTGTGGCTTAACTAACATATAATAATTAACTTGAATGTTGCAGTCACGCAAAGCAAGTTCACGAGAGTACAGCGCGTGACAGAGTGCTGAGCTCCGCTGTCAGTATCAAGGTGCCGGTGGCGGCCGTCACCGGGCGCACCACCTCACCATCATCACGTAAGGCATCCATCATCAACCACATTAACATTATGAATACATGTGATATTGTGCTGTCAGTCGTCACAGCATCATCAGTAATTTAAGAAAACATAATCATTCTGCCATCTAACTTATTGTGCCATATTATTATTATTAATAGTGAATGTTGTTCTCAAACAATATAAATATAAAAAAATATTTTTTTACTATGGGCACTAGGTTCCTTGTTAAAAGAATATTTTAAATTTAATTGTAAATAATTTCTTTGGCAGCCGCTAGTCGTATTCTGGAGCGCTACACACGTAACGCTCAAGTGCAGGAGTCACCCATCACACCCCCTCAGAAGAGAAAACCTGTTGACACTGGGTAGGTTAAAAAGCGGATACAAATAAATAGTCACAATCTGTATTTAGCATACAATTCAAAATTTAAAGTTTGAAAAGACTTCTTACTTACCCATACTTCTTAACATATTCACTGCTGAAATTTCATCTTCGTAAATTCTCTAACAGTTGGACGCGCAGGTGCGTCGTTAGCAGTGAACGCGTTAAAGTACTTTCAAATCGTCAAAGGATTCAGAAAATACATTATGCATGATAATAAGTGTTATAAGACATATGTATAGTGACTTAGACGGCGATGGATTCGCCCTCTGTCATGCTGGCCCTTAGTCATAGGCTTACCCCTTGGAGAACCTTCTGGGGTGGTGTGAGCATATTTTTTTTAGTGTGTATGTCTATTTGTAGATGCATGGAGAGGGAGGACACAGATGCCAATGTCAAGAAAGCTCGCCTCATTAGGTTTACAGCACCCCCTCAGTCAACAGTGAAAGAAGGTATGTTTGTAACAGAGACTTATAAAGGCACTGCTTACTAGGGGTCTACCATCATAGGATAAAACAGGGCATATTAAGACCTCCTTTGTTCTGACTTTTAATTTTACGGTACCAAAATGAAATGTCAAAGCTCAGAAATTCTTAATACTATGTTTAAACTGATGATGGTAGACTAATATATCATCATTAAGTGCTATTCTGGAATTCATTGTTTTATAATTTTTATTATACACCTCATTGGTCTAGTGGTTGCAAACTCTACTGCGGAACATGTGGTCCTGGGTTGAATCCCCAGGTCTATCAAAGGGCCCGGTAGCTCGGAGTCTGGATAAATGCGGTAAATTGCAATAGGCCGCCGTTTTACATGGCACTTAAATATAACTAGCAATATGGGTGTAAGTATACTAACCTTACGGGGGGTATAAAGGCGTGAGCATAATGTTATATTTATTTCAGGTACGTCAAACAAAACAGTATTCTCAAGGCTGGGCAACACTGAGGCGGTTTCAACAAAACCTGCGACTTCTAAAGCCTCCGTGAAGCCCATTTACGCGCGGTTGGGCTCTAAAACTGAGGATTCAGTTGTGCCTATCGAAAGAGATGCACTCAAATACGAGGGCATTTTAAAGGCGGCTCCCGCTAAAAAAGTGGTCACAGTGACTACTCTTAGGAACGACATGAGGCAAATAGCTTTGGGATGCACCATGAGGGCTGATGAAACCCCAGTGAGTGTTAGAGACAAGCTTATGATACCCAAGAGTAAGTCGGTCAAGTTCTCCAATCAAGTTCAGTACAAGGAAATAGAGGCGGTACAAAAGGCAGCCAAGAAGGAAACGGCCATCTTCAATAAACCAGAAAGGAGGTTGTCTATGCCTGAAATTAACGGTGTTAAGGCCAGGCTTGGCGTTAAGAGTGCGAGCACTTCGACTATTACGAGAAGTGCTAGTACTTCGGCGATTGCGAGGACTGCTACTTCGCCAGTTGCTAGAGGTGCCTCTTTGCCAGTTGCAAGAAGTACCACTTTGCCAGTTGCAAGAAGTGCTAAATTGCCAGTTGCCAGGAGTGCTAGCAATCTGACAGTCACCAAGAACCCTAACAATTTGACCATCACAAGGAATGTGTTCAACAGACTCGGTGTTTGATTGTGTAAAAGACTTTGTGCTGTGAATTTGACTATTAAAGTGGACTCTAGCGTTGTCTATGAGGAAGCAAGTGTTGGAAGATGAACACGAGTGTAAGTTGTGACTTGAATTCAATTTTTATAATTGACTAGTAGGTTAAGTTTTTGTATTACAAACTTGTAGGGCCGCACATACACAATTATTGATTATTTATCGTTAAACATGATCAGTGTCTATGTATTATTAGGATTCACGGTGGAATGTTTTGCCAAAGGTGTAAACTCAAGTATCTTTATTCGATAGACTTTATACAAAGTACTTTCAAATCGTCAGAATGACACAGTACACAGGATTAATACATACTACCGCCAGGTTCGGAAGGTTGCTTTTATTGAGAAGAACCTGGCAAGAAACTCGATTGATGTATCAATCAATAGCAGCAATAGGTATTTTCAGATATCCCCATACACTTTTAATACATTTGAATGGAGGCATAAACAGAAGTCAACGACCCCTGTGGCACTGAATATGTTAAATAAATGTTTTACTGAATATAAAACTGTTGTGAAATCCTAAATTCAAATGCACGTCAGAGTTCTAAAATGGTGAGTCTGTCTCGGTCTTTCCAGAAGGGTCCCCGAACGGGTCCTTCTTTTCACCGAAGATTACATCCCTACCTCTTACTTATACCCATATTTCGGAGCTTTATTTAATAACTGGGCTAGTAGACAAAGTAACATTATCCTCATGCTTCGCTAGTAGAAACGATACAAAATGTACAGGAATTACATATGTCACGTGACTGAATTATGTAATTTCCGTCAGAATGTTCCTTTGTCTAGGTCTACTGGCTTCTTTTCGCGGATACCGCACGCGTTTTATTAGGGATCTCTTATTTAACTCTATTACCATTATAGCCAGTACTTTTGAACTGTTGAAACAAGTAATAGGGCTAATCTATACATCTATATCTATACAGATAAATAAAATTGAAGTGTCTGTTTGCAATTCCAAAATAACAGCTATTTACTAAATGTATATGAAAGTATATACGCTACTGACACTAAAATACCAAGTTTTAAATTTTTTCTCTCTCTGTCTGTCTGTTTGTTCCGGGTAATCTCTGAAACGGCTGGACCGATTTTAAAGGGTCTTTCACTGGCAGGTAGCTGATGTTTTAAGGAGTAACTTAGGCTACTTTTATTTATTAAATATATTAGGGTTCCCCGACAATTAGGATGAAACTTAATCTACGCGGGTGAAACCGCGGGGCACAGCTTGTGCATGCATAATAAAAACTTATGTTTTAATGCTATCATTTTATATGTATGACCATGACATTAAAATCAAAAATATTTTTGTATAAGATTCTTAGATTATCTTAATTTTCTTTCATATTTGAATCTCTAAAGTCTAGACCACAATTGCATTCTAACTATTTATAGAAACCCAAATGTTACAGCGAACATTACGCAAAGTGGTTGCACTATTTCTGATTTTGGTTTTTGTATTACATAATATTGTCTAGTCTGCTTGTATTCTGTTGTGTTGTAAGTTTAAAAATACATACTCTACTTTAAAGTAATCATTCTGGGGCCCAACCATGAGCTCTTATTGCAATGATAATTCAGTTATGCGAAAGTGACAGATGTATACACGTCACATACATCTGTCTCATAAATGAGTGAAACTATTATGGCAATAAGAGCTTATGGTAAGGCCCCTGATCAGTGTCACATGTATAGGTTTTGACACTTTCGAACGTCGTCGCCTGACCTTCCGTTTTGCGCTTTTTTTGTATGGAGACGTAAAACTTCCTACAATCGCCGCTTGGGGCGCTTTTTAACGTTGCCATACAAAATGAGGAAATCACGCAGGCGACATCGTCAATGTAAAAACAAGTTAAACCTTTACTTGGAGTAGAAACCGTATGAAAGAGAGTTAGTATGAAAATTTAACATTTAAATAAAATAAACTAATGAAATTAATTATTACAGGCCATTGCTTCACCACTAAAAATCATCGTAGTTTTACTTTATCTGCTAAATAATATTTTTTTGTGGTTTGATTGAGTAACAATAATTTAATTGAAAAATTTAAAGAGCTTGCGCATTTATTTTTGTAATATAATAAATAGATGGTTTTTTGTGAACGCGGTAAATTCTGGCGCCCGACAATGGTGAAAAAATATTCTTTAATAATATATTTGTTTTCATTTAGTTTGTAACAAAATGACCTCACTTTCATTAACCACCTAGATTGATGGATTGATTCAAATAAAAAGCTAATGTTGCTTAATTCACAAGTCAATAGAAAACTAGGATCTGTCCGTATGTCTGTATGTTCCTCACCGAATTTATAATTGATAATTAAAACTGTTTATGTATAAATAAATGAATCAAATAGTTTAGTTTCATTGTAAATATTCGCTATAGTGCTATTTTATAATAATTTGAAGAAGTGGGTGATTTCGTAAAATGGTTCGTAAATTCGTTGTTCTTCAACCACTGAATTGGCGCTTACCCACTGCCACGATGTCGGGCCGAAAGCATCACCCTGCACTGTGTCGTCGCCCAAAATCGTTGACTACAAAGACAGTGTGAAAGCGTTCAGTAGTAATTGTATCCAACTACTAGTCCGACGATATCGTGTCGTTGCCGTTATCGTCCAGTGTGAAAGCGCCCATTAGGCTATATTTTATTTGACATGTCGCGTCAGTAGTCATTTTGAAGGTTTGTTTGGCGCTAACGCGAACATACCCATGTGCAGGAGGCCTAGACAAAGTGACATTCTCCCACGCTTCGCTAATAGAAACGATTAAAAATGTATGGAAATGACATAAATCAGTCACGTGACATATGTAATTTCTGTGAGGATAATGTTACTTTGTCTACAGCAACAGGGCCCAAACCATGAGCTCTTATTGCAATGTTAATTCAGTTGTGCGAAAGTGACAGATCATATAAATCTGTCTCATAAATGAGTGAAACTATCATGGCAATAAGAGCTCATGGTAAGGCCCCAGTTCTCCTCACTTTATTAGAGGACGGCCCCTCCAGCGAGGGATACCTTCGATAAGAACCAATATAATCGCTTCATTCACCTAGCCTCTCAGGGGACAGTGATTCTATTGATTTTTAACAAACACATCCCTAGCTTCGCATCCACGCACATCTCTGGTGGAAACGCACTAATAGATGGCCAGCCGTTGTACCTGGTATTTTGGGATAACTGTTCTATCTTAATAAATATTTTGTGGTTGGATTATAACGAATTGTAATTGTACCCACTTCATTTACAATTTGTTCTATTTATGAAGATTTAAGAATGAATAAAAATGTATGAAAAGTTCTGATGTACGGTATAAATTGAACGTCCCTTGTCCCTATTATATATTGAAGAAACTAATATGTTACTTCCACTATCCTCCGTAAAGGACAGGGGCCCAACCATGAGCTCTTATTGCAATGTTAATTCAGTTGTGCGACAGTGACAGATGTATGCTCGTCACGTACATCTGTCTCATAAATGAGTGAAACTATCATGGCAATAAGAGCCCAGATATATACGCGTAAGAGTATACGCGTAAAGTCAAAGTCAAAAATATCTTTATTCGATTAGACGTTTTACAAAGTACTTTCAAATGGTCAGAATAACATAATTCCCAGGATTATACATGCTACCGCCAGGTTCGGAAGGTTGCTTTTACGAAGAACCTGGCAAGAAACTCAGGAATAACTTTTTTAAAAATATTATTAAAAAAATTTAATACTAAATAATAACATAAGAAATTTTTATTTATTTATTTATTTATTTAAACCTTGTTAGAACGGCTATAAGCCACTTACACTAATAGGTACGCACTTTACTCAGTCTTCTCGCAGTACTCCAAGCATACTGACATGATATCCTTCCATTCATCCGCAAACAAATCACATTCAGGATAGTTGTCCACAAGAGCGTTGAGTGCGGAGAGGTTGCGGGGGACAGGGGATCGTGCCCGGGCGACCGTACGGCTCCCGGGTACACTAAACAGTCTATGTTTTCGATTACGAGTATAGTTATCGGGCACATGGAACCGACACAGTTGCTCATGAAGGACTGGAGCATCGATGTGACCATGAATTGTCTTCAGCATCGTTACCATCTGTTCTCGTTTCCTCCTGACCTTCAAGGAATTATATCCTAGACTGCCAAGGAGGAACTGCGTTGGGTATGTTTTGTTTTTGATGAATATTATATTTATGTGAAATGTTTTTTTTATGTCTGTGCCGTAGGTATATACTTTCATATGCATTTAGTGAAAAACTGTTATATTGGAATTACAAACAGACACTTCAATTTTATTTATCTGTAACTATGTAGGTATAGATAAAGCATTATGTTTAAAGAATTTATTTTATCGCTTAAGCTCTTAACCGCAGTATTTATTTAACTGAGTAACCATTACCAACCGTTAATCTGTAACTGGGCAACAATTGGTTATATTCAATTGCAGATCTTATTTAACTATTAATTCATGGTAAATAACAATATTTACCTAGGTTCTAGCCCAAGGTGCTTTGGATTTTGAAAGCACATGATAAAAACTAAAATATCAACTTTCTTTACAATTAGTTATTCCGCTGCGGCGACTAAAAAATAAGTGTTTGATTTGGGTCGCATTGTCTTGTTTGGAAATAAATAGTTACAACAAAAGGTGCGATCGATTTTTAAAATGTTGCACGAATTGTGTAAAGTTTACAAGCCTGGGGTTCTCTTTCTCCGTAAACGAATCTTCGCGAACGAACGAAAATCAAACGAAGTTTCTTAGTTGTTTTTATCGAACTCAAGCTTACGTTCTGTTAATGATTTAATTAAAGTAGGTTTAGACCATAGAAGCGTCAAAGTATTTTCTAGCAGACCACGTTTGGATTTAAATGTATGAATAAGAACCGTGGTAGGATCTTTGATACCTTTCGGCTGAAGATATGTTTTTGTGAGAGAGCGAGTAGGCCCCCTGAGCTGCAAGCTATGAAGGGACTGGTGAATACCTATATTGTGACGTATGTAGGTACCTGGATTACATTTAATTTGGAATGGTATTTCCAACGGTGGTAGGTCTGTAGGCATAAAGTACCTTTGAATGCATAGTATTGTCATTTTATGAGTCTCTGTCTATATGTAGGGCACAAAGCGAATAAAATCATACGCAGTCCACTATTTCTTCTTGCGCGGACCTGTGATCCACATGGGTCATTATTTAAAAGCATCGTTTAAGGGAACATTTCGCACGTCTACACGATAATGTTTTTTAAAAGATAGTACATACCTACCTATTTTGATTTTATAATTCACAACCAAAGGGTAAGAATTACCTACTTTACTATTTCGGGAGCCAAGACATGGGCTCGCAGTCACTACCGTTGAAACTCGTTCATTTGACAACGCTTATTGTAAGTAGGTGGGTAGGCACGTGAAGTATTAAGCAAGTACAGTGTCGGATTTAGAGGTCTGAAGGCCTCGGCAAACAAATTTCTTTCTTTTTCCAAATTAGTTTCCTAATAAACAGGATTTTTTTCCGAAGTATTTATTGTGGAGGGGTCTTTTTTGGAGGCCCTGGGCTGAAACCCCGGTTGCCTCCCCCCTAAACCCGGGCCTGAACAAGTAATCAATATTATAAGAAAAACAAAAAAGGTAGTTTTTGAAGTCTATTAACTATTCAATTACTTTTGATATCTTGTAACAAGCGTGAATTCGGTTGCTTTACACCAAACAGATTCAAATTGTCCGTCCTTCCGGAACGTAGAGCTATCAAAAATCAGTCACGCACACAGCTAGATACTAGAAGAATTTGAATTCATAGTGTTCTGCAGACCGTGCAATCGGTAAAGTATCAACGGGCTATTTAAGTAAGTCCTCATCTCAATTTCGTTTTGCAGTATCCTAATACTATACTTGGTATAATACCCCATGACCCATATACCATACTAAAGATATGGTATTGGTATGGTCTAGGGATCGGGTACAACGTGGAAACATCCGCATACTCACATAATATTTTGATAATTAAGTAACTGTTTTATTAATTACCGTGCATCAAACAAGGTATCCAATCAATTACAGTTTCTTTAGATAGTATATTTCGCATAGGTACTTATTGATGGAATATTGTTTCGAAGGTTTTTACAAGTCACCATCCCAAGTTCAGTGCAAAGGTCACATAGCCTACCTACTAAGTACTTTCCTACGTCAATTTGCTTTGTCCTGTGTTGTCGCAAAGGTCCCCTTTTCTCCCCGAGATGACATTTTATAGTGAGAACAATCTATGCTAATACCTTTTTTTTCAAAGGGTGTTTATAGATTCTGTGATAAGCCTGCTGGAAGCGGCTTGCCATTAGCCGGAACACACGCTTGTCCGTCCACCTACTTTTAAACTATAAAATTAATATCGCTATAATGCTGCCATTTTACGAAGTTATAATACCTAAAATGTCGATGAGTCCCAAGTGATTTTTCAAACAAAACTGTCTCCCCGAGACCGCTCTTCCAGTGAAAGTGAACTAGACCACTAGGTTTCAAGAACAGCTTCAACAGCTAAGGTGCCCGCGGATCCGCTGACCGTTACCACTGCTTAAGAGTAGGGTTGCCATCTCTTAAATTTGCCAACCAGAACAAGACGCGTGAAAATCTGGATTTTAGAGACTAGAACCCGCACATGTCAACATGTTTTTTTTAAACAGTGTAATAAAAATCAGTTGAAAATGTCATAAATCACATTATTCATTGTTTTTATTTTCCATTATACCTTACAAAACAGAATTCCTATTACAGTTTGTTACAGACACACTCAAATATTAATGACAGTTCTGTAAAAGTTGTATCACGTTAAATCAGGCGCCTTACCATGAGCTCTTATTGCCATGATAGTTTCACTCATTTATGAGACAGATGTATTTGACGTGCATACATCTGTCACTGTCGCACAACTGAATTATCATTGCAATAAGAGCTCATGGTTAGTCCCCTGATCAAATGTACATTAGAATATAATATACATGGATTATGATATTTAAATATAATTTATTAAAATATTTAGTAGAGCATGCAAGAATTGGAAAATATTTTTGCACCTAATACCCTCAGCAGAAATCGAACCCGCGACTTCTGAGACCGGGTAATAAACAGCGCAACCTTTAGAAGTGTGCGAAAAGTGAAACAATCAATTATTTTTGATTAAGTCAGAGTCAGACAAAATAAAGACTGAGAAAAAACGTGACTGAGGAGCAATAAAGCTATTTATTTCGAGGCACAGACTTAAGCATTTTTTTATTTCGAAATCTACTTCTCATCCTACGTTTTAAAATTTTTACTGTCTTTATTTAATTATATTATTATTTTTCAGTAGTTCTTGAAATAGAGTTGGTACAATAAATATTTAATAACTAGGTAAAGTATCATTTCCCATAGCAATATTGTTGCACTTGAGACAGTGGGATGTTGGCAAAGTTTGTTCAAAAAACGACTGCAAAACAATCTTATCAATTTCACGATCGAGACTGAAATCGATTTTCCCGTTTCAAACATCCAAATCCTTGGTTTCTCAAACTGATGCCCGCCTCGAGCGTGAAAATCAACCGTGTTGTAACACACCCTTTGATGGCCGTTACATCGGTGAGTACCTACCTATCTACTTCTATTTATTCTGTGGCATCGGTGAAGGTGACGCTGTCTTCTTATTTTATTCAGCTCATTGGCTATTACAAGTTTATAACACTCGCTAATTGCATAACCTACTCCCAAACCTATTGTCGTGCGCGGCACCCGGCTACTCGCAACGGAATTGTATTGCCGATCGGACATAGGAAGTAATTTACTTATATAGTATTGTTTATTCACCATTTAAGTATAACATAATCGACTGCTTATTTATTTGTGAATCTGTGACATAACCGGGATACTAGCGAGCATAGCCGTGGTGGCTGTAGTAGGTCGTTGGTTGCGGTCGCGCGCGCAGCCATATAATAGCGCAGAGGGAGCCGCGCCTCGCAGTGCCGCTCCCGCTGTCTCCGACACGACACGCCGCCATCATGGGGACACCGGTCAGTTCCACCACTTCACCTAATTTTCTCACAGTCATCTATCCAAACCTACAATTAAAATTAATTAACTACGTTTTTTCCTTTTGCAGGCATTACTGGCTGTTGTCTGCTGGCTCGCTACAAGTGACGTAGGACTAGCGAATAATGTGAACAGTTCAAAAGTTGTAGACCACATAAGTGAAGCTAGTGCCCCGCGGTTATACCGCAATGTGCCTGCGGGCGTATACGCGAGCGCGGCTCCCTACGGGGCCTACTCCATACAATTTCCTCGCTTCGTTACTGCACCCAAGACTGCTGCGTCCCACCCCGTGCCAGTGCTGCACAATATCAACGGATACCTGAGAGATTCGTATGGCAACAGGTTCACGGGCCCACCCCACGCCATGACCTACAAGAGTGCCTTCCCCCAGCAGTTTCTGCAGATTCAAGCGCTCCCGGAACATTTAGCTGAGCCTCTGTCAGCTTCAGCATCGCCGTTCCAATTTCAACCATCTACTTCATCGCAGTTTCCTGGTGCTCATTTCTCGTTTCCTTCACTGCAAGGCCCAACGCCCACGCCATTAAATCATTTTGGAGGGTCCTCGCAACCTTTGGTGTACGCTGGAAACATACGCACGTTAGCCTCACCACCCACACACCAAGTGGGAGTTAAAGCAGCCCAACAGCAACCGAATAACCAAGCTGTATTTGTCAAAGGCCATGACCAGATAAATAACGATCAGAAATTCCAGCGTTTACAAGAAGTACTCCATAATGGAAATAGCCACGGCGGGCCCAGTCATAAAGAAGTAGGAAACCCAGAAGCAGCCCCCGCACAGACAGCTATTACAACCGTTGTGAATGGAAAGCAAACTGTGATAAATTTAGAAACGAATCCTCCTATACCTCAGCTTGATCTCAGTCTACTGGAGCCGTTAACATTCGCGAATCCTTTAGTACCACAAGTGCAACATTTTTTACCAAGAATACCAAATGCTGTCTATCAGAAGCTACCACAGGCAAATGTTAATGGCGCTAAAAACTACCAAAAAGAATTTGTAATTCAGAAAACGAAGACTTATGAAGGCGGACACTTACAAGGAAAACCTCAAAAGATTGCGCCTAAGAAGAAACAGAAGAAGCCTCAGGTTGAAGTGCACATCCACAGAAGTTTGCCAGCAAAACCAACAGTAATAATAACAGGAACACCAAATGGAAGTCCAGAATTTTCATATGAAATTAATTCGCCGACTTACAAAGAAACTTACAAAGAGAAAGCAATCAAATATAACAAGGAAACTATGTCGGAGCCGGTTCATTACAGTTATGGGAAGAATACTCAAAGTGAACCAGTGACTTACAGTTATACACATCATTCCAAAGAGCCAGCGCAGATTAAACAAGTAAATTACGAGGGCAATGGACAGGGGCCGACGCAGTTAATATATACCTTCAAACCAGACGAACTCGAACACAGCGATGATGAGGATCCCCGACATTCTCCCAGCCAACAACAGCCCGCAGATTCAGGAGAATCTAACGATGAGTTAGAACAAGATGCTCCTATTTACCATCAACAGAAAGAGCATTATTTGGAAGCTCATACTAGACCTAATAACAATCCGGAGCATAGAGTACACTATGTAGAAGTCCCGAAACAAATTCATAACCACAATTCAGGACACAGAGAATATTATGAGGAAGTTCCGAAGAAACCCCACAATTATAATCCTGAGCATAAAGAACAGTATACAGACACAGCTAAGAAGCCACAACCCAAGGAACAGTATGAAGAAACACCAAAAAAGCAGCATTACTATAATCCAGGACATGGGGATTCCTCGAACAAGCCGCATAATCATCCCGAACACAGGGAGCACTATAAAGAAACTGAAAAGAGGCCAAACAACTATAACTCAGAAAACAGGGAACATTATGAAGAAACCCCGAGAAAGGTGGCTAATTATAATCCGGAACCTCGAGAACACTATAATGAAGCGCCAAAAAAGACACACAACCATAACTCTGAATCCAGGGAGCAGTATGAACAAGCTCCGAGGAAGGCGGCTCACTATCATCCAGAACCCAGGGAACACTACGAAGAAGAGCCAAAGAAGCCACATAACTATAACTCAGAACCTAAGGAGCAGTATGAACAAGCTCCGAGGAAAGTGGCTCACTATAATCCGGCACCTCGGGAACACTATGACGAAGCTCCAAAGAAGCCGCATTATAATTCGAACCCCAAGGAACAGTATGAAGAAGCCCCGAGAAAGGTGGCCAATTATAATCCGGAACCTCGGGAACACTATGACGAAGCGCCAAAGAAATCACACAACTACAACTCAAAACCCAAAGAACAGTATGAAGAAATTCCGCCGAAGGCATACAACCAGGAACAAAGAGATCACTATCCACCGAGACAAGAAGTTCGTCATGAAATAATTCACAACAACCCTCCGAATCAGTATTCTCAACCTATAGAAGTACCACTTCAAAATGCCAAAGAATTTGAGGCAATAACACCGGAATATGACGAAGACATCCGTTTGTTACCTACACATGCACCGCATGCTCCACATCCTACACACGGTTCGGACACTCGGTATGGGGCTATTAGAGTAGACCCAAATCAACATGTGCAACATAAAGCACCACCGCATTCAGAAGACGAACCGTCTCGCGACGAGCCACAACATCACCCATATGAAAGGGAACATCACCACTCTGCTCCGCACGAGCATATAAAAGCTAACGGACCAGCGGCCCATATTCATGAACAAACCAAACTGATCATAATGCAGGAAGAAACTCCGGAAGAAATGCACTCCTTGAGAGAACAGATGATGGCAGAAATGATCAAACAAGAAGAAAATAACGAGGAAGATTTTGAAAAGGCTTACCAGAATGCTGCTATAGGATTCCCAACTTTCGAAAAACAAGCTTTGGAGATAGAAAAAAACATTTATGATCCGAGAGGTTATGGCGTACCTCGCGATCACGCTGAATACGTGCTTGAAAATTCACCGTTCCAGCAATATCAGGAGGAAGGAGACGACTACCCAACCAGTACCCGATCGAACTACAAAGATGTAAGGGACAAAAATAAAGACGGATATTACTCAGAATACTCCGTTGCTAGACCGGAAAGCTTACAAGACAGATATCACAAAAAAGATGACTACTTCAAACTATACAAGCAACACAAACCAGAAAGATATTATTCAGAAGTAGAGCATGACGATAAAAAGGAAGAAAAGAAGAGCGCTAAGTATACAGCTCTACCTACGTATAGCTACGATCACGAGCCGGATCAAAATAAGAAACAGTTCGCGCAGTATAAGGCAGCGCCTCAGGCATTCGCGGAGTATGATTACTCGAACACACACCCTACAGCGCCCCGGGACAACTCTGCGTTCGCGTCTCGACCGCATCAACAATACGGTAAAATACTGACTCATTTCGTTGAGCCTCAATTCCAGTACGGATTCGAGCCGATTTCCCTTCCGCGCCTACTGGACAGTGAACTGTCTGCGATGGCGAGCAACGATAATCTCGAAAGTGAAAAGCCTGGCATGAGGAAAAAAATATACAAAGAGAACTGGTACATAAAGAAAACTAGCACGTCCGGAGTGGAGCCCGCTAGCTGATAAGACTTATTTATTATTGTTATGTTAATAGTTGTTAATGTTATAGTCGCAATAGTAAGTTAAAATAAATTTTAAAACATGTTACTTATGCCATTTTTCTCCCATTCGTAATATTTGACAGAATATTACCATAATGATCCCAATGCCAAATGGTCACAATTTCGTTTCAAGTGAGTAGTTTCGACAATTGCTGCAGTAAGGCGTCCCGGTTACGCAATATAACTTTCGCTATCGAATATATTACGTGATGACAACTATTTTTCGATTACATTTTTTGTTCATCCATAAATAGAAAACGGTGTAAGTAGTGAATAGAGTCAGAGACCGTGGCTTAAGCAAAAAGAAATACTCCCAACTGTGATTTTACATGTAACTGAATCCAAAGAATCAATGATGCAACTCTAGAGGAAATAAATTGTTTTCCATAATTTTCGCAACACTGATACCAAATTGGCAACACTCAATCTAATAATTAATTATAGATATTATGCGAGACCTTGTAGCTTTTCGGTTTCATTAAAATACTTTGTGAGTCAAATATCGCTGATGCTTTTATAAACATTACAACATTTTCTATCGCAGAAAAACCGTTCAGATAAGGTCAGGCATTACTGACTTGGGCAATGTTTGATTTGTAAAGCTAAGTCAATTGCAGATCTAAGTTGTTTAGAAATTATAATAAAAACAATACTGTCGGTGTTACTACAGGTGCATACTGCAAATTTAAACTAATTTGACTTTCAAACGATTTATTTGTTGTAATGGAACTAATTGATGAACGTTATTGCTTAGTTCGTTTTACAAAAGAGGAATGTATCTTATAGGGTTTATTTCAATACTGAAAGGTAACTTAATATTAAATTAACATTAGGAATCTACTTCACAAATTATTTGCTTATATTTATGTGTTGGATCTATGTGACTAGTGACATTCAATAAATAAATGGTATAAATTCGAAAATTTCTAACCACTTGCTACAATTTAATTCTAGAGAGATTATTTGTTGTAGATAAATTATAAAAATACAATTCTAACATAGGCAAATAGATGGCTGGTGGTTATATACTACGTGATGTAGCGAAGGAATTCAGTTACTTTTCTTTATAACTCTTAACTGCTATCTTTCCTTTCTGTTTGTTTCTGAATCGCCTTGAGTTCTTTGGTTTTTTCTGAAACGCCTCATAGATAACAAAATAAGTGAAGCGACTCCCATGCTCAAGGCTATAATTCCTACTATTGATACACCTATTGAGATGTGGCTTGGATTATCCATGTCGAATATTTCGCCGATCAAAGCGACAGGTCTTAATATCTTGACTACAGGTTCGCAGCCAGATTCCCTCACATACTTCGCCCAGGTTCTGTAGGCGTAGGTCAGCTCTCTGGGCTTCACGAACGGTCTCCTGCCAGGTACGGTCTTGTTTACCGTTATTGACATATTCCTTAGTTGAGTTTCATTGTAGTGACAATAGAGATGCTTCTTCTTCTTGTTTCCTTTCACGACGATGTCTTTTTCCGCGCTTTTGGCTCCAATGAGCACGTCCAAGTCACCCTTAATCATATTGGCCCAGTCCCACATCTCGGCGATTTTACAATCGCATAAGAATGGGTTTCCAAGTAAATTCAAGGAATATAATTTGGGGTTATTGGCGAATACCTGAGGATCAATCGTACTTAAATTGTTGCCGCTTAGGTTTATCTTCTCAAGTTGGCGAAGATTCTCCAGGAACATTAAACTTCCATCAGCAGATCTGAGTCGATTCCCGGCTAGGTTTAAATCAGTTAAGTTTTCAGTAGTACTGAAAGCATCAGCGTTTAGTGAGGTTATGTTACAATTGCTTAGGTCTAGTATTGTGACTTGAGATAATTGTTTTGGGAATAGAGGGCCTGCTGGAGGGATTACTAGAGGATTTCCGCCAAGTCTTATTTCTCTCAGATCCGTGTATGTTAGGTTTTTAAAGAATGCATTTGAATTTAAAGGTCTTTTCAGGCCGCATAATTCCAATTCAAGTGTAGTCAGTTGCGTCAGGTTTCCAAATAGCCCAGCTTCTAGGGACAGTAAATCATTGCCAGACAGGACGAGTCTCTTCATTGAAGTCATTTTTGCAAATGAATCTGGTCCGATGTACGATAAGTTACTGTAGCCCATGTTCAGATACTCCAGCTTCTCAAGAGGCGCCAACAATTGG
Organism: Watsonalla cultraria; assembly: GCA_964035505.1. Classification (NCBI taxonomy): domain Eukaryota; kingdom Metazoa; phylum Arthropoda; class Insecta; order Lepidoptera; family Drepanidae; genus Watsonalla; species Watsonalla cultraria. The sequence continues at coordinate 1,373,950 of OZ037712.1, read as the reverse complement.
GTGAACACATTAACCAGCGGGTTGTGTGAGATGTCTAGTTCTTGTAAGTTATCGAAAACGTTGAATGTATTAGGAAGATTTCTGAGCCCACAATTGCTCAAGAATAACTTTTCTAGCTTCGGCAAGGGCGCCAAGGCTTCTTTTAGGTCTGGTGCGAATAGAGGATTGCCAGAAAGGTATAAACTTTTCAATCGCGTTGCGTTGGCAAATGCTTCGCCGGTAATAGGCCCCTGAATTTTACAGTTTGATAGATCTAATAATTCCAAATGATTTACGCTGTTTCCCAACGTCGCTGCGACATCCAAATCTCGTAACTCGTTGTCGGCCAAAATAAGTGTGACTAAATTGGTACAGTTGGAAAATGTGTCCTCAGACAGTGAGGTAAGTCCCGATTTTCTCAGGTTCAAGTACTCCAGTCTGACGAGCTTCCCAAGTACTTCGGGCCAGTCTGTATCGGAGAGGGAATTTCCTGCGAGCTCGAGGTTCTTGAGATTTACTGCGGATGAAAAGGCGCTCTCTGATATAGTAGTGAGTTTGCAGTCATTGAGTTTTAGAGTGTCTAAACTAGTGAGCACATCAAACAGACCTGCCTCTAAGGTCTTGAGCGGATTGTTTGACAAGTCAATCGTTGTCAACGAAGTGATGTTGTCGAAGAACTGTGAGCTGATATTGGAAATATTGCAAGAGCTGATGTCAAGGTATTGCAGAGTGCTGGAGATGAGGAAGGGGCCTTCGATGTTGCCTATAGGGTTGTCTTGCAACTCCACGTTCAATAATCCTCGCGAGTCTCTGAAAAGAAAGTAAGAAATTGTAAGAAAAATACATACTAGGAAGTTCGAAATCTTTGTAATAAAAAAATAAATTCGCTCTACTAAGAAGAAAATGGTTTTGGTCATACTGGATTAATGATATTGACATGGCCTTATATGGTGTATACAGTAAGGTTATTGATGTATGAATACAAATAGCCTGGCGCTGCGGAAGTGAGGAAGGTAATGAATGCCAACGATCGCATGAGTAGAGAAACAAATTATGCACACGCGCCCATAGACAGTAAGAGTAGCTAGATGTGGTATATGTTCCGGCTCGTATCACGCAAGACCTTTGATGATGAGGAATGTGTCTGTAGACGTGTAAACGGTCAACTAGCGAACAAATTCAATTTGCATTCGTTGTGTGACTATTATCTAATATTGGCGCGAGGCAGCAATTGTCGCGTTCTGCTCGTCGCTATAACAAGTTCAAACTAAATTGGTACAATTTTATCATCAGCATTGTGTGCCCGGGGATGAATGTCAACCTCGCAAACAATGGCTGTCCGTGAGAATATACTTACCTATAAATAAGTGTGCAGTCAACTAAGCCCATACACATCTATCTACGATTACATGACTCATAATTTACGTTAATGCGGGTTGCGGGTAATGGCTTGACACTCGTCATATTCAACGAGAGACCAATTATCCGTTGATAATAATCGCTCTGTTAAAAGTTCATGATCGCCAATGGTTAATTTCTAAACAAAAGCCAGAGTTAATTAAACTATCTTGCGGATAAATTAGCAGGCATTGCAATTCGTTGCTTGAAATTGGATTAAGTACCTACACGTTTCAATGTTGAAGATTTTTGAAATATTATTCGGAATAGTTAGAATAAGAATATGTACTTACAAGAACGCTTCAGGATCAACGTAGGTAATGTTGTTTCCTGATAAATCGACGTCGATGAGGTACTCCAGACCCTTGAAGGCCTGTCTTTCAAGTCTTGTGATCTTATTGTCAGCAATTTGAAGTCTTCTCATCTTTATGTCGCTGGGGAATGTTTTGATTTCGGTGATGTTGTTCCCGTTCAGATCTAGGATGTAGACGCTGAGGCTGAGCTCATCGTAGGGGATGTCAGTGAGGTTGCTCTCGGAGCAGTCGGTCACCCAGTTGATCCTGAAGTAGTGGCAGTCGCACTCATCTGGACATTCCAGTTCGAAACTATCGCCGTTGAAGCCGTACGTGAATCCTGTTGCGATGAGGTAGAAAGCTAGTGCCGTGCTGCGTGCCATGTTCATCATTTTGATTATCTTCAGGTAGAGATTACAGCCATATTATATCTGAAACAAACATATAGGTCATTAAAAGATATTTATAAGAACAGACTCTCGAATTAATGACCTCTTTTTTTTGAAGTCGGTTAATATTAGTACTTAACATTACTTGAACACGTCTTCATGATCCTCCTGCCCTTATCCCATGTTATTTGGGGTCGGCGCAATGTGTTCTTCTCTTCCATTTCTCTCTATCAGCCATCATATCTGTATTCACTCCCATTCTAGTCATATCAGGGGCGTGCATTGGAGTTTCAAAGGGGTAGGCATATACAATAAGTAGGTAGGTAGGCAGGTTAAGTCCATACCTATGTGACGCGGCGTAGGTACATACGTTTTGGTAAAGACACACACATAAACATAATCACACACACACACGACACGAGTGTATTCAGTGATCACAAATTGTGACTTCTGTTTACCTGCTTATATGCAATGCACGCCACTGAGTCATATCATCTTACACACAATCCATCCATCGTTTCTTAGGTCTTCCTTCCCCTTGTAACCATCCACAATCATACACAAAACTTTTTTGGCAACTTGAACACTATCGTTCACAATTTTGCTAAAAGGCAAAGGAGGATTTCTAGCTATTACAGTGGTTAAATTGATCTCAAAACGTAATAAAAAGAGTATTTATTTTGCAATAATGAAAGTTCAAACCTCGACCTCATTAACCTTGACTGCGGCAAGGACATACTGAGAACTATGATCACTATAAAACAACATGACTGATCCATCATCTGATACATTTGTGTCGATAATTAAATCGTTAAATAGCTAACTATCGCGAGCACATGTGAATTGTTACACTAACACGGTGTATAGGATACAAAATATCTTTGTTAGCATCGCGGACGGATTACGATGATGTTATCACTGTAGGGAAATCTTCAGTTATGTACCTAGCGACTCTTGTCGTAGTGTGTCCTATATATGCGAGCTCCAAACGGGGCTAACATTTTAGTTTTAAAATTTTATTTGGCCATAAACAGTTGGAAAATTGGAAGGCATCAAAGATATGCCGCTTTCACTAAGGTTTCTCGTCATGCTCGTCATCGAGTGTCAGTTTTAAGGATACGAAAAACCCCTTTATGTATCATGTATTCATTTCCTATGATTGATACCACCGCTCGTCGAGTTCGACGCTGAGAAACCTTAGTGAATAACGCGGCTGTAAAGTTTCAAAAGAAGATGATAAAACACAATGTTTTCAAAATATATGAAACAAATTAAGATCCTGCTTTAAAAATGAATACCCGAGTTATAACCTTGTAAGGATTCGCTACGCTTGCCTACCCACAGAGTTATATCTCTGGTTGACCTACATTCGGTACTTACTTATTTAAGTACACGGACGTGCCCACCCCACAAATAATACACTCCACAGAGAACCTTTTGGGTGGTATAGTATACTTACGTAATGGATCACTTTTCATATCAGATGGAAAATATGCTTGTGTAAATTTTACTACATGTGGTGGAATTTTACTACGCATTCAAGGACCCGTTCATAACTTGTGACACGACCCCGGGGCCTATCATCATCAGCTTAAGCAGAGCGTATTTTGAGAACTTCTGAGCTTTGACGTTTCATTTTGCTAAGAAATTCTTAGCATGCTCTAGCATAGTTGGTCCATTTTACAATTCATTGCAGACATTACGAATATATTACCAGGTATAAATAAACTTCTTTCTTGTAAACTACAATTAATTATAATGACCTCAGATCGCAGACGAGGTATAGAGAAAAGAGAGCCATTTCACTCTCTAGTTAAGACTCTTCGTCAATTATAAATCTACTAGCGAACGTTACGCGGTCTCACCCGCGTAATTATAAAATATAGGCTATATTAATCAGTGATAATGTAGCATTAAAACGGTGAAATAAGTTTTAAAATCGGTCCAGTACATTTTGAGCCAATTCGTTACAAACATACATACAAACCTTTCCTCTTTATAATACTAGTACCTATAGATAGCATGGTCACTAAGGAATATTTCCGCATTATTGGTTGATCGACTTGAACGTTGGCCATTAGCAAAGGCTCCTATCACCATAATCTCACTGGACGCAGATGAAAACTCGGGCATATTGCTGGATTGCAATCGTGTTGTATCAGGTTCTGTCATGGCAATTATGATACGGTGCTCAATAGTGGTCATGGATGAAAAAACCTTGATGACACAACAATAGCTGTCCACAGCCTATTATACCGTGCGTTACCTCAACTAGCCACCAACTATGGCCAACTACTTAACGCATCGGATAAACTATAAAAAGTTTGGGTGAAATTTGCCTCCGTGCTTATTTGCATGTATTGCTAAAAACTGCAGGTTTCAGCATGCTTTATACATTAATATATAAATTTGAAAAGTTTGTTTCTTTGTTTGTCTGAACGCGCTCGAGTTAAGAATTGCTGGTCTGATTTAATTTGACAATTATTTCAGTGTTGAATAGCCCATTTATCGAAGAAGGCTAGGCTATCCAGTCTTGATATAGGCTATGTACGCGCTAAGACCAATCGCGGGTTAAACTTAGCACTAAGCCAATGTAACCATTCCACGCAGACGAAGTCGCGGGCAGAAGCTAGTCAACAATATTTAATATTCAATTAACTAATTACGGTTCGAGATAATCCTTCTCCTACTCTTTGTAATTTCCAAATCTTCTAATTCAATTCTTCACCGTTTGATGAGCCCCTGATATTAGTGTTGTACCTATACATATTTTTGTGTTCCTTTATTTTCCAGTTCACTTTACATGTCAAAGTCAAGTCATTTAACCACATGAAAACATTGGGCATGAGTCACAACAACAGCGAACAGAAAGTAGCCCATTCCCAGTGCATCAAGTGCATATGTCTGTCGACGGCGCGCACTGCCTCGCCTCGTGGGCATGACATTCACTAAATTATGTCGGTACATTCTCCTACTAAATTATACAACATTGCTGCTATTTGAACAGTAGGTTATTCACTTCATAATCTAGTGTTAATGTTAAAATAATATTATAATAAATAATACTAGTAATTGGGTAATTACTTTGTCAATGAAGCTGGACCCTAGGAACGTTAAAGTTAATTGTGCCCAAAATTATTGCCTATTTACAGGTGCTGTCACGAGTTATGAGCGCTTAGCAAAAATAATGGGTAAACTGGGCATGTTTTTGTTCGCGTCGCGGCCTTACAGACAAATAGAGACCGACTCATACATTTCATGCGGTTGACGTTTTTGTGCGTGCGCTTACATTTTACCCAAATTTTCTCGTTACGCATTTTTTCTCGCTTGCGTCATGATGGCGGCCTGCGGTGCCATAGGCAGGCAGGCTACCTATGCATACAGAGGCCATAAGCTCTTATTGCCATCATAGTGCCACTGTGTGACAGTGACAGAGTTATACACGTCATATACATCTGTCATGACAATAAGAGGTCATGGTAGCGCCTCTGGCGGGTATAGATAATATCTGCGTAATTTAATGTACACGATGCCAGCTGAGTTTCCTGCCGGTTCTTCTCAGAAGGCTATTTTCCAATCGGTGGTCAATTCTTCGACATTCATAAGTGCCTTACCAGGCCCTAAACTTAATAAATCATTTTTATTTTCATTTCCATTAGTACTGGAAAACCCCTAGTTACCTCGCGACTGATTTCTAGCGTGTTCTGTGGAATAAAGCGAGTGGAATGAAGTGATGTCCATCGTGACATCACTGTAATAGGCCCCTTCCTGCGGCGGCCGGCGCGCTCTGTCTCCCGGCAGAATTTTCCAGAATCAACATAATGCGATTAGGTCACCTTACTCACAACCGACGAATTATGTATTGATTACTTTATTGAGGCGAATTGGAGAGCGAACCATAGATAAAGAATTTACTCTATTATAGTTTAGCGATAAGCTATTGAGATATGAATTACATTTGAATAAATAACTTTCATTTTATTGGAATTTGCACGCACGCTTGTTTATAGTGATGATAATATTTTTGTTGAAAATAATAAACTGGCAATGGAATAAGATAAATTGCATATCTTTATTGCCCGTCGAATCCGAATCGAGTAGCGGACAATGTCTAGTCATACCATTCATAATAGATAATACTTGGGTAGGTAGTGGTATATGCCAAGCATTAGAAACATTAACCCCATTAGTACAAAACATGATTTAAACCTCCTTAGAACAAAACATAAATACAAAACTAAACTTGGACTGCAACTATACCCATACCTTTCTAAGTCAGTATTAGAAGAAGAGATGAGCTACTTTTAAACCAAGAAGTAAGGACTAGTCTATGGTTTGTAATAAAAAGGTAAGTGATTAAATATAAAGTCTCCTTAATAAAAAAAAAAACCTTTTCCGAGGAACTCGTCTCCGCACAGTTGGAATCCCAAAACTACATTTTGGAGTCGAAGAAAAAATCACTATTCGCTTCTTCGGTTTTGCAATGGTCGTTATTTATCTATGTATCTATTTAGTTAAGACTTAATCTTGAGAACAATCCACTTCAGTACATCATTTATCCTCAACAACCACGTGACACTGGCAGAATAGCTTTACGACTCGAATGAACTTGCGCTAGAGAAGATAAATATGGTTGGTATTATGTACCAATTCACAATTGAAAACTATAAAAGCGTCTTTAATAAAATATGCTCTAATTATCATGAGCTAGCCTTGATCCATAATGTTAAATCCGTTTGCCCCCTTCAATCAAATTGTAATTATTCAACGTACATTGTATTGTCAAATATTCAAACGTCATTGGAAAACATTATTTTGTTCGTTAATTGCATACACATCATTGTATTATACTCGACTAGCGACCCGCCCTCACTTAGCTTCAGGACGGATCTTTAAGACTATTCAAAATCGTTGAATTTTCATCCCTTTATTTAATTATAATATATTATTTATCGGAAAAAAAATAATTATTTACGACATCACATTAGAAACCTCAAAAATAACAGTATTTCTCCACTATTTAATAGATGTTATTATTATACATATAAACCTTCCTCTTCAATCACTCTATCTATTAAAAAAAACCGCATCAAAATCCGTTGTGTAGTTTTAAAGATTTAAGCATACATAGGGACAGAAAAAGCGACTTTGTTTTATACTATGTAGTGATTTAGCTTCAGGTATGTGCGAATAAGTATTCAAAAATTACTATACTTACCTACAGTGGCTAGTGGTAGATATCAATTAAGAAATAGAAAAAATTAAGAATTGTCTCATGTTCCACATATCATACAAGATCTTAGCAAGGGAATAACAAGCATAGGGAACTCGATTTGACCTAAAAGGACAAACCGTGGTGGCCGAGCGCTTCGAATATTTGGCTCCAACGCAAGCGATGCAAATTCTAATTTCATTGGCCTGTGTCAGAAAGTAATGAGTTTCTTAGCGCAGTGATGGTTGGTTACAAACAGTAGGTCTAAAACGGCCACTTTGAGAGAATTATAATGTGATCCGAATATGATTCAGGAATAATTCAGAACAATAACAGAACCATAAAAAGTTACATAGGGACTAACATCTACAATTATTGTATTCATTCGTGAATCATAAATATGAATTGCACTTAAGTGACCATTTTGTCATTTCGATGATGAATCATATTATGATTCTCCCAAACTGGCCTTTTTAGACCTACAGATCTATTCATCAAATCAAATAAAAAACACTTTGGAAAAATCATGAACGTCATTTTTCTTACGCTATCTTATTTTTTTCCGTTTCCAAATGTAGGTAAGCCTGTCAGGCGAAGAAACGGCGGAAGATACCGCAGTGAGAGATCATTTCGAATCCCCTTACAGCTTTTAAGTATGAACGCAATAGTAAGGGTAACGATTGTTTTACAACATGACAACACCAGATTGGTAAAGTCCAAGGATACAAATAAAAAGTAAACGAATCAATATGTCTAATCCAATTAAGCATTTGTCACACCAATGCGTTTTAGCAACCAGCAATCGATTGCAACCCCGAACGTGCGTTTAGCTTAGTAGCATATTGCAATTAAGTATATTGCAACCCTTGCGATGAATCGTCCAGTGACAGCAATAGATTGCATCTAACGGTTTATTTTATTCTCGTTTTCTACGGTGCAGAATCTACGATGATAATAAACCCTGGTATTACGTTTCTTAACTGACAATTAGTCTAGCCCTTTTCATATTATTCCAAATATATTATTAAATTATTGCTTTTTTAGGTACTAAGGTGTTATTTTGCTTCTAATTTATATATTAAGCTAAGCAATTTCCTACATACTTAGATACCCACATATGTAAAGAAAAATTAAGAATTAACAAACACAAAATTGTCTGGGTTATTCATGAAACATCTGTAATTGGTCTCAACTATGTGAAATATATTATGATAATGCAATAGGCTGTCGATTTTTCTTATAAATCTATAAGTATCTAAACAAATTGAATGTCTGTTTGTAATTCATAAATGTTAAGTAGACATGTTTTAAATTTCTCTGTCTATCCGTCTGTCAGTTTTTCTGAATACGATTTTAACGGGACTTTCACTGATGTTACAAGGAGTAACTTAGGCTACTTTAATTTTAAAAAAACATAAGGATACCGCGAGCCACCCGTGAAATTAACTTAACGCGTGAGCACAGCTAGTTTACAAATAAGGGTAGATAATTGGCGGTGTAATTTTCATTGTGAACCAGGTAGTTGACGTCACAATGGGTAGTTAACTCAAGTAACTCCTTATTGACTCACTCGCTTGTTTAATTAAAACACTGATTCACTGTGATAGTTATTGTGATATCATTACGTTAAAGAAATGCTTTCTTACTAAATGTTTTTGAAGAACATTATATGGCATTTGTTATGAAAATTAATTTATTTTAGTCCTACCTAGATTGGTCGGGTACGTACCCGAGAACCTATCTATATAATATGTTAGTGGGAAGTTAAACATTTCGCCAAAAAATAATTTATGAAAGAAAATTCTAGCAAAAGTACTAAGGCCACGTATTAATGTAATAATAAGGAACAGTACCTAACATCATTAGGTACCTACCTACTATGTACCTAAGTACCCAACAATCAATATAATTCAGTAAGTACTTTGGAAACGTTTCTGTAAAAGGATACAAAAATTATCATCACAATACTTTTTGTTTTTCACTGTGGATTAGTTAGATATTATAATTTTTCCTGGTAGATAAAGGTAGGTAGGTACAGGGGCCTTACCATGATAGTTTCACTCATTTATGAGACAGATGTATGTGACGTGTATACATCTGTCACTGTCGCACAGCTGAATTATCATTGCAATAAGAGCTCATGGTTGGGCCCCAGGATATCAAACCAATCATGTGTAGGTACAAAACTGTTTAATTCAAAATGTTCTCACGATTCAACCAAAAACACTCAAAAACAAGTGTCACAATATCTCATTTTCGTCAATGTTTGTGGAAAACTTTCAAGTGTGATCACCGATACCTAATCCATTAGGGATAGCACAAAGTAATCTTTATTTAAGTAGCCCCCACGTGGATCAAACAATTAGGTAAGTATTCATATTGCCACACTAAAGGCATGCCGGTTATGCGTAGCAATTAATAATATCAACGGGTTTGGTACATACCGACACTTAGCCTAGATTAGATATTATTATATAGTTGTACCTATCTGAGCGAGCCTAAATTATGAATTAATAAATTCACTTACATTGCTTTCACTCTACAATAAAGTTCACGTAAAAGCATTGACGATAAAAGTTACCGATAAGAAACGCAAAGTTTTGATAAGCAAGAGGACTGTCTTATATTAGATTTGAAATAATTTATTGAAAAAAAAAAAAAATGTCAATGAAAGAAGAAAAAAGAAAAAAACAATGTCAGCCTCCAAACTGAAAAGGTAAAAAAGTTAATTGAACACAGATGTAGACAGGCGTAAGTATGCTAAAATAGTCAACAATCCTAAGAACTTCCAACTCACACTGAAAACAAGGTGTTATCATAACAAACACAACACACATCCACTTTTACCTACTTATAGAAAGCAAACAGAATAGTATTGAATTTGTATCTTTTACATAGAGAAAGTCATCAATAAATGTAGTAATAATCCACTTACTAGTGACGTATAGTGTGTTTCCTTGTTCCGAAGTAATAATCAATGTGAACTTACATGTATCCGAGATGTTGCGTGTTCGCGCCACGGCCTCCGACTCTCTACTGAATGAATATGTGTAGGTGTAATTTCGCGTCTGAGATCAACGCGAAGTGTTGTCCATCCGTCCTACATGCGTAGTACAGCTGAGTTTATGTCGATGATCCTTTGTAAAGTTGTTTTTTACAACGATTACCTACGGATAATTTGCTATCGATATATTAACCTACTTACGTAGGACGTAACCTTCTAGGTTACTGGCTAGATGAAACTATTTTGGCAGATATTTATTATTAGTTTTACGCACATCCCTATTTGACATCTTGCTAAATTAATTAATTGAAATACCAAGTACGTTTGGGAAGACATCCATTCCCGATAAACCGTAATGCTTTTAATTTAATTGTATACAGATTAACGACCGCAGTAAATAGCAAGAAAGACACACATCTATAATAATAGCATCAGGCGCTCACTCGCCGGTCGATCCGATTACTTTGTCCGTCGAAACTGTAATGTACTTATGACGCTTGTACCATGCCAATATTTAATCTTTCTGTTTGTTCCACTGGCTACAAACTAACTATATACATTCGTGCGAATAGTAGATACCTACTTAATTACCTAAACATACAAGTCGATTTTAATTTGCCTTTAGCAGCAGCTGTTATTGTATTATCAAATTGGTTAAAATTTGGGTTGGGTGTTGTGTAGACCTAAGTCATATCCAAAGTACCTCGTGATCGGTCACACCACACCATTGGTACACAATAACAAGCCTATTACTTACTTAGGTAGTTAGACGATGTTACACATTATACACCACGTGACGTAAGCTTGCATTAGGGTTATACATCTTGTCAAAATAAAAGTGATGTTTGTATACGGTTTTATCAATGTAGTGATGATTGTTATTTTTTACTCATGATTCCTTCTTAAGGATAGTAATACGTTAGGAAAAATCACAAATATATATATGTAATATAAAATATACTTAAATAGAGAAGAAATAATACTTACGCCAAAATACTCAAATTCTGTGGCTAAAATAAAGCGAAAGGAAACTAATTGCTTTGTCATTAAGCCCATAGATAAAGAAAAAAATACTTTTGCGAGAGAACTAAAAATCCACTGTCAGCTGTCACAATTCGTTTATCTGCCAGATGTCATAATTTTATTGTTGTGCAAGGAATCAGGAATTTGCGGCGAAAAACAAGGGGTTGTCTTTTCTTTTATTGCGAAAGCTATTATTTTAAACAGATGGCTCAAACAGACCCTGGACAATCTACAGACGAGGAGTTGCTGAAGGATGTGTTTGATAGTGGAATGAAAATATTTGAGAGCGTAGAAAACGGCAATGAAGCGACCAACAGTGATCCGGTACAGGTTAGTTGTATTTATGTTTTTACAGTAGTATCTACTCGAAGTCCTCTTTAGGCATCTTGAACGAAGGAATAATGATAAATAAAAAGCCCATTTATGGTAGACCATGAGCTTTGTTAGTAAGACTAGAAAAAAAAACACTGAAAAAAATTTGAAAAAACATAATATTCTCTCTCTTTCTCTGTTCCACCTCCCCTAGGTGTTCCAGATTCAAAGTGTTTACAATTCCAGATTCAAAGTTAACTAAATTATTTCAAACAATTTTCAAATTTTGGTTTTATATTGCTATTAATTCATAGTTGTTTTGTAATATGAGAACACTAGGAATGTCATAATAATATTAGTAAATAGTGACAAAGTCAATATCTATTTCACGATGTTCATGTTGATTTCATTAACACTAAGAAAACAATGAATAGGTAATCAATGGATCATGCTTCTGAGGATATTACAGCGATGATTGCAAAGACTCCTTGCAATGTAACTATTTATTAATTAAGTGAGTCTCATGAAAATTTTGTTCTATGAGTGTTCCAAATGTCCCCTTTTATTGATTATTTGATTTAATTTTAATTCAAAACATTGATAGTTGCTATGACCTGCTCATTTGTAGTATTAGAATGGATTAACACCAAGACTTTGTGAACTCTGTCTTTATATCCATCTTATATATAAAGATGAATCCCCATTTCCCTTGGTCACGACATCACGGGTGAATGGCGGGACCGATTATGATAATATTTTTTTTGTTGTGTTCGTTATTGTTAGGAGATGGTTCTTATGAAAGAAAAAACTAAGAAAATTGTTGCAAAATTTTAAAATTTTAGAATACTTAACCACCATAAAAATTTATTTATTCCTAAATCTAACCTTAGCGCTTTGGACAATAAAAACTTTCTGATGTAACCTTATGATGTTTGACATAGAATTGACAGAATATGTGCTGCATTCTCATAATTAAGACAGGGCAACATTTGTCTGGTCAGCTAGTTAAGTATATAAACTAGTTGTTCTCGCAGTTTTGCCTGCATACAATTAAGTAATAAAACTATGTTACTTAGTGATATGTTTTCGCTATATTGTCGGTTGCAGCTTGATCTTATAGTCTTCCTCAATGAACACACAGGAATATTTTTTCCACTCGAACCATTAGTTCCTGAGATTAGTGTGTTCAACCAAACATACAAAAATTATTTCATGCTTTATAATATATCTGTAGATAATCCTGAAGATGACAGCAAAAAGTTTAATATAACTATTATATTATATAGGTCTATTATATTACAGGTCAGCATCAAAGCTGCAATTGCAAAGTTTGAAAAAGCAACCAACCTGGTGTCCATGTCGGGCATGTTCAGCACCAATGAGAGCATAGACGAGCTACCCACAGAGACTCTACAGTACTTACTCCTTCCCGCCCTGCTCGGTACACTCAGCTTGAAACTGTGCACACAACCCAGAAACAATATTATTCAGGTGGCTGAGATTTACTTTAGGTGAGTCCACAAAACCAAGTTAAACAGACAGTGGATGATTTGATTTCCTTCATAGTCTGTGAGAATCATTTAACTTAAAAAAAAATTGGTATGGTTAGGTATATGTAATTATTTTGGATTATCTACTTTCGGCTAGGATATTATATTGAAGTAAAAGATAAACACAAATAGAATAGTATGTAATAATTTGGTTCTATTTAAACTCGGCTCTTGTCTGAAACTATCCAAAACAGATACCATTATCGTAATGGATATATGTTTATTTCTGATATACTTTCCGTAACGGTTACGGAGCTCCATAACATCCCTGCTTTTACTGACATAATTAATGTAGATATTGTGTTATTGTGTAATTTTGATGAATATTTATTTCCAGGGACTTCTTGCAGAGGTGCAAAGACTATGGTGTAACAGATGTAGAGGTGCCCCAGTACAATGGCGCTCAGAGTTCAAACAGGCCGGAGAGTGAACAAGCCAAAATTGCCAATATGGTCAGTAGTTAACTTTATTCTTTTGCCTTAAAATTATTACTAAGGTATATGCTATATACTCACGAAACACGATAAAATTAGGGAACTCAGCTCACTGTGGTAGCTGCCAACTCCAGACTACCTTTTATTCCACTACCCACATATGTCAATACATAACAGTATAATAAAAACACCAAATTTCAACTGTAAATGATTTACAGTTGAAATTCAGCTAGTTAATTATATTAATATTTTGACCGGGTGACCGCCCGAGATCCCTCCGTGCCTCGGAGAGCACGTTAAGCCGTCGGTCCCGGTTGCCAATTTAACATCTTTGGCAATCGTTACAGGTCAGTCGGAGGCCTAAAAATAATCTGACAACTGGTTTAACCCAAATCACAGATTTTCCTCCTAAACGGGGTTGCGAAGGTCAGATGGCAGTCGCTTCGTATAAAAATCAGGTGATCAGCCACATCGGGTTGAATCAAGTGCCAACCCCAACAATGTATGGGATAAGGCCAGGGAGGTGATAAATTATACTAATATTTTGTAGTGAGCAAGGAACAAACATAGTGAATGGTAGAGGACAGCATGTGGGCAAGTGTGGTCAACAAGACGCCTGGGGAACCACAGCTTCAACTATGGTTGGACACTTGTATCCATATGTACTCAAATTATATTTATGTCACTAGCTGTGCCCTGCGGTTTCACCCGCGTAGATTTAGTTTCATGCTTCATGTTGGGGAACCCTAATATTTTTAATAAATAAAGTCAAAGTCAAAAATATCTTTATTCGATTAGACTTTTTACAAAGTACTTTCAAATCGTCAGAACGACATGAATTATACATGCTACTACCAGGTTCGGAAGGTTGCTTTTACTAGTAAAAGTAGCCTAAGTCACTTCTTGAAACATCAGCTACGCGTTAGTGAAAGTCCCGTTAAAATCGGTCCAGCCGTTTCAGAGATTACCCGGAATAATCAGACAGACAGACAGATGGACAGACAGACAAACAGACAGAGATTTTTTAAATCTTGGGCTTTTAGTGTCACTAGCGTGTATACTTTCATATGCATTCAGTGAAAAGCTGTTATTTTGGAATTACAAACAGGAAGTGTCTGTTTGTAATTCAAAAATTTTATTTATCTGTATCGATGTATAGATAAAACTACCATAATGTGATTATGGTTGTCATCTGGCTGCTTACAAATAGGAATGTCCATCTATGTAGTCTTGTGTAGACCTGATCTGACCTGAGCTGGCAACCCTATCACAAACACTCAACCAACTAATTGTATATCTCACTCAAGTGTGTACAAAATTTGTGATGTAGGTGATGACGAGAGAAGCCAAAATTAAACGCTACAAGGAGATGAAAGAGTTGAAAGAGAAGCTGGCGATGTTGACTGGAGCCATATCAGCTCCTCGGGTGGATGACGAGACCAAACGGGAGTACTTCACAACACTCCTGCAGAGCTATGTCAACCAGGCGTTGGATGAACTTAACAGCATCGAGCAGGAGAAACCCTTGTTGGAGTATATGGCGAAGCATGCTGGAGGTATGTTATGATACTATTTTGTTCCAAACTATAAAGATAAATAAAATTATGCATATATTAAAAAATGCATATGAAAATATATACGGTACCGACACAAAAAAATCAATAAAAAAAAAACTCTCTTTGGGTAATCTCTGAAACGGTTGGACCGATTTTAGCGGGACTTTCACTGATAGGTAGCTGATGTTAAGAGGAGTACTTAAGGAAGAAAAAATTGTTTTATTTTTTTTTCAAATAATTTTCCTGTTAATAATGATTTCTTTCCGAAGTATTTATTTTATTCGTGCTGCGCCATACTTACAGAGACAGACTCGTAAAATAACTACTGCATACTAGCTCCCATAACTCGTAAAGTTACAATTGTGTATGTGTCAGAGCCAAAGCCTCGCGAGAAGCCCCGCGGCCCGCCGCTGCGGCCGGTGATCATCACGAAGGACGCGCTGCAGAAGGCCGTGTTCGGGGCCGGCTACCCCTCGCTGCCCACCATGACTGTCGAGGAGTTCTACGACAAGAGAGTCAGGGACGGACTGTGAGTTTACTCCCACATTTACATATGTACAGTGCCTAGTGCGAATTTTCTTAAAATCGCCTTCACAAGTCACCGCGTTGACGTAAATGTAGATTTGTATTGGATTAAAATAGTGCCATCTGTGGGTCGACTTGTGAAGGCTGCAGTGAAAAACTCGCACTAGGCACTCAGACATATGCTCACGTCTGTATTCTCCGATTGGGTAGGCAGAGGTGGCGTAATAACAACACCCATTTTTCACACAAGATGATTAAGTGCCAACGTGAAGATGAGATGGCCAGTCTAGTCGTCTTAGGCACTATACATACGTATTTGAATTAGTTCTCAGACATATGCAGGTTTCCTCACGATGTTTTCCTTCACCGTAAAGCACGTGGTGTGAAATCACTACAAGTCATTGGTACAGGCCCCGTTGGGACTCGAATATGCGTTGCTTGTAGCAGGCCAAAGCCACCACGGCGCTTTAAAAAAGTTTACTCAACATTAAATCTATCTATGATTACCAGCTATCAGACTTGGTTGTATAAGTGCCACTTCCTTTGCCTTTCGGATTCAATAATTTAATTGTCCCCATAGGTTCCCGTCGTCGAGCACAGCTATTCCTCACGCGACCATACAGAACACTGAAGAGGATAAAGACGAGGCGGACCAAATACGAAAGGTAATATTTATTCATGAGATCTTATGTGGACAATTTAAATTGTTGGAACAAATAAATCTAATATTTGTCACTGCGGTTAACCTCTTTGGTTGGTGGTCAGTATACCTAATGAAAATGAAAATGATTTATTCAGTTTAGGCCCTGGTAAGGCACTTATGAATGTCGAGGAAGTTACCACCTAAATGCTACGTAAGGTGTAATGGGTTTGATTCCCGTCAGAGTAGTCATTTTAATTGAAGAGCATTTGTGTTTGGCTAACTATACTCTAAAAAATAATAATACATTCTAACAGTATGGTATCCTCTGAGTGCCTAGTGCGAGTTTTCCACTGCCGCCGTTGTAAGTCACCGTGTCAAAGTTAACGCAGATTTGTATGGGATCGGAGCAGCGCCTCTGTCGGCCTAAAGATGACACTATTGTGAGCCCATACAAATCTGCGTTTACGTCGACGCGGTGACTTGTGACGGCGACTTTAAGAAAACTCGCACTAGGCAGAAATTCACTTGGCTCATACTTTTGAGTGCATGATTTTTCAGTAGTTTTAAACATCCTTTTTTATGCTGTATAATAAAACTATTTGAACCTGATGCTTGTGTATATAGGAACAGCTAGAGGAGACAGAGGACCCTGAAGAGCTGATGAGGCAGCGGAACATGGACGAGTACAAGGATGACCACCGCCGCGGCTGGGGGAACAGGCATAACAGGAGCTAGGCTTAGGTTAGCACACGTCGGCGATATATTTGATTTCAGTAGCTTTTATATTAATACTAGCTGTGTCTGGAAAACGTGTTGCCATATATATATTTTGGAGTGGATCTACCTTATCATTTAGGGGTATGCAGTGCCGTGCATTGCATATAAGCAGGTAAGCAGAAGTTATAATTTGTGATCACTGAATACACTCGTGTCGTGTGTGTGTGTTTATGTTCGTGTGTGCGTCTTTACCAAAACGTATGTACCTACGACGCGACACATAGGTATGTACTTAAACTGCCTACCTGCCTACCTCTCTGAAAATCGAATGCACGCCACTTGGGGTATGAAAACCTACGCGATATATTAAGAAAATTTTATATAAACAGCAGTCGTTTCGCAGGAGTTTGGTAACAAACACCGCGACACCAGAATTTTATACATAAGACCATACTATTGCTATGTTGATGCAGACTACAAGTGTATGTAATGAAGTGTAGAAATTATGTCACAATTACATTAGTGAGAAAAAACCTGTGCTAATTATATTATTATTTGTTTAATAGTGTTTCATTCGATTGATATCGATCCGATAAAAAATCCCTTACACAGTTCATTCCAACAAAATTCTACTTTGTTCGAGGTTTGTCGCACACTCGCGCGTCAGAGGATCTCGGAGGAATTTCTTTTTAACCGACTTCCAAAAAAAGGAGAGTTTCTAAATTCTTTTTTTATTATTTAACTAGCTGTGCCCTGCGGTTTCACCCGCGTATAGTTAATTTCATGGGCGTCCCGTGGAACCCTTAAGTTTAAAAAAAAAAATTAAATTATCCTATGTTACTCCTTGTAACATTAGCTATCTACCAGTTAAAGTCCCGTTAAAATCGGTCCAGCCGTTTCTGAGATTACCCAGAACAAACAGACAGACAGAAAGAGAAAAAAATTAAAACTTGGTGTTTCGGTCTCAGTAGCGTGTATACTTTCATATGCATTTGGTGTAAAGCTGTTATTTTGGAATTACATACAGACACTTCAATTTTATTTATCTGTATAGATGTATAGATAGCGTTGAGCTTTTAAGTACAGCTATTTCGCCAATGCCATGTGTTTGTTGAGGATGATCGATGGAGATTGTTCGGTGGGATGGTGTTAAAGGTGTTACTAGGCTCAAGTCAAGTTCCATGAGCCTCGTTGACCCTTTTGTTGTTTGACATGTCCAAAATTAAAATGTATTGATATTTTTTCAGAGGCGGTGGTTGAATTGCAATGATGGTAGATCAATACAATTTGAGCTACAACAATTTCACCTAATACTTAATCGAATATCGTCAAAGTTTATTTAATTTTCTAAGGATCACAGTCAGTGAAATAATATGCAAAATAAAAAATATTTACAGGTCCAAAAAGGACCCACCCTTGGGGTATGGTCTATGTAATAGTCAAAAGGCCCAGAAAGACAAACATTTTTGCGAAGACCTGGGGTCTTACCATGAGCT
Organism: Watsonalla cultraria; assembly: GCA_964035505.1. NCBI lineage: Eukaryota > Metazoa > Arthropoda > Insecta > Lepidoptera > Drepanidae > Watsonalla > Watsonalla cultraria. The sequence continues at coordinate 1,355,419 of OZ037712.1, read as the reverse complement.
CTTATTACCATGCTAGTTTCACTCATTTTTGAGAAACGTGTATACATCTGTCACTGTCGCACAACTGAATATCGTTGCAATAAGAGCTCATGGTTGGGCCCCAGGTCTCGTGTAGCTTAGGAATAGGTTCCATCACAAGTACCTTTGAATGCGCAGTAGTTATTTTATGGGTCTGTCTCCATTTCAATGTATGGCGCGACGCGAATAAAAACGCGCAGTGTTCCCACCATAATTTTTCACAATCGTAACAGGATCAATACTATGTATTTAGCCAAGGATCTAAAGGGCCGCGAGCTACATCGACCCCCGATATATCGATAGAGGTACAGATAATGTAGGTAACTTTCACCGTGCATATGCGGATACCAATCACACCAAGAGAGCACCGATGACACTCGCCGGCCAGAGGTCGTGTCACCTGTCCACTTTCGCCGCGGTTACAGACTTACGTGGTATTGTCTCGTGGTGCGGCATGACATATACATATTTACATGACACATTATCATGACATAACGTTAACTAGTAAGTATGGATGTGAGCTGACGTATTAATAATTGTACGTCTACAAGGGTGGCAGATAAATGGAGGCAGAAACAAAACAAATAACACAATTTTTTATTTTAATAACCTTAATACTATACAACCTTCCGAAACGGGCGTTACTGATTGATGTCATTCCCATACATTTTGTATCGTTTCTATTATCGCAAGCGCCAGAGAATGTTAGGTACATGGTCTAGGCCTACAGGCTTGAACTGGAAATCACTTATTACGATTAAATTTCCCCTATCATACACACACATTATAAGAAAGATGCCTACATACAAACTGGTAGAACATATAGGGGGAAAGAGTGCGTACGCAGACTTCCGCGACTCCTCGTATGGGAAGTGGCGCGCGCAGCCGGAAACGCTCCGAAGTCGTGAGCCTTTCCGCGCCGCGACGTTACGAAACTTGCGGAGTGGATGCGGTATTTAACATAGCTGTTTTTTGCTGAACATGAAAATAGGGTGACGGTTTTAAAGACAGTTTTATGGCAAGGGGTGAGTTAAGATCAAGCTCATGGCGTTATGAGAGAAGCAGCTGCGTTATTCTGTAAGATATTTCAGCGACAAATTCAATGTCGATTGTCGGTTTCAATCATAGGAAATTGATACATAAAACATACACGATAAAGTTCAATTTCGTATGTGCTGTGATGCCTACGGAATAACGCAGTCCAGCCTGGCCCAGCGGTGGACTTGATGTAAGCCAGCAACCTCATATTAACGATGATATAGTATATAACTATAGTTAATGTATACGAGTACAGTGCTTAGTCGTTAAGATTAAATGTACAAGTACTAGGTCAATCTACCTAGTTATCTACTGCGCTATGCAGCCAGTAGGCCTAGACAAAGTAACATTCTCTCGCGCTTGCGCTAACGCTAACGATAAAAAAATTATGGGATTGACCGAAATCAGTCACGTGACATATGTCATCCCCGTATATTGTATCGTTTCTACTAGCGAAGCGTGAGGATAATGTTACGTTGTCTACAAGCCCTGTGAAGAATTGAATACAAGGAATATACATATTAGTAGACTAAAATAAATATGTTTGGTGTCATATTTATTTTAGTGATTATGATTTTTGCTTACGAGATGATTTATTGATTACGAGATGCCATATCAAATTGTAAGTGTTAGTTAACATTCCTAGGTGTGCTCTACGCAAGGTCGCACCTACAGTTAACTTCACTAATCGACCCATCATTTGCATATTTTGTTATCGTAACGAATATTTATTTATTAGAAGTGAACAAACAAAGAACTCTAGTCTAATTTATCAGTGGGTTTGGCTTCGCACGATTTTTAACTTCTACCTAATCACTACTGGAAAATGACGTTTAGAACAAATCATTAATTCCTTCTGCCTCGAAACTCTTTATGATGTATTTATGTTGGACGTAGGCTGTTGTTTCACGATCCTGAAGATCTGGTGGCTAAGCGATAGACTTAAGAATACATTTAGATTGAGATAGCTATTTATTGAGGCACTATCCAGTTGTGATTCGAATCCCAGTGGGACCTCTACCAGTGAGTTTTTCTAAAAACCTATGTTGCAGTGATTTCACACCACGTGCTATATGCTAAAACATTGTGATCTTGAGAATTAATTCAAAGACGTATGTAACATGCCTGAGACGGCGATAGCCTCACTATCTGTCACGTTGGCACTCAATCATCTTCGGTGAAAAGTGGGTGTTGTTATTATAACACCTCTGTCTACCCCTTTGGGGAATACAGTCGTGGGCATATGTATGTATAGGTGCCGTCCCGACGTTTGAGCGTTTAGCCAAAATAGTGGGGATAACTGCGTATGTAACTAGGTAGTTGTTCGCACTCGTGCCACATAAGTCTCAAAAAAATACATCTACATTCAAAGCCAGTGCTGAAAACTAGCACCTTGGTTGTATGTAGGCACGTTCCTTGTACTTGCACGGACGGACAGCCGCATATAGGCGCATATCTGCAAATTCCAATCAGTAATAGCATCGGCCTAGTGCGGTGCAGTAGTTAAAATGCACAGGTTGTCGGGATTAGCATCACAACCGGCCACAACTGGGCCAGGCGCATCTCATTATTGCAACTGCTTATAAACACTGAACTGTAGATACTAGAGAGTTGGAATAATTGCTTACAGTCGCCTGCCGACAAACATTTCGTTTTCATAGAGGCGTTAGCTAAATGACATACCTAATAATAATAATGGTCTTCTACCGGATTTCGGTTACGGCAGCTAATCTCAATCAGATTATAGTGCACAAGTGTGAGCGCAAACAGAGGTGCTCTCTTTATACTCTCATCCGTTGGGAGGCAATCCGACACGACCGGTGAGAGATCAGGCGACGGACCCATGGCGTGTTTTCCGAGGTACAGGGTGACCATCTTTTCATTACCCAAAGGTTGACTCTACCAAGCATATTCACAGGAAGTATTAATAAAAATACAAAGTGTCCTGGGGGGCAACTATGGCAGGTTTAGCAGCACGTATTAAGAATGTCTTACCTTTTACGTTTAATTTTACGGTACCAAAATGATAAGTCAAAATGAAGCTCGGAAGTTCTTAATACGCATTGCTTAAACCGATGACCGTAGGCCTGGAGATATCAAAATTTGGCCACAAATTACGAGAAGGCTTTTCCATTCCAAATTTTTTTAAATCGATTTTGATAACAACCTATAGTATAATTTATAAGGGAAATTAAAGTTTTTTTGTATAATGGTGCTGCGGAAAGGTTGTGTTTCTAGAACTATGGAATTAGCAGTCACAACACAGGGTTGCCGAGATGATTACCAAATCATGCCTCTTACGAATGAGTGTTTATTCGCGTTCGTAACGATCTTTGGTACGGCGCACGTGTCTACCATTATAAGGGCAGACAGATCTACTTATTCTCATTAACCATAGATTTAACCAAGCCCTTAACTCTTCTACGTCATCTATTCATTTTAAGCTATCTATAAATCAATGTAGCGTAACAGGAATAAATTAACGCATTTCCGCGTTCTTTGAATGCTGATACAATCACTTGTTGTCATCAAAATTCTACCGCACAGATACCATCAGTTCTCGCTTTGCATAATTACCGTTTATAGTACTTGTCACACCTTTGCGACTGATAAACGACTTGAAAGGGTGAAGAAATCAAAAGAGCCAATCTTACACGCGAGTTAAGCGAAATGCGTAACCAATTTTCGCGATCGCTGTTGCTTTGATCGTACTAGTTCGCTCAGGTGTAACCTTAGCTTTATGATCAAAGATAACATGCTCTATTTATGCTAAATTACGTAGTTTATTAGGATTATATTCTAATGTTCATTCCCAGGGTATGCAACAGTTGTGTAACCCGCGTTTATCATCAATAGAAACTGTGTGAATTTTTATGTTATTGTTATATTTACATCTTAATTATTAACAGCCTAAATACGGTACTGAAATAAAAAAAAAATTTTTAAATTTTCCGTCTTTGTCTCTGTACGTCTGCCTGTTTGTTCCAGCTAATCCCAGAAATGTCTGGACCGATTTAAACGAGACTTTACAGATAGCTCCTTAGAAGAAGTAACTTAGGCAACTATTATTTAAATAAAAAATGGGTCCCGCAAAAGAAAGTCTACGCCGGTGAAACCACGGGACACAGTTATAGAAAATAACAAACATTTTTAAATTAAAGGTTGCGAAAGTTAGACTTCTTGCGATATGACACATATGTATGACGTATAGAAATCTGTCACTGTCAAACTATAACCTGATCTAAGAGATGTTTAAAAAAACCATAACATACACTCATGTCACGTACGGCCCATATAAGATTACAGTTTTCCTTAGCTACTATTTTATCAGGGTTTTTTTTAAGGCAGGCAACTATTTTACTACCTTCTTCTTAAAATATTCAGTGATAAAACAAAATGTTAAACTACCCATGGCCCGAATCAGGATGAGATAAGCTGTGACGATAACTCGTGTTATTTTTCATCTGATATTGTATGTGTATCTTGTTTTATCTACTTGTACCTTGAGTTTTCTCAGTCCATTGTCAGTTTTGTGTGAGTGCAGTTTATTAATATTGTGATAAATTGTCGTGGACATGTTGCAGTGTGAAATCGATTCGTTGAAGGTGAGAGAATAGAATCGTGTTTACTATGTGAATATGGAGTACCTTATAAATACATATATAAATAAATATGCTCACGCCATCCCAGAAGGGTCCTCGAAGGGGTAAGCAGAGGTGTTGTAACAACAGCACCCACAGTTCCACCCAATATGATTAAGTGCCAACGTGACAGAGGGTGAGGTTCCATCGCCGTCTCAGGCACTATACATACGTTTTTTAATTACTCTATATAATAAATATATATCTGGGTAAAACATGTTTGTCACGTAATAAAGGCTATAATTTGATTCCGAGTGAGATAAGTACGAGAGATTTTACAGGATACTAACATTTCGTACCTAAATAAATTCAAAGGTAAATTCAAAACTTTGGTAGGTACTTATCAAGCCTTTAAGTACCTACACATTGCTTGCTATACTTACTAGTATTATATTACAGTAAGAAATGTTCATAATAAGTACTTAAAAAAATTTAGAAAGTACAATATTTTTTTAAATTATGGAGTTCCTCATCTCTAAATCTGACCCTGAACGTACAAATTATTTATTCTATGGTATTGCCAGGGTGAATTAATTATGAATCCATAGACAGACTAACGATGACAGAAAAGGAATAGAATGTGTCCACGAAATTGTAATTGACCCCAAGTTGAAAGCTGCCCATTAAAGGATTGTGAAAGACAAGGCGGCGACAATGGTATAGCTCAAAATTACGTCAGTTATGTTAGAAAGTAGCATGCGTGCGCGCATTCGGTAAGGCTCACTTCACATTGAAACACTTTGAAAATTAAACATGGGACACAATTAACGTATTCAAAACACAGTTACAGTACCCTAAGTAGAGGATTTAACGTTGACTTTCTCGATAGCATATTTTCCAATGAGGAAAATACGTGAGAAAAACCTATACAGGGGTTCAGTCACACAAATACAGTTTTAAATTTATTACTGAAGTTTTTTGGCCTAGATTAAAATTATTTTCCCGACTAGTGTCTTAAAGGGAAAGTGTACTACCAAAATGGTTATCTATACAGATAAATAAAATTGAAGTGTCTGTTTGTAGCCTAAGTTACTCCTTGAAACATCAGCTACCTACCAGTGAAAGTCCCGTTAAAATCCGTCCAGCCGTTTCGGAGATTACCCGGAACAAACAGACAGACAGAGAATTTTTTAAAACTTGGTTTTTTCGTGTTAGTAGCGTATATACTTTCATATGCATTTAGTGAAAAGCTGTAATTTTGGAATTACAAACAGACACTACAATTTTATTTATCTGTATAGATGTATAGATAAGATAAAATATTAAAATAGTTTAAAAAATACGTTTGAATTATCTCGTAATGTGTACTGTGCCTAACAGTGGTGCAGTTAGTGTGAAATAATTTTGCTAAGTCGTAAAGCTAGTTTAGACCAGCGCATGTTTATTGCTGCGTTTCCTCGTAAATGCTTATCAGGTTGGTTTTATTTCGTTAGTAACGCCTGCCTTCTCGCTGTAGTGTCAATATGTTGCGAAGTTATGAATAACTTATTACATAACCATGTTTGAGATTTAGTTTATGTTAAAGAGCGGGATCTGTACCAATGAGTTTTTATAAAAAACTTATGTACAGTGATTTCACACCACGTGCTTTACGGTGAAGGAAAACATAGTGAGGAAACCTGCATTTGTCTGAGAAGTAATTCAAAGACGTATGTATAGTGCCTGACTGAGACGGCGATAGACTCACCATCTGTCACGTTGGCACTTAATCATTCTCGGTGAAATGTGGGTGTTGTTACTACAACACCTCTGCCTGCCCCTTCGGTGCATACAGGCGTGAGCATATGTTTGTATGTACTATGTTACACACTTGAATGTAACCATTTAAATGAACGCAACATAGTACTATAGCCGTACTCTCGCATTTGGGACGGACATTATCGTTGTTACAACGGAGATGTTTTATATTTGATAAAACGGTTCATGTAACCATCTAGGAAAACCGGTAATGAAAAAAAAACATTATTTATTTTTCATGCAGGAAACGAGACACTAGCATTTTGGGTTTGAAATGGTGGGATATATAGTCAAAGTCAAAGTCAAAGTCAAAAATATCTTTATTCGATTAGACTTTATACAAAGCACTTTCAAATCGTCAGAATGACACAATTTACAGGATTATACATGCTACCGCCAGGTTCGGAAGGTTGCTTTTACTGAGAAGAACCTGGCAAGAAACTCAGTAATTACTCTTTTCAAAAATATTATACAATTTAAAAAAAAAAACAAAATAAATCATTTGAGAAATGTAAGCCCATGGACACAGTTCCAATGTACAAATGTCGATAAAAATTAACATAAAGAAAAGTCTAGTAGTTCTATTTATATCTAAATGCGTAGCTTGAGATGACCAGCCCCCACAAGCAGTACATACATAAAATACTAATCTATTCTATTCTATCAATTAATTAATGTCTTGCTATATTAAAATTAAATAGATTAGCGTTCACTCAAACACTCTTTAGCTTTATATATTAGTATGTAATTAGATGTCTTTGTAAATTACACGCCTATACCTTTCGGGGGGCCTTAAGGAAGGCTTAGGATATGCCACCTTGATAGTGACTAGACTTTTTGCTTCAAAAAAAAACCCATTAGAACTTAAACCGTCTTTATTAAGCTGGAGTTCCTAGTTATAATGAAGTAATCTAAATGCGAGCATTACATATTGTCTGTTGAGTTTGAGTAGGTGCCTGCGTTATGTAATTGTTATTCATAACATGAGGTTTAGTATCTGCATACTTGACAATAACTATAGCTATGCTATATGTCGTATGTGTATATGTCGTCTCAAGGTTTCTTGATAGAGTCACCATACGAAAAAAATACCTGAGTTTTTACATACATACATACATATTATGCTTACGCTTGTATCCCCGGAAGGGGTAGGGGGAAATGGGGGGTGTTACAACAACACCCACTTTTCATCACTCTCACCATCTGTCATCGTGACAGATGGTCAGTATCGCCGTCCAAGGCACTATACATACGTCTTTGAATTATATTTTTATATCGGTCCAGAAGTTATGATTATTAATTACATCTATACATCTATACTCTATACATACAGATAAATAAAATTTAAGTGTCTGTTTGTAATTCCAAAATAACAGTTTTTCACTAAATGCATGTGAAAGTATACAGGCTACTGACACGAAAAAACCAAATTTTAATTTTTTTCTCTGTCTGTCTGTCTGTCTGTTTGTTCCGGGTAATCTCTGAAACGGCTGGACCGATTTTAACGGGACTTTCACTGGCAGGTATCCGATGTTATTTATGGTTATTTATTAAAAACATTAGGGTTCCGCGACAATAAGGATGAACCTAAATCTACGCGGGTGAAACTGTGGGGCACGGCTAGTACAAAAATAAAAATCAAATAATATTTTAAGTACTTACTTAATATGTAAAAGTATCGATTTAGAAAAAAATATACAATTTTGATCGCTTCATTGACGAATAATTTGAGAAAGTCATAAAGGAAGACTATACTTTAAAAAAAAAAATTGCATTTCTACCGTTATTTGTTTCTCTGTTAGGACGAAATCTACTGTCTAACTTAGTGATCTATCAACGCACAGCCCAAACCACTGCACGGATCAGGCTGAAATTTGGCATGCAGGTACATGTTATGACGTAGGCATCCGCTAAGAAAGGATTTGATTAATTCTACCTCCAAGAGGATAAAATAGGGGATGAAAGTTTGTATGATACTAAATTTACGCGGGTGAAACCGAAGGGCACAGCTAGTTAAAGAAATATCACGTGAATGTTCCCTCATTAGCTCGAACGGATGGTTCCCCTCGGCAAGTGCGACATCTCAGCTGGTTGTACAATAAGTCGCACCACGTGAGCTCCGACCTTGTTCTCAGTTTGATCATTCACGTCACTATTTGTCCATGTGCATCGTAATTGTAAAGTAAATGCTGGACTTTGTGAATATTTTTATGATCGCAGGATGTTTCTGCGCGTTTAAGTGTGTTAATTTGAAAACAGTAAAATTAACCAAAACTTGGGGTCTATTGTCTTTATCCTAAAACGAAACTTCGCTAACGAACGAAAATAAGATGAAATTTCAGTATCGGTTTGTTTAAGTCAAAATTTTATTTTCTTGCCGACCTCGATTGCTCGTATTTTTAGAGCGAAAAAGAAAATTCTTTGAATGAGAGTAGGTCCCTTGGTCTTTTGCAATTTTCGTTCAATATGTGTTACAAATATGTCTCTTCTTTGCATAAAAATATTTGATGAATCTTTTCAACCCTTACTGTCCCTACCTAACTAAGGAAGTTTATGTGATCGCTTGCACTTCTAGTGTATAATAAAATAATGTACGTTGAAAGGATTTCGTTTAGGATCTGTGACTACACGATAGTCTAACGTTACCCTCTGAGAAAGGTTTTGGTTCACGTTCAGATGCAGTAAAAAAGAATTTTTTTTTTAAATTAATCGTATGTAAATGAGCGTAGAGGTTGGTCGTAACAGTAGATTATAGTTGTTAAGAATTGGTCCTAGCTCAGCATAATCTGGCTGTCACGTTGATGTGACGTAAGTACTACGAAGGGCACCTACTTTGACTAGAGCTACCTCAGCAAACCATTTCAGACCGTGTTGCCTTAGTTATAAGAGCATAAATGCTCTAACAAAGCCTATTGTGCGAGCGTTCGTTCGTCGTAAGCTCTACAAATGCATCGTTAGAGTTTTGATAATGATATTCCAATTTCAAGTACCAGATGCGATCAGTAGCTATGTAAGTACATATTGTATCATAGAGAACAATGGATTTCGGGGTTCGATGAACCATAAACATATTTGGAACTGTACTTATATAGGCTGGTCTTGTTTGTTACATTTGTAAGGAGGTATTGATAAGGAGTATTACTTATTTCAATTTTGTTGCATACCAAAGCTGAAGGTTTATATACATACTAATAGGTATTATAAATGTGAATGTTAGTTTGTTTGTTACGCTGTCACACGAAAACTTCTTAACCGATCATCATAAAACTTTGTACACATATATTTTTTTTTTGCAAGCGAAGCCGCGGGTAAAAGCTATTACATACTGCTATCATCTCCCTGGCCTTATCCCATGTATTGTTGGGGTCAGCACATGATTTAACCCGATGTGGCTGATCACCTGATTTTTATACGAAGCGACTGCCAACTGACCTTGGTAACCCCTTTTTCGAGGAAAAGCGGCAATCTGGGTTGAACCAGTTGTCAGACTTTGTCAGGCTTCTGACTGACCTGTAACTATTGCCAAAGATGTTAAATTGGCAACCGGGACCGATGGCTTAACGTGCTCTCCAAGGCACGGAGGGAACTCGGGCGGTAACCCATCCAACTACTGGCTAGGCGTATGGTTGCTTAACTTCGCTGATCGAATCAAATGCGCAATAGCAACTGTGCCACGAGCTCCTCTTTTATTACTTACTGCTATACAATATAAAAAATAGGTAATAAGTATCTGATACCAATCGTATAGAAAAATATTTATAATGTTAGATTCTGATTCTGAATAATTTTTCAATTAATATTTTTTTATAATGATTATTTGAAGTAATGTTCTGAAATGAGAATGTAAAGCTGTATATGAAGTAAAGTTCACGTAATGCATTTGCTTTTTCCCGATTCGTATACCTTTTAAAATATGTTCCCATAGGATACGCACTTTACAGTCTATAACATGATTAAAACCTAGGTACTACTAGTTAGTTATATAGCATCCTAAACGACTTCCTTCCTCGATTATAATAGTTTAATCGCAGCCAATTAACAATAGTGATTGTCCACAACAACCTGTATCAAGTGGTTCGAAATGAAGATGATGTCATACGTCTGGGATTGTGTAAGGCACCATTGTTTGTATGGGAGTGGAACCTTGTTACGGACCCCTAATATAACGATAGTGCTGACTATGCAAGCCCGACTCACCACAGCAACAACGGGCAGCGGTAGAAACCTGAGGCGCTGACGCAGCTCCTTGGACGATCCCACGTTCCGTGGGAACCCGCGTCACTCCGTGTTCACCCATCGACTCGGTCTCACGTTTAAGTTAGAATATAAGTTATATTGTAATTTCTATTCTTTAATTAAATTAGTTAAAGCATTTTGGTTTTTTTTGAGACCTCCGGCCGCCACCCGCTTAATTGGCGCAGTCGGTAGGATACTCGAAAGCCGCGTCGTGTCAAGATCTCCGACCAAAAATCGGTCCGAGGCCCGCGTGGCTGCCGGTTTTCAAGCCGAAATCGAGTATACAGAACGGGAGGAAGCCGAGGTGATCTGGACCTTGATCGTCAAAGATACCGAAATGCAGTGAGTACCTTGAATCTTCAAGTATTTGCTATTCCTAGTTCCTAACATTTAATTATCCTTTATACGTCCTCGTTATAAGTGCGATATTATATACATATTATATACTAAAACTAAAATTAAAACTATTACATAGGTATATACTTTTTGTGTCGTAGTGTTAATATAAAGCTCAAAGATTTTCCACCCACGCGAGTTTATGAGTGCTAGTTATAGGAGTAGTAGTAATATTAATAGGCACGCGTGTATCGACGAGCATAGGAATTTATCGGGTTTAGAAAGTCCAGAAAATTCAGATAGCTTAGAAATCATGGCTAGTGACTCGATTGATACCATATACAAATCCCTCCGATTACTTCCAGAATTCGATGGAAATCCGCATATACTTACCAGATTCATAAATCTGTGCGATCAGTTAGTGATAACACATTTTAAGGTGGGAGAAGGTCACGAATTATCTAACTTAGCATTATTGAATGGGATATTAAATAAAGTGACGGGACCTGCGGCTAGATTGATAAACTCAAATGGTATTCCAGAGAACTGGATCGGGATTCGAAATGCCTTGATAAATAATTTCGCTGACCATCGCGATGAAACCGCGTTGTATAATGACCTTTCCTTACAGACTCAAGGCTCTAGTAGCCCACAGGAATTTTATGAGCGGTGTCAGAGTTTGTTCAGTACGATAATGACGTACATTACATTACATGAACCTGTTCAGACCACTGTAGAAGCGAAGCGGTCCCTTTATCAAAAGTTAACGCTTCAGTGTTACTTGCGGGGTCTCAAAGACCCACTAGGGTCTAGAATACGTTGTATGCGTCCGGAAAGCATGGAAAAAGCATTGTGTTTCGTACAGGAGGAGCTTAACACCCTCTACATACAGCAGCGCAACGAGGGTGGCCCCTCAAAGAAAGATTGGCAACCGCAGCCGCCTGTGAGTACCTTTAATTTGCCCTTGAATAAATTTCATATGTCAAAACCTGTCGATCATCAAAATTTCAGTGTGCCAAGATTACAGCATAATATGAATGTGCCCGGTCCGTCGCGACAATTCATGAACCACCAGCCTTATCAAGGTTGGAGGCCTACACTAATGTCTCAGTTCCGTGGCCCTAGCCGGACTCAACAAATATTCCGAGCTCCGCCACCAAATTATAACCCGCAGAGCAATGTATTTAGGCTACCCCCTAGGCCACAACCACAGCCATCGACCTCTAATAACTATCCGCGTCCTATGAGCGGTGTGAGCCACTTTGTCACAAAGCCTCTGCCACCATCTGGGCATGATTGGCGTAAATTTGGCAACCCGCCGCCTACTAACTATTTTAAAACACGTGAAGTTAATTTCAACGAACTTGACTATGGATGTGACACTCCCGACTATGAATACGGCTATGCTGATGATTATTATGACGACTACTATAACTATGAACCACAGCCAATTTTTTGTAATTATAATTATGACCAACCAAATTATGCCGAAAATATTTCTGTTGAGGAGGTCAATCAAAACTCTGAGTCTGATAGTAACGAAAATTTTCAAAAACGTTCGAAATCCGAAAAGCCAAAATAGAGGTAAACTTACATACGCAGCGACAACTTGTCTATATTCAGACAAGTAGCCCCTCATTAAAACTATTAATTGATACTGGGGCCAATCAGTCTTTTATTAGCCCTTCTGCTGTCGAAAAATACTTCCGTCACATACCTTTAAATTACGATCCGTTCGAAGTGACGAATGTACATGCCACGAGTAAAAACGATTACTCAATCACTTTACCGTGCTTCTCAGAATTCAACGAAGAAGTTGACATTACATTATTCATTTATCAATTTCATAATTATTTCGACGGTTTGATAGGATTAGATTTGTTGAACAAATGGGAATCGAATATTGACCTTAAAAATAAAACTTTAGTTACACGAAACGCGGTGGTTCCGATACAAATGTACGATTCACGTAATGTCAACCTCTATGAAGATATTATACCGGCTCAATCGTCTAAGTTAGCCCGGTTGCCAATAAATTCAAAAGACGGGGAAGTGTTCGTACCCAACCAGACTTTGTGTAATTGTTTAATTTCGGATTGTTTAACAGAAGTAAAGAATAATCGGGGCTGGGTACAAGTGACAAACCCAACGCTTAATGACGTCATCTTTTCTATGGATCGTCCAGTATCATGTGAAGTTTTCAATGCCGAATGCGAACGTACACAATATTGTGATATGTCAGAACGTGCTAAACATGTTGTTTCTCGACTTCGAACTGAACATTTAAATCAGGAGGAACTTGCTAATTTAACATCATTATGCAAACAATATGCTGACGTGTTTTACCTTGAAGGTGAACCCCTTACATTCACTAACAAGATAAAACACAGCATTAAAACCACGGATGAAATTCCTGTCCATACTAAGAGCTATAGATACCCGCATATTCATAAACAAGAAGTTAAAGATCAGATAGGCAAAATGTTGGAGCAGAACATTATACGACCTTCAGATTCTGCATGGAGCTCTCCTATTTGGGTCGTGCCCAAAAAGGCTGATGCTTCCGGTAAGACTAAATGGCGCATTGTCATCGATTTCCGAAAAGTAAACGAAAAAACGGTTGATGATAAATACCCAATACCAAATATTACAGATGTCCTTGACAAGCTTGGTAAATGTCAGTATTTTAGCACTCTAGATTTGGCTAGCGGCCTCTACCAAGTAGAAATGAGCCCCACAGATATACATAAGACAGCATTTAACGTAGAAAATGGGCATTACGAGTTCCTAAGAATGCCAATGGGTCTTAAGAACTCGCCTTCAACTTTTCAGAGAGTAATGGACAATGTCCTCAAGGACCTACAAAATAACGTCTGTTTAGTTTATTTAGATTACATCATAGTTTTCAGTACTTCTCTTCAAGAACACATAATTAATTTAGAAAAGGTCTTCAAAAAGTTACGAGAATCCAACTTTAAAATTCAGTTAGACAAATCCGAATTTTTAAAATTGGAAACCGAATTTCTTGGGCATGTCATTACTACAGAAGGCGTAAAGCCTAATCCTAACAAAATTAAAGCCATAGCTAAATACCCGTTACCAAAAACTACCACGGAAATCAAGCGTTTTCTCGGTTTACTCGGGTACTACAGGAAGTTCATCCCTGATTTCGCTCGCATAACGAAACCGATGACTCAATGCCTGAAAAAGGGTAGTAAAATCACTTTAAACAAAAATTATATAAATTGTTTCGAACACTGTAAAACTATGCTAACAAACGATCCAATACTCCAGCATCCAGATTTTAATAAAGAATTCTTGCTAACAACTGACGCTTCCAATGTCGCAATAGGCGCTGTTTTATCACAGGGTCCCGTTGGCGCCGATAAGCCAATAGCATTCGCATCACGAACATTAAATTCCAGTGAATTAAACTATAGCACCATAGAAAAGGAACTTCTTGCTATAGTTTGGGCAACAAAATATTTTAGACCGTATTTGTTTGGCCGTAAGTTCAAAATTTTAACTGATCATAAGCCCCTACAGTTGGTTATGAATTTAAAAGAACCCAACTCTAGACTTACAAGATGGCGCTTAAAATTGTCAGAGTACGACTACACTGTGATTTATAAGCAGGGTAAATGCAACACTAATGCCGACGCCTTATCGCGCGTTGAAATAAATAATGAAACCACAACTTCAATTGTAGTTAACCTTTCAGAAGAAGATTCCGATGATTCTAGAACCTTAACAGCAACGGAAAGCGTTGACGGTTCTAGAGACATGTCAGCTCATACCGATGCTGAGAGCCCCATCCTAGAAATTCCGATCACAGATTATCCTCTTAATAAATTCACCAGACAGATAGTTATTACAGTAGTAGGTGACATAAAAGGAAGGCCAGTTGCTACCAAACCATTCGACACACATACGCGTACTGTAGTTCAGGTATCTGAATCCAATCTTAAGGAAGACGTCATTAATGCAATAAAGGAATTTGTTAATCCTAAAATCAAGACCGGCTTGTTAATCAATCCGCTTACTGCTATGAGTTCTATAGTACCAATTATACAAACCACGTTTAAAAATTCGGCGATGAACCTTACTTTGGCTAAAAGCGAAGTAGATAATGTCAGAGAGTACTTACGACAGCAGGAAATCATAAGCAAATATCACGATGGTAAGACTAACCATCGGGGTATAAATGAGTGCTACTTGGCTTTGTCTCGCAAATATTATTGGCCTAAAATGCGAGAGCATATCACAAAATTCGTGAACGATTGCACCATTTGTGGCCAAGCTAAGTACGACCGCAATCCAGTTAAACAACAATTTCGCATTGTTCCGCCTGCTAGTAAACCATTTGAATTAGTTCACATAGATTTGCTAACCATCGAGAGTGAAAAATTTCTAACAATAGTTGACGCTTTTTCTAAATATGCTCAAGCTTACTACCTGAGAGATGGCACTGCCGTGAGCGTAGTTCAAGCTTTACTTAAATTCTCCACTCATCATGGTATTCCAGTAACTCTAGTTTCCGATAATGGCCCAGAATTTACAAATCAGTTATTTGCAGAATTTGTAAAGTTGCACAAGATACAGCACCACAAAATTGCACCACATACCCCTAACGAGAATGGAATCGTAGAGCGTTTTCACTCAACGATATTAGAGCACCTCCGCATATTGAAACTCGAGCGCAATAATGAGCCGACTATCAATTTAATGCAGTACGCCCTTCTGGCCTATAACCATTCAATTCATAGCTTCACGCGATGCAAACCGATAGAGGTAGTCACAGGGCATTTTGATCCTCGTGATCCCTTTGACGTAGATCTTTCATCCCATCTTTTGCAGCAGTACATAACAGATCATAAAAATCGCATGAGTATAACTTATAACTTAATTCATGAAGCAGGCATCTCTCAACGAACTGAAATAACTAATAATCGAAATACAAATCGCGAAATAGAAGCAGAATATTCCCCAGATCAACAGATCTTTGTAAGAAATCCACTCGCTTCGCGAAGGAAACTAGCTCCACGTTTTACTCACGATAAGGTAATGGCAGATCTTCCGATTCATATTTACACTAGAAAGAAACGCGGACCTGTTGCTAAGTCTAAATTAAAGAGAGTACCCAAAACTGCAAATTTGTTGCAGGACCCTCCTCGTGATTCAGCTATTCCTGGGCCCAGCTCTATCGCAAGAGATAATACTTGAAAACCTTGGAAACGGCCCCGGCATATTTCCCTTTAAACTAGGCCCTACACGCATAGTATCGCATTATCATTCATTTGTGCAAGCCGTGAATCTTCAAGAATTACAAATTAAATTGAATTTGATCAAGGAGCAACTACACAATGCTAGCCCTGAAATTCATGACAAAACTTCATTTTTATTTGAGCCACATATGACTTACTTAAAGAATAAGCTTCAAAGTGTGTCTGACCAGTTAGAATCATTTCAATTAAACCGCGTTAAGAGGGGACTTGTGGATGGTCTCGGGTCTGTAGTGAAAAGTATTACTGGCAACCTTGATTATACTGACGCCTTACGGTATAATCAAGCCATAAAAGGTCTACAGGACACTGAAAAAAGGTGATAAGTGAATATAATAGCCATGTTAGTGTTACAAAAGACTGGATGGCTCATTACTCCAAAATACTGGATAGAGTAGTCGAAAATCAAAATAAAATAGAACATTTTATGAATCAAATTGTTCAAAGCGAAACAACTAGAGATAATGATATGGTTAAGTATGCGCACCTCGCGCAGGTATTTCTAATTTTAGAAGATAACGTAGATTATATTTCTCAAGAGCTATATAGATTAGAAAACGCATTGGCTTTCATTAGAACTTCTACAATGCATCATTCGGTTTTAAAAATAAATTCAATTAAAGATTTAATTAGTAAATTGCAACATTTATATGATAAGGATAAAATAGTAGATCTAGATATTAGAGAGTATTATAACATTATTCAGGTAGGATCATACTACGTGGATAATGAAATTATTATAGTATTTAAATTTCCCGTTGTCGTTGCCCAAGTATATGATATGTATAAATTATCCATAGTCCCAAATAACAATTTTGAAATACTAACGCCACCTTTCCCATTCCTGGCAATATACGGACAAGATTTCAAGTACATAGAGGCTGAATGCCCGAAGATCAATAAATGGTATCTATGTTATAACAACCGCAACATGCAAAGCAGATTACCTGAAGATTGTATCCAGCATCTGATCACCACCCAACAACGGAAAGAAACCTGCAATCCAATTAAAATCTCGCTACAGAAACCGGCGCTTGAAGAACTTGATGACAGACACTTCACTCTTTGCTTCCCCAACCTCACCAGAGTACATCTCTCCTGCGGTCAAGATCTCTACAAAGTTATTCAAGGCAGCTATCTCGTCATTATTCCGCATAATTGCTACCTAGAAACATCGGACTTCATTATCTCAAACGTCCATGACCATCTGAAAGGTCAAGCACTCAAAATATTGGACATACCTGAAAGCCGTATAACGTCGTCGCAGTCGCCAGCAATCAAATTAAATACCATAAATCTTAACGAATTGCACGCAGTCAACGCAAGGGTAGCTACACAACCGGCACTAGAGATGAAGAAGGCAGAGATCGACTATAACATTTATCATACAACGATCCCGATATACATAATAATATTACCCATAAGCGCAGTCGCTGTGTTCCTGGCGTACCGCAGATACAGCATGAAGAAGGTGAAGATTACTAGCAACCATGAGAAGAATCAAGTCGAACTAAGAACAGTGTATGCTATCCCCAGCATCTCTAAGGACAATCCTGAGCAGCCTCCAGCTCCATTTCTGACTAAAGTCTTCAATAGTCGCTGTGCTACGGGGGGAGGTGTTACGGACCCCTAATATAACGATAGTGCTGACTATGCAAGCCCGACTCACCACAGCAACAACGGGCAGCGGTAGAAACCTGAGGCGCTGACGCAGCTCCTTGGACGATCCCACGTTCCGTGGGAACCCGCGTCACTCCGTGTTCACCCATCGACTCGGTCTCACGTTTAAGTTAGAATATAAGTTATATTGTAATTTCTATTCTTTAATTAAATTAGTTAAAGCATTTTGGTTTTTTTTGAGACCTCCGGCCGCCACCCGCTTAATTACCTTATACACATTGGTTTGTGATGGCGTACCTTATTTGTTTATTAAAACTTGGTATTGTTAATTACAGGGGCCTTACCATGAGCTCTTATTGCCATGATAGTTTCACTCATTTATGAGACAGATGTATGTGACGTGCATACATCTGTCACTGTCGCACAACTGAATTAACATTGCAATAAGAGCTCATGGTTGGGCCCCAGTACTTCTTCTCAGTCGGTACGCTTGTCAGAGCGGTCGTGGTCAGACGATGGCCCATCTATATTGGTCGCCATCTTTGAGCTAAAATGGCATTCTATCGCGCTTGCGCTAATAGAAACGATACAAAATGTATGAAAATGACATAAATCAGACACGTGACATATTC
The DNA here is from genome assembly GCA_964035505.1 of Watsonalla cultraria. Classification (NCBI taxonomy): domain Eukaryota; kingdom Metazoa; phylum Arthropoda; class Insecta; order Lepidoptera; family Drepanidae; genus Watsonalla; species Watsonalla cultraria. The sequence continues at coordinate 1,336,879 of OZ037712.1, read as the reverse complement.
CCTTATAATGTTACATTGTCTACAGGCCCTGGTCTGTCTACCGTAGAGGACCTTCCGCGTTCTCTGGTGCCTACCACTTTACCCTGCACAACTAATTTCACAACAACACCATTAGGTGTTATTATGCCAAGACACATGTCCAAAGGACTTGAGAATGCGAGTCTTTACTTTGATTATAGTACACTAGCGGACGTCACGCGGTTTCACCCGCGTAGTTCCCGTTCCCGTGGGAGTGCGGGGATAAAATATAGCTTATGTTACTCGCTGATGATGTAGCTATCTATTGCTGAAAGAATTTTCAAGATCGGTTAAGTAATTTGAGGTGCTACAACACCTGTTTCCGTCGATGATTAGGTATAAACGTGACAAGAAGTCCTCGTCTCAGCCCATTGCCAATCCTGTAAAAAACTTTACATGGTTAACATATTTCTCGAAGAACCCTATACTGAATTTGCTTGGGAAAACTAACAGTAAGAAGTTTATCAAGGCTTTTAAGTTAGATATAGTACGAACAACGTGTCTTTTTTTATTTTGATAAGCACAGGAAACATCCATGAGAAAGTAAATAATAGCATCCGGTTCCTGTACCCTTTTTAGAGCCTGATATCATTATGAATGTAAATTAGCATAGCTGTCTGTTTGCCACGATATCTAATTCTGTGGATAAGTTTATATTAATGGATACTGATAAGGTCCAAATCGGTTTAAGTTCTGTTTATTCAGCTACTTTTCTGAGCCGTTCTCTTCGCGAATCGCATCAAAACTCCGCATCTTTGCAACCTCAAAAGTATTTAAATTCAAGACGAATTCAATCCTTATTACGTAATACGTAATGTATTTCGAAAATAATTCGGCTTTCATCTTAAACGAGGAACAATAGTGATGAAATGTCACGAATTTCAACTAATGCTCACACAAATACCAACTTAACTTTTCTGTTTGTGAAATACTTACTTTTTGAAACGAAGCTTTATTTCCAAGCCATTAAGGTTTTGAATTATGAAGTATTTAACGCTAAAGTGCAAGGATTCTGGTTAATATTTTACGCAAGTAAACTCAAAGATTACGTGCAATTTGGATGTGCTGCTCTGATTGCAATCATGACCGAGTGATGAGCAGAGAACGTGATTACGTCACACTGCACTATGTCAAACAATCTTGATCGTAATCATGTGATTACGATCAAGATTGGCGGAGGAATAATACATTTTTCACTAAAAGTTGCAATATCATTTAAAAAAAGTTTTATAACAAGATTAAGTGATTGTCTGAGCCGGTGGTAAGTTTTCGACGTTCATGAGTGCCTTACCAGGACTCAAGCTGCATAAATAATTTTAATTTTTAACTGAATTTTTTCTGACGTTTAAATCCAGCCGTTTCGGAGATTACCCGGAACAAACAGACAGACGGACAAAAAGGACAGATTTTTTTTAAATAGGTTTGTATATATCAGTACTGTATATACTTTCCGCATACAGTGAAAAGCTGTTAATATGGAATTACAAACAGACACTTCAATATTGTTCCCTGTGCATAAAAATAATATATCAATATCTAAATTACCCAAATCGGGCAGCCATTCACAAGTTTAGCGAGACTTGGGGTAAAGTTACTGCACTTGTGTTTTTGACAAAAACTCATTAGTACAGTCTGCTGAGCTGCACCGCACGCGCAATTTCGGATCCCATGCTAACCACCACGGCTCTTTAGTTTTTACATAGATGGTGCATGCGTGAATACGTCCTTTGTTCAGAATATCAATAGTGTGTACCGAGAGCGTGTTTAAGTCGAAGATTTCCTCGTGACGCGTGCAAAAGGTACTGTTTACACGTGTGCACTTGCGTCGGTAAGTTGTCATGCAAATATGTTCACCATGAATAAACAATGACCAGTTGCACCGCATAACTCCGCAACTCATCTGCACCTTTGCAGAATTGTAATATACAGACAGCGGGTATGTACCTGTACATGTTATGCCCCGCGGTTTCAACTACGTAGACTTTATTTTATGGGTGGCATTTTTTTTAAATAAAAGCCCTAGTGCCTTCTTGTGACTCCTATCTGCTAGAAAAAGTTGAGTTAAAATCGGTCCAACGGTTTCAGACTACCCGGAGCAAGCAACGGAACAGACGAACAGAAAATTTCAGAAAAAAATAGTTATTTTTATGTAGATACCGTATTTTCTTTCATATGTATTTCGTTAATAGCTGTTAATTCGGAATTACAAACAGACACTTCAATTCTATTTAGCTGCATAGATATAGATTTATATATGTACATGTGATGAATATCAATAGCACTAAGAAGTATTGCATATGGTATGACTGCTGGACTGCGTGTTTAAAGTTCCGTACCTTCAAAGGAAAAATCCTTTAAAGGATCACGGCTTTGTCAGTCCTTTTGTCTGCCTGGATCTGCAAATTGTAATCTTCAAAAGCAAGTAGAGTCAAGATAAATTTACTCATCATCACCTTACCCCATACATTGACTCAAGTGCCGACCACTTGAGTCAACCTGGTGTGGCTCCATGTTAGTCACAATCAACTTATTAACTCCTTGTCCGTTACGTGCGCCTGGTACTTCGTGTACCATATCATCATCTCCCTGGCCTTATCCCATACATTGTTGGGATCGGCACTTGATTCAACCCGATGTGGCTGATTACCAGATTGTTATACAAAGCGACTACCATCTGAACTTCGTAACCCCTTACGAGGTAAATCGGTATTCTGGGTAAATCGGTTGTCAGACTGTTTTCTCCGCCTCCGACTGACCTGTAACGATTGCCAAAAATGTTGAATTGGCAACCGGGACCGACGGCTTAACGTGCTCTCCGAGGCACGGAGTGAACTCGGGCGGTCACCCGTCAGCGGTACTGGCTAAGGTTGCTTAACTTCACTGATCGAATGAAATGTGCTATATCAACTGTGCCACAAACTTATCAAGAAAAAAAACATATTCGTTTGTAAAAATAAATAATAAAAAATACGCAGTCTAACATACCATAACCCCTTTACCTATTCGTATATAATATACGATACAATTTTAATCTGAAAAGTTTTTGAAAGCTCAATTCTATTAAAAACTAGCTGGCCCGACAGACGTTGCCCTGTCTTAATTATGAGAATGCAGCACGTATTCTGTCAATTCTATGTCAAACGTCATAAGGTTACATCAAAAAGTTTTTATTGTCCAAAGCGCTAAGGTTAAATTTAAGAAGAAAGAAATCATTGTTCATTTGTCAGGTTAAGTGTTCTTAAATACTCAAAATTAATATAATAAAATAAATATAATTTTTTAATCGCAAATCTCCTAACAGTAATGTACTTAACTAAAAAAAATATTATTGAAATCGGTCCAGCCGTTCACCCGTGATGTCGTGACCAAGGGAAATGGGGATTCATTTTTAACACGCTTTTATTAGCTTCACCTGTATGAATGTATGTATGTATGTAACCGACCCCTTTGAGCTCGATTTTGTCCTACTTTGTACGATCAGATTTAATTCAAACTTTGCACACCTGTCAAAAGTCGATGACAATGCAATAATCCGATCGAAGCATCCGATTATATCCACATATATCTAGTCTATCGGGTAAACTCAGCTCGGCAGCATATGCCGTCAGGAAAGTAAAGCAGTTCACTGACGTAGACACGGCACTATTAGTTTATTTTAGTTACTTTCATAGTGTTATGTCGTATGCTATCTTGCTTTGGGGCAAAGCTGCCGATATAGAAGCCATATTTATATTACAGAAAAGGGCTGTAAAATCAATCTATAACTTAGGATCTAGGGCATCTTTGAAGGAAAAATTTAAAGAAATAGGAATTTTAACAGTGGCTTCGCAGTATATTTTTGCAAACTTACTACTTGTACATAAAAATATAAATTCTTTTCAAAAGAAGCGTGATGTACTTAATGTCAACACAAGACATAAAAATAAATTAGTAGTACCTACACACCGCTTACAGAAAGTCCAGGGATCATTTTTAGGGCAAAGTATACGCTTTTATAATAAATTACCTACATGTATTGTAAATTTGCCCTTTGATAAATTTAAAGAGACTGTAAAATCTGTATTACTTAAAAAGGGTTATTATACAGTTAGTGATTATATGTGTGATAAGGAAACTTGGAATAATGTATTACCAGACAAATATTGTAAGTAGTCTCATGGACACTGTACTTATGCTACAATTCATTTTAATATTTCTTTTGATCTTTGTTTTGACTGGCTTGAGTTGTCATGCCTAAAATGCATGATCACTAAAATGCCTTTGCTTGCGGCGGCGTCAGGGTGACGGGTCGCTCACTTCCCTCTATAATGGTTGAGGAGGGCGATGGCTGGCATTCTCGTCATACTTGTGAACAGGTGCTGCTTGTGGGGGCTGGTCATCTCAAGCTACGCATTTAGATATAAATAGAACTACTAGACTTTTCTTTATGTAAATTTTTATCGACATTTGTACATTGGAACTGTGTCCATGGGCTTACATTTCTCAAATGATTTATTTTGTTTTTTTTTAAATTGTATAATATTTTTGAAAAGAGTAATTACTGAGTTTCTTGCCAGGTTCTTCTCAGTAAAAGCAACCTTCCGAACCTGGCGGTAGCATGTATAATCCTGTAAATTGTGTCATTCTGACGATTTGAAAGTGCTTTGTATAAAGTCTAATCGAATAAAGATATTTTTGACTTTGACTTTGATTATCCTAATTAGATTCGCCAGGATTAATTAATTTCTTTCCGCATCCTTTGCATGCGAGTAAGAGAGATAGAGCTAGTGCGGGCGGTTTGTGGTATTGAGGGCGGTTGATAGTTAGCCAATCGAACTAAATAATATATAGTTTAAAAAATTTAACTAAAAAATGAAAAATAAATAATAGTTTAAAAAAACTAAAAAAAACACGCTTTCATAAAAAATCCAACTAAAAATCAGAAAATAAAATTTAATAAATTTGGATAAAGAATATTGTAAATTAGAAATGAATGTACATTTTTGTAAAAAAGCGTGGGGTGTATTCAATGCGCTTTTTAAGATATTATATTATCAAAGTGATGATTCTTCTACTCATTATCTGTCAATAAAATGTTTATAATTATTAACACTATGCACCCCACGCTTTTTTACAAAAATGTACATTCATTTCTAATTTACAATATTCTTTATCCAAATTTATAAAATTTTATTTTCTGATTTTTAGTTGGATTTTTTATGAAAGCGTGTTTTTTTAGTTTTTTTTATATATATAGATATTGTTCTAACTCGATGTTAACTTAATTCCATTACAGAGAGCATAGTCACAATCGTAGCCATATGTGTGTGGGGTGAGTCAGTTTTGAGAGGACTTAAACCTATTATCTGTTTATAATTCTCTTCATGAAATCTTAAGTGATGCGTAGATGATAAAATTAGCGATGGCCGTAGCAGCATGCCGATGTGTCACGTGTCAGGACTAGCGTTTATTACATACATTGATGAATATATTAACCAGATATTACACTGGTCTTAAGCAAGGCTTCTGATGCAAGCTGCGTTAAATCTTGATACCGATCGAAATATGTAGGCCTAGACAAAATAACATTCTCTCGCGCTTGCGCTAATAGAAACGGTGAAAAATGTAAGGAAATGACATAAATCAGTCACGTGACATATGTCTTCCCCGTACGTTTTGGATCGTTTCTACTAGCGAAGCGTGAGGATAGTGTTACTTTGTCTACAGTCTGATTGATTGATTAGCCTACTCTTTGTACTATATCTAAATTTATCAAAAACTACCAACATTAAAAAATTCTTTAGTTCAATGTCCCAAGGTCTTGATAGGTTCAAACGTTGTCGCTTGCCGTTGCGTTTTGCGCTTATTTAACCGACTTCAAAAAAAAGGAGGAGGTTATCAATTCGACTGTATTTTTTTTGTATAGAGACGTTATAATACTTCCTGGCAGAACCTCAACATTTCTCCGGCACTAGTTTTCTGCGCAAACGCAAACTATATTGTTTGACTAGCTGTGCCCTGCGGTTTCACCCGCGTAGAGTTAATTTTATGTGCGTCCCGCATAAACATAATGGTTTTTTAAAAATAAAACAACCTATAGATTGTGGTAAAAACACACATGTTTGTAGGCTTACACACTTAGGTGATAGATTCACAAGATTTTCTTATAAATGAATTATATTTTTTTTATATTATTTTGATTGTATTATATCACAAACGTATTAATTTACTTTTTACGTAGATAAAAGCAGTTTAGGCTGGGCCTTTCTGAAGAACGTTGCATGTGTTACACGTGTTTCCTTCTTTAAGCAGCTCACATTCCTCAGCTCGTGGTGGATTTGTTTTAAATGATCTTGTCATTAGTAATGGACAATTTGCATTGTTATATCTTTGTCTCGGAGCATTCCAATATCCAACAATGTACCTCTGTTACCAACGCGTACACATTCGCGAGATTTTTGTCATTATATAACTTACGTAAGTATTCTAAAGAACTTATTATTCACAGTTTATACGATTCTTAAATTCTTTATAGTAAATTTCAAGACCTATTTTTATAATAAGAGGATCTTTAAATTCACTTATAATTAACCTTATTTACTCCTTGTAACATCAGCTATCTGCCAGTGAAAGTCCCGTTAAAATCAGCCCAGCCATTTCAGAGATTAAACAGACCGAAAAAATAAAATAGTTTTCTATGTCTAAGGACAGTATATATCTTCATTTGCATTTAGTGAAAAGCTGTTAGTGATATCCCAATGCGGTACTTTCCGTTTTATGCTCATAAATGTGTTTTTAAGGGCTCTTGTCTAGTTTATCATGAAGCATCATCAATTATCAAGCTGGTATCGTGTCAATAAGATTCGATAGTTATATACAATTCTCGAATAGTTTACCGCAATTACTGTTCATTTAAAACAATACAACAACAGTAGCAGATATTGTTATTGTGATGATGTCACCTGGGGCCTTACCATGATACAGATGTATGTGACGTGTATACATCTGTCACTGTCACACAACTGAATTAACATTGCAATAAGAGCTCATGGTTGGGCCCCTGCGCAGGCTCTATAGGTAGCACATAAAAACAATGGTAGGTACAGTTTCATAGAGTAGTACCACATCTATACACAGATAAATAAAATTGAAGTCTGTTTGTAATTCTTAAATAAAAGCTTTTCACTAAATGCATAATGAAAGTATATACGATACTGACATAAAAAACGAATTTTTATTTTTTTTCTCTGCCTTTCTGTCTGCCCGTATGTTTGTTACGGTTAATCTGCGAAACGGCTGGGATGATTTTAATGGGTTTTAATTGGCAGATAGGTTAGTTTACAAGGAGTAACTTAGGCTACTTTTATTAACAAAAACTATTAGGGTCACCCATAAAATTAACTCTAAAACCCCGGTAAAATAAAAATAAAAATAAAGGGTATAACCCCGTTCACAGCTGAACTTACTACAAGTAGAATCTAGGAACAGATCATTCGGAATGACACTAGTGTTGCGTGATCACAATTGTTTCGATTGTTCAAACATCTCGATGCGATTGTTTTCAACTGCAGTTGATAGTAAGTAACGAGTCAGGCTAGAGTGCGTCGCCAATAATCGAACGCGGCGCGATCCATCGCGTCGGTCGTCGATCGGTTCCATTCGGCTAGATTCGGCGCCACTCGGACCAATCGCTTGCATCAAGACAATTAAAAAACCTCTCGATTGTTCTATCGCCAGGGCGAATCGATGGTTGACTTGAAGGTAAATTTGGCCGGCTCCGATCTCACAATCGATTATCGCTAAATAATAAAATCACACAGACAGGCATAGATATACGAGATTATACGCATCCCTGGCGTAATGTCAGTAAGAGGTGTCACGTCGATAATAGTAGTTAGTCAGACAATTCGATATTGTTTTGACACAAAATCAAGAAGAAAGTTTTATAAACTTTAAGAGTCACAACTCTCTCGCCCGATGGAACAAATTTGGTCTAGATTCCATACTGCTTGTTAGCTTAAATGTATACTGTGGTAATACTGCTGTCCTTTAATGTCAGTGTCAAAGTTAAATACCACCTGTGTGTCTATTTATATGCTTTAGTTGCTTTTGCGCATCTGTTCCTATTACGCGTTTTTTGTACCACTGAGGTGCAAGACTTCTTAATATAATAAAGACGTAAAGATAATTTGTATTTTTATTTCATCGATACATCTATACAGACTCTGAACAGATAAATAAAATTGAAGTGTCTGTTTGTAATTCCAAAATAACAGCTTTTCACTGAATGCATATGAAAGTATACACGCTACTGACACTAAAAACCCAAGTTTTAAAAAAAATCTCTGTCTGTCTGTCTGTTTGTTCCGGATAATCTCTGAAACGACTGGACTGATTTTAACAGGACTTTCACTGGCAGGTAGCTGATGTTTCAAGGAGTAACATAGGCTACTTTTATTTATGAACAGTATTAGGATTCCGTAACAATAAGGATGAAACTAAAACCACGCGGATGAAACAGCTAGTTTAAAAATACGGCGCGTTGAACACTTTTGTTTGAAAATTAGTACTTTGGTGTTTGATTGAATTGTAGTCCAAGCAATAATCATTTAATGATATTATGTGGTCATTACCTAGTTAGGTATCATAATGAATTACCTATTTAATAGTAATTGACCTTTGTAACGTGTTACGTCGCCTCTTTAATTGCTAAATTTGGTAATTAATTAAGGCATTAATATATTACGTCATATGAAAATATACTCTATGAGACGATGAAATAGATAGTTATATAATAAATTACTATGTATTATTTTATCGGGGCTAATTTTATTTACTAACGTTACAAAATGCGCTTTGAGCAATTCAACTATGACCTATCATAAACGATGACTTATAATGAGCTATCTATTTATGTCACGCTCAAAAACTAGTTATGAATAAAAAGTAGATGCCACATGGTTTCACTCGCGTAGTTCCCGTTCCCGTGGGAGTACGGGGGTAGTAAAATACGCGGATGAAACCGCGTGACGTCCGCAAGTATTAGATAAAAATATTTCTTTCCTATAATGACGTAAGATTTTGTGTCATTGAAATTAAATACGTTTTTACAACATAATCTCAACAATAACACTGAATTATTTCCCATTATTGAAAAAAACTGTCCATATTTCTTATTTAAAATACAGACTTACGAGAAGTATTGGTGGGAATCCTACCATAGCACTTATAACATCCTTGAGCGTCTCGCTGTATTCTAAAAAACAAACAGGGAAACCTAATCAAATAGAAACTTCAACAATGGCCAATTTACGATCGTGCCTTTTTATTTTCTCATAAATCCGTAAAACCGTGACGGACGGAACATACGGAACAAATATTAAGATGGAATCGCATTGATCTTACTTGATCTTGCTTGCCTGTATTCTCCGAAGGGGTAGTGAAAAGTCTGAATATATAGATACTAAAGTAAACATCATCCCGGATAGAAATTTGCGTTTATTCGCTTCTCAATCTTGCATCCAATATTACAAATTTATACCATAGAGATTTACGCGCCATCTCAGATCGCGTCACAGATAAACTAGTATATACATTTAGGCTGAATACTAAATACACATCAGGTAGGCAGAGGTGCTGTAATAGCAACACCCACTTTTCGTGACAGATGGTAAGTCTATCGCCATCTCAGGCACTATACTTCTCTCTTTGAATTACTTCTCAGACAAATGCAGGTTTCCCACACACTACTCTAAGCCCCATATTTTACCCAACTGATGTTGATGATCGTCCGACGGATTTCAGTCCATGGAAACTGCTTCAACTCCGATTTGATTGTCACAAACCCAAAAAAAGAGGTATGCTTTCATTAGCCTATTATTCAGGCTGGCAATACTGCCAACTTTCTTGGCACGATCTAGAAGGATATCTATTATATTAAAGTTTTTTATTTGAGAGTAAAACCTACTTGGTTATCCTGTGGTAAGCCTTGTGGCCTCGGTGTTAGAGCAGTGTCCTGCTACGCAAGCGACGCAAGTTCGAATCCCAGCGGGGCCTGTACAACGAGTTTTTCTAAAAACTTATGTACAGTGATTTCACACCACGTGCTTTACGGTGAAGGAAAACATCGTGAGGAAACCTGCATATGTCTAAGAAATAATTCAAAGACGTATGTATAGTGCCTGAGACGGCGATGGACTCACCCTCTGTCACGTTGGCACTTAATCATATTCGGCGATATGTGGGTGTTGCAAATTACAACACCTCTGCCTACCCCTTCGGGGAATACAGGCGTGAGCATATGTATATCCTAAAAAAATCTTGGCCTATACCTACTATTTTTTTTCGGCGGTTGAGTTTTGTATTGTTGAGAAACCGACAGGATTGTATGTATGTATGTGAATGAAAGCGGCAGATCTATAATTGTATAGTGAACAGGCAGGCACCCATTCTCCCCCGCCTACCTCGTTAAGGACTCGGTGTGATGATGTACACCTGTACGCTGTCTGCCTCTTAGTGTATACTTTTGTATTTATTCTAGTTATCAATAGCTGACCGCGCGTGAGCCACAGCTGAATCGGTTAATAATTATTATTTAACGTCGCGTGTCGTGTGAGAGACGTGTTGCCGATGATAGGTCAGCTACTGCATAATAGACGGTTGGTTCCGCACATTTATTAGTAAAATTGGCGCAATCTTCACGAAGGCTGCAACCAAATGGTCCGGAAATAATGATCACTGACCATTCACGTTTGGACTAATGCTGTTACACATAATTCGAGTCATTGTTTTCGAAGGTGAGCTGGGGAATTCTAAGTCTTTATTATTATGTAACTATATTTTTTTGGCATGTGAACAAATCATATTAATTGAGTCAAATTTATGATTACAGCTAACAATAAGTTTAGATAATAAACCTTGCGTAGTTTTGATGAATAAGATTTTAGCTATTACGCGAACAATGTAGGTGTTCTAAATAAGAAAAATCATAATTAATGTTAGGGTCGTAAGCATTGTGTGGTTTTCGATCAGACTAGCTTGCGTCTGCAGCTTCGCATCCGAGACAGAGTTTTCTCATACAAACTTTCAACACCCATTAAATATTTTGGAAAACCCTTTCTTATTGTATACCTACCACCTCACGAAGAATACAACATCCAAACTTCATGTCTCCAATATCAGCTGTTTAGATTGTGCGTTGATATATAAGTCAAATGCCAACACCCAAAGATTGAATGGTAGAAAATGTCTATGGCATTAAGTCCGCCAGTGTATATTTGTATTGCAAAAAGCTTTATATAAATAAATGGCAGTAGCATTTATAATCCTGTATAATTATGTCGTCTGACGATTTGAAAATTCTGTGTGAAAAGTCTAATCGAATAAAGATATTTTGAATTATAATTTAAATCAGTCAGTCAAACAGTCAGGACCTTGAATTATATATGTATAGTGTTCGATTCAAATTGACAAGATGGCATTATCTTAAAAGGGTAGCATTGCTATTTTTTTTTATATTTAAGTAAGATAACATTTCAATTTAATTTAAGCTTTGTATACACAAGTTCCTTTACATACATATGCTCACGTCTGTGTCCCAGGGGGGTAGGCAAAGACCATCGTTCACCACATGCTACGGCCCTTACATACTTCTTTCGCTTCATACACAGATAGACACATTGAAATATTGGTTTTTTATGTCAGTATCGTACATACTTTCATAATATGGATTTACTGAAAAGCTGTTATTTTGGCATTACAAACAGACACTTGAATTTCATTTGTATGTATAGATTAGTACCTATATTACTTTGTAAATCCTATTACAAAATCACACGAGCAACATCTTACCAACCCGTTTACCGCAGACGCCTACAAATGTGGTGCACATTGTGCCAAAGTTGAACATTTCCGCATAATAACATTAACGTGAACAAATGCTTCGCATGCGTCCAACGTTCAAAGAAATTAGGTTTCCAAATGTCCCCAACGGTTTACAACCAGAACACGAATAAGGAAGCCGTGTGGCGAACGTTACGTAAGCTCTGACATAAACTAAATGATGTTACACTCTATCTAGCATTCAAAATACTACTTCGAAATCATTTATATCCATACGGTAATCAGTTATTTTATTCAATAATCATTTGGGAAGGGGTAGGCAGAGGTAGTGTAATAACAACATCCACTTTTCACCGAAGATGATTAAGCGCCAGCGTGACAGTTGGTGATCGCCGCCTCAGGCACTATACATACTTCTCACGATGTTTTCCTTCGCCCTAAAGCACGTGGCTTGAAATCACTGTCACTAATAATTATCATAATAACAATGATCTCCTACCGAATTTCGGTTACGACGGCCAATCTCAATCTCTCAATCTGGCGTAGGAGATATTATAGTGCCGAAATGTATGCGCAAACACAGGGGTACTCTTTACTCCCTGATTTTCATTGTCCGATTCACGGCAATCAGGCTAGACCAACGGCTTAACGTGCTTTCCAATAAGGCGTTATAAGCTCTTATACAATCAATTCTATTTATCTGTATATTTGTATAAAGATATAGACTAGTATGCAGGAAGATATGGTGGCACGTCATTGGACATTTATGTAGTAGCTTACGGTTTTCATTGTATCTCCATATAAATGGTAACAAGGGCCAAAACAGTCATTATTATTCTCAAGTGTTGCCAGTTGCTAAATAAGCGGCTGCGGAAACCGTCACCGGAAACGCGTAGAATAATTAGATGAGGCAGCCCCGTTTCGGGTGCATTCAGTCCGTTGCGTCACAGACTATCACTGCGCCTTATTTGCTTGCGTAATAGAGAGGTACTGAATGCATTTTTGTTTCCCAATAAAGATATAATCACAGGCGTGTATATCCTTGGGCCAAGAGGGCTATGGCGGTTTCGTGGAAGAAAAAACGCCCTATTGTCGTATTGTAATAGCTTTTCCGTTTGTTCCGGCTAATCTCTGAAACGGCTAGACCGATTTTAACGGGACTTGCAGATATATCATGTTTCAAGGAGTAACTTAGGCTACATTTATTTAGAAAGCTACCTGAGCTTCTTGGTTACACCCGCGTTTAATTTAAATACCACGAAAATGTATAGCCTTTGTCTTATTCTGATGTATAAGCTATATTACTGTAAAGTTTCATTAAAATCCATTCAGTAGTTTTTACGTGAAAGAGTCCATCCATCCATCCATACTCACAAACTTTCGCGCTTATAACAATAGGACTGGTAGGATAGTAGGTAGTAGGATAATATTAGTAGGATATATTAGAGTGCCGCGAGATACAACTATTTCCTAATATGTTCTTCTCAGTAAAAGCAACCTTCCGAACCTGGCGGTAGCATGTATAATCCTGTGTAATTGTGTCGTTCTGACGATTTGAAAGTACTTTGTATAAAGTCTAATCAAATAATAGTTATTTGTTATACAAGAGTGCAAAGTTGCTTTTTAACCGCGTGTTCAATTTTGATGACCGAGCAAGCGAAGGATTCTAAAATTGAATCACGAGCGCAGCGAGTGATTCAAAATTAGAATCCTGAGCGTTAGCGAGGGAATCAAAAGAGCACGAGGTGAAAAATCTTTGCACTCGAGTGCAACACGTAACTTTTCATTCCACCTCAGCGAGGAAATGACTAAATGCAAAAAAAAGCAAATTGAAAAAAGAACACCAAGAAGGTTCCGAGTCTGAGTTTCTAACAAATTAAAAAAAAGTTGTATGATATATTCGGCACCATAGAGGTAGCAGTAAATAGGTTTAATGTTTTTTTTAATTCACAAACTTAGTGCACACGATGTTCTAAATTCAATTTAGTTTATCCTCTAGTGAATAAAAACGGCTTTTCCACTCAGATATTGAAGATTAAAAATACTCTTTCCGAGATGGTGGGATGAAAAGATATTTTTGATTTTAATTTGACTAAAACATAGACTGAGTATATAGAATACTAGCTGTGCCCCGTGGTTTCACCCGCGTATATTTGGTTTCGTACAAACTTTCATCCCCTTGGGGGTAGAATTAATCAAAATTCTTATTTCTTAGCGGATGCCTAGGCCTACGTCATAACATCTACCTGCATGCCAAATTTCAGCCCGATCCGTCCAGTGGTTTGGGCTGTGCGTTGATAGATCACTATGTCAGTCAGTCACCTTTGAGTTATATATATATACATTGAATTTGAATTGACTATAAGATAGACCGAGTATATAGAATATACAGAATACGGGAGTAAGTATCATAAGTAAAACCGTAAGGCGCCAATGTACGTAATAACCAAAACAATACCCACCGTGATCATAACATCATAAAGTGATCCACAGCTCATTAAAATAAAGCTCTACAAAGTAGTTGATAGCCAGCAATCAGCAAACGTGACACGTGCGTCACACAGTAATCGCTTGTGTCAATATACACAGATGATTAACGTTCACGGTAAAAATAGAACATACACGTAGTTATGTAATATGCTCACGCCATCCCAGAAGGGGGTCGGGACCCACTCGCGCCCTGATCTATCTAAAGTAGGTACGGTACTAGGGCGTCAGAAGCTTAAAGAGGTAGCTTCAATGATTTTCGACTATATGTCCGTATCATAACGTAACATTTATACCACGGGACGAGTACCTTAAAATATATGAAAAATTGTCTGTTCTCCCGGAGGACCAATGGGCACCTCAATCATAGGTTTTATACATGCAGAATAAGGTTCAATTTCGTATCGTTAAAACCGACACTCGACGACGAGTGCGACGCTGAGAAACCTTAGTGAATATCGCGGCTGTATACTTACACAACGACATCTATTTCGATAACCACTCCCACACGTTACGCACTGAAGAAATAATCTATTATTGTTTATTCTGTTGTATTTCTGTTCTATGACTAAAGTCATTAGTGTCACTTTTTATTTATTTGGCACTACAACGAACGGAAACTGTAGTTGTATTTATAACGTGGCGCCCAGGAACACAAAAGTAAATAACTTTTCAGTTTCAAATCGTTGATTAGAGCCGATGGTATAGTATTCGGTATTTTTAACCGACTTCAATAAAAGTAGGAGGTTATAAATTCGGCTGTATGTTTTTCTTTCTTCCAGTCCGTAGCTTACAAAACGCTGTTGAAAAGTGTTTGTAAAAATCTAATACATAAAATTCTTGTGTTTGTTACCAAATTTCTCCGAAACGGCTGGACCGATTTATATGACATTTTGTGTGCACATCGGGTAGGTCTGAGAATAAGTTACCTTCTATTTTTCATACCCCTAAATGATATGCGTGATCCACGCCAAAAAATATGACAATATAACGTTCTCTGGGCACAGCTAGTATTGTTGTATTATATTCATCATATAATCATCAAATTTCATCAGATTGTCCGTCTTATACTCTAGTATCAAGTGATAAGAAGATGCGTAGTCCTGACTCTCGTGACGTCAGGTATTTCACAATTCAACCGACATGAGTCATTCACCTGATGGTAAGCGTAATGCTCTCAATTATGGCTTTCGAGATTAAGAATTGTGTGTCACATACTCACATTAGATAGAGTTTCAAACACGTACCATTAAGATATGTAGGGGGTAGAGTTTAGGTAATTTTTGGTACTACTATGCAAATCTCGCTTAGCTGTCGTCTTTGTCTATTAAAGTCTCGCAGACTGAGTTAGAGCCAACTCGAAAAAAAAATTCAAGACACACCAATTTTATAACTAGTTCGGACCATAATTTTTTATTAAATCAGTATAAATAAAAAGTAAAAAAAAAAAATATTCTACGAACAAGACGTCATCCTATTATAAGTGCCTACCTTTCTATTCAAAGATTTGAGATTTATATTTTTAGGAGAGGCTTTCCACGCAATGAGGAGACTTATAATATGCATTATGGCTGCTGGTACTGACACGGTATATATGATTAATAATCTTAATTTACTATCAAAGTTGCCATATACCGCACCTTACCATTTAATTATATCTAGTCATTATGATACCGCTGACATCATTGATATAAAATATTATGTTGACTGGTTGACAACCACTTGACTCGGTGACTTATCGGTTTTGTAAATTATAGGTATATCTCATTTCATAGATATCATAAAAAATCACTGTACAGCGATTTTTATATCTACCTAATATGTTATTTTAAGAATATGAGTTCTATTTAAATATTCATGCGGAAGTGTGACGGACGATCGCCGATGTCACCCATTGACTCTTGATTAAGACGAAAATTGATATATAAAATCAATTTATCTTAAGCTATTCCATAAGTTGTTTTCTAAATAACTTATACCTAGTTATGTAACACATCGATGGCGCCGCCAATCAATCATGTTTTATGTGATTGTTTGATTTCTTTTATTATTATTTACTATTTAAATTATTTAAGGAAAGTCAACCAATTGTCTGCCGATTGCCTCCTTGGTCTAGTGGTTGCAAAGGCTGCTGCGGAACACGAGGTCTTGGCTTCGATCCCCGGCCGGCCAGTGTTGGGTTTTTCCATCTGTAATTTCCCAGTAGTATATTAGTGCATCAGTGCACGGTTAATGACAATAGGTTCGCACCCTTTTACACGGTACTTGAAATATTGATTGAAAATGAAGATGAGAATAATTTATTCAAATTGGATATTGGTACTTATTGGTACTTATCGAAAATTTCCCACCAGTTCGGATGCCTTCTGAGATGAACCTGCAAAAAACTCAGTCAAGCATCATGTACATTTCATCAATACAATATTAAAAATATATTATGTAGGTATTGTTCTAAATTAAAAAAATATAGAGCGTGTATTTGTTTTTTTATTTAATGTGGCGCCACAATGGTGAAGACTATGAGTGTGATTCTATTAGAACAATAAAATATAATTGCACACTCGCAAAACTGCGCGAAGAGGATGACGTATGACGACGGCGCGTCTAGGGATGGCGCGCTAATCAAATATTTACGAATCTTATTTTCATTATGTTTTGATTGCAGAGAAAATAAAAATAGAATTATCTTACATTATGCTCACGCCTGTTTTCCTTGAAGGGGTAGAGGTAGATTTAGAAAAACTCATTGGTAAAGGCCCCTCTGGGTATCGAATTTGAACCCACGGCCCCAATTTTCATCAATACTAAAATACATTTCTATGTAAATATTTTCGGAGAAACATTAAGTCAGATTAATTATATATTAATACTAGATATTATGTTCATAGTAATCGGCGCTATAAATCTGTTCTCGGAAATAAACAGTACAAAAGATAGGATAAGCGCGTGATTAAAACGCGTACAGAAACCTCATAATTGGGGCATTATACATTCACTACTGTCATATCTATCCGTCCATTTAGTTGTATAATAAAACTAGCTGTGCCCTGCGGTTTCACCCTCGTAGATTTAATTTGATAACCGCGGAACCCTAAATTTTCTTTTTAAATAAAAAGCCCATGGTACTCCCTGTAACATTAGCTATCTGCCAGTTAAAGTCCCGTTAAAATCGGTCTAGCCGTTTCAGAGATTACTCTTTGGAAAATAACTCATTATTAGGTACCAATTCTTTGCGTTTTTATACTCGTAATAATTTCTAAACGCAATGTCCTATTGGAATAAAACAAACAGTATTTTACTTCTACATGAATACCCTTGATAGCATAATGCTTGATTCGGATAAGAATTAATATTATGATACACATTTAACGTAGTTTCTTTCTTCAGGCGATTTAATTTTTTTTATGAACGTTGAAGCGGTTATTGTGACTAAACTATGAGAGTTAGACATATGCTCTCGGGGACTTTTTTGTAGATCTTAATAAGAACCTACAACCTACAAACCCGTAGTACATCATTTTGTTCTATTGTCAATAGTTTTTGCAGCGTACGCATAATTAGGTTTTCGGTTTTACACCTTAGGTTACAAAATTGCAATTTACTTACGGACCCCAAATTTTTATGAGAATAAAATATAGCCTATATCCTTCCTCGATAAATGGACTATCCAACACTGAAAGAATTTTTGAAATCGGACCAGTAGTTCCTGAGATTAGAGCGTTCAAACAAACAAACGAACTCTGCAGCTTATATATTAGTATAGATGTAGCACCAGATCTAAATTAAAAATATTTATGATCTAATATTTTAAATCTGACTGGCAGTTTCTTTGTTTTCTCAAAAATATATTCTACAAATCAATTATGAGTACATTATAAATGTATGAAAATTTCTTTAAATAGCTTAGATAGATTTATAAGTCAATTAGGATGGTAGTGGATTAATTACTAGATTGAACAGTGTTCTATGACTTCGATTAGTATAATGTTATATCTAAATCGGTGTCGTATGTTAAGCTCGTATTTATAAATTGAGCATAATATTTGCATTTTCTCGCCATTAGCAGCCCTACTTCGTCTTCGCGGCTTTGCGCACGCGCGCTTTCACGACGCTTTCACAAATTTAGCATTCGGCGCAGAGCCTCGCCACCATCGCGACATCTCTGTTCAACGAGCCTTTAAACTATACACATTACCTACCAATAATAATATGACAATCTATAAACATATATATGCAGATAAATAAAATTGAAGTGTCTGTTTGTAATTTCAAAATAACAGCTTTTCACTAAATGCATATGAAAGTATACACGCTACTGACACTAAAAAACCAAGTTTTAAAAATTTTCTCCGTCTGTTGTCTATCTGTCTGTCTGTCTGTCTGTCTGTTTGTTCCGGGTAATCTCCGAAACGGCTGGACGGATTTTAACGGGACTTTCACTGGTAGGTAGCTGATGTTTCAAGGAGTAACTTAGGCTACTTTTATTTATTAAACATATTAGGGTTCCGCGACAATAAGGATGAAACTAAATCTACGCGGTGAAACCGCGGGGCACAGCTAGTCTATACTAATATTATAATTATCAAGAGGAAACATTTGTATGTTTTTTTTTGTATTGAATAGGCTCCGACACTACTGGACTGATCTTGAAAATTCTTTCAGTAATGAATAGCTACATCGAGGCAAGTAACATAGGCTATATTTTATCCCCACGTGAACGGGTATCGGAACTACACGGGTGAAACCGCGTGACGTCCGCTATCTATACTAATAGTAATAATGCATAAGGTTGAAGAGTTTGTTTATTTGTTTCCTTGAACGCTCTAAAGCAGGAAGTGGTCCGATTTGAAACATTAACTTATTGAGGTAGGCTATAATATCATCACGCTAAGACCAATCGCGGGTCCAAGTAAGCGCTAGTCCTAGCTAGTCACACATTTTTTTTAGTATTGTGTGATATTCTATATTCAATATGTTATATTCTAATAGATTTGATTATAGTATCGATCATTTCGTTCAAGTAAAAGTGGACGAATGTGTTTATGTACCCAAGTATTTATTACGATGTCTCTAATTTGCGTCATAATGTGCGATATCAGATCATTATTTCGGTACGAAATAAATGCTTTCTACGTCTGTGTAGGACGGTGGCGCCGGCGGCTTGTTACTTTTATTTGTTTCTTTCATTTGTTTTCCAGATTTCCTTTTTTTCTCACCCAAGACATCCACGTCCCAAGCAAGTAGCATCATTAAAAAGACGAATGATTTTGAGTACGCGAGTAAAACCGAGTGGTTCGGCATTACAATATGTTTTCTGTAAACCTACACGAAATCATATGTTCGTTATAGTCCTGTCATTTTACGAGTTTCTATGGAAAGGTGGACAATAATTCAAAAAGTAAATATTAAATACATATATTTAATTAAATATAAAATAAAATTTGAATAAAAATTACATTGCTACACAGAAAAAAATCCTGCGAAGCTTTCTTACTCTTTAAGTAAATATATAAATGAGCCAATTTTTATACGAAGACCTTTTTGCATTAACAGATTGTAAATAAGCGACACGGAGACAGAAATGAAAGCGCAGGTTCTGGAGGATCTTTGCGAATATCATTCTTAAAGAAGATTCGGTTGAATTTCGAACCTCATCCTTTTCCAAAGTCGGTTCACGAATACATCACTTCAAGGTAAAGCTTGACGTGTTCAGATGTGCAGTAGTGAATAAATGGAGCATCATTGCCTCGTCTTAATGGGCGACGCGTGATGCCCACCAAATGTGTCAAGCACTGCCGCTTCCTCATACAGAACAAAGGCTGATGGATGTCTGTTTGTTTATTACGAACACGCTTTGTTTCTTGTGGGAAACCGGAGTGGATTAACGAGAGTCAAGTTAATTGACGAAGCGAATGCTATGCGAACGTGCTTCGATGCTTAAAGGCTTAAGGTTGACACACCTTGGTTGAAGACAGAATTGGAAAGGAACCCGGTGTCATGATTGATCACACCAAGAGCATCGATAAAGTTGATGGTGCCTTAGTATTCGAGCAGTTTATATTATGAAGATTTTGTGAACTGTGTAAAAAAAAACATATATCCAATGAAGTTAATGAACGAATGAAATGGATACATAGATGATGACAAATTGAAAAGAAATCCGGTTTCATGATTGATCACACCAAGATCTTAAGTAGAAGGAGATCATCAGAGACAGAATGAGCATAACATATGCTGCCACCGAATGATTAATGTGAGGTAATGAACACTGAATCATATGCTGCATATCATTCGGTGGCTAATTAGCACCAGTGGAAATCGGATATTAATGATGGTGCTTTGAAGATCGGCTCATCCATATTAATCATAAATGTTCAATTTCCCATATTTTATTGATTGATCGTAATTTGTTCGAATCTCTATGAAAAGTGTTGGGAACAACATTGCAAATAAAGGTGTTTTTTTATGAATACGGATGTTTGTTTATGTCTAGAAAGGGATTGAATTCAATTACGGCAGATAGAGACTAAATTTGAGAAAAACACATTCCCCCTTTTTACAAAACAGGGTCTAAGATCATTCTTGGTGTAAAAGTAATTCCATCTTTGTATGACACGGATTTCAGAATAGATGGACTTTATTACAGTCCGAGTTTGGTCTAGTCTTTGTTTCAACATGTTTTGTAAAAGGAGGATTGCTTCGACCCCGAATAACATGGGATGATGACGAGAACTTTGTTGTTACAGGATGACTACAAAAAGAAAGTGAGCGACACGAACCTTCAGCGCCACAACAGCCTGTTATCCTGGCGACAGCTCAAAACTGAATGTGTGAGTACATTATACTTTGGTGCAGGTTCACAGCTTTAATGCTTTACATTATACTAGCTGTGCTCCGCGGTTTCACTTGCACGGACTTAATTTCTTTAATCTATAGTTTTATATGCATTTAATGAGAAGCTATTAATTTGACTTGACTGAGACTCAAATTGTATTAATCTGTTAAGATAAATTTTTTCTCGTAAAAGTATCCTAGTCTCATATTAATAAATCCTTGTAAGACACTGCACTGTGTACCTACGATTAAGGAAGCAGTGGACTCTAATATAAAAAAAATGATCCTTTCTTCGGTGCTCATAATTATTTTTTTGATATTTCTTTCATGCCATATCAATTAATTAACAGTATTTCTTGTTAGTGTTTTTGTGAAAACGTCATGATTTCACTTCAACCTGTCCAATGCACGCACGATCGACAAAATTTCGACTCGGAGATAAAAGGAAAACCTCGTCACGATCTCCGTTACAAAGTGCAACAAATTGTTTTGCGCACGCGACGGTCGTGAACTCCGCGGACCAGTCAAGGCTGTCAGTACAATTACTAACTACATGTCCAGTCAAAGTTCAGAAACAAATGTTAAATATATAATAATCACGAGTTATGGTCAGAAGTCGTGTTTCTCCGAATTCACTTCGTCATTCTGTTTTAAATTTGGTGGTTATTATGGTTTTTAAGACGTCTGCTTCATCGTGTGGTGATTTAGGTTCAATTCAAATTAACTGTAACAGAAAATTCAAAGCTTTCAGTCAGCATCGAATTCATATCAAACATATTATCATATCGTAATAATGTTTAACCATATATTAATATTAAGATGCATATTGTCGAGCTGCAGATTAACCGCATTCGTAATTTGTCTGTGGCAAAATGTGGTATATGGCAATAGATAACGTAAGTTTTTTGTAGTCTTTATCTTTGTGCCGCACTAACAGGTGTGAGGACCACAGACACAATTAATAAGCAACAGAGAGAGAGCAACAGTGTCTATGATCAAGAGTTAATGTATATCTGTGACGTTATAATGTACTTAAATTAACCATATATTATCTCATTTGTCAATAAATAATACACATACATAATATAATACATTTTCTCATTTTTCTGCGATGCAAATTCGGTGCCATATGGAAGTATCAAAAATGTAAATATCAAAAACTGTCGCTCATGGGGTGCGCAACATTTTCTAACTTATTTCCGTTCGCGACTTCGCTCGTGTGTCATATACTATAGTTGTATTAACAATATAGCCTATGTTACAACATATATTCTTAAATTTATTAATTACGAACAAAAATACAAATTTATTCTGTTTATAGTATTAGTATCTACATAACCTACAAGCCTATAAGTTGGTCATTACGGTAGCCACTAAACATCTTGATCGTTTATAATGTCAGTAAGTATTCCTGCAGGTTCTAGGCATACTAAATATATAACTAGTTGTGGAATGCCAGAGAGATTGTCAATTAAGTTGGTCTAACGAGCTAGTTGCAACAGGGATGATTTATATTGGGCAGTGAGTAAGAAAGCGTGTAACATTCACAATTAATAAATTGATCCGCTGATCCGGGAATGCTTCTTGAAAGTATCAAGTGACAGATTTATTGTAAGTGTCACTTTCTTTTAGTTTTCTCTAAGTATATTTTCTCTAAGTATATGGAAAATGGAAATTATTTATTCAGTTTAGGCCCTGGGGCCTTACCATGAGCTCTTATTGCATTGATATTTCAGCTGTGCGACAGTGAAAGATGTATAAACGTCATATAAATCTGTCTCATAATATGAGTAAAACTATCATGGTAATAAGAGGTCATGGTAGGGCACTATGAATGTTGAAGAATTTACCACCGGTTCGGAAACTAGCGTTCTGAGAAGAACCGGCGAGAAACTCAGCTGGCATAATGTACATTTCATTACACAGTAAACAATGAAAATTACAATAAAATATATATGAATTTGATCACTACACTGTTCAAGCGTAAATTAGGACAGTTTTTATACGAGACGATACTTAGTTTTAATACTCAAAAGAACATTAGAGCTAAAACGTACCTATTCGCAATTTTACCCTAATTATGCACGTACAATTGGAATGTAATGCTCGCATTAGCACAATTCCGGAGTAAATTGCAGATACGATCGTTTCGGAACTGGCACATTCACGTATTATAACTGAATTCAATACCGTTACAGTGATTACCATTATTTTGCATTCGTGTCTCGGAGAATTGTCGCTAAGTGTCGGAAAACTATTTTGATAACGTATGAATGTACTTGTATTCTTACTTTCTGTGACTTTCGGTGACTTTTCTTCTTACAGTCTGTGGAAAAAAATATATGAAAAAGTTGTATATAACTCTCATCTATACAGATAAATACTATTAAAGTGTCTGTTTGTTATTTTATATTAACAGCTTTTCACTAAATGCATATATGTACAGTTTTGATGTTGATGCCTCGGAAAACACGTTAAGATGTTGGTCCTACGCCTGATCTCTCTCCGGTCATGTCGGATTGCCTCCCATCGGACTATGAGAGTGAGGGAGTAAAGAGAGCACCTGTGTTTGCGCACACACTAGTGCACTATAATATCTCCTGCGCAGATGGCTGATCCTCGTTGAGATTAGCCGCCGTAACCATAATTCGGTAAGAGATCACAGGATGTACTTATATAAAAAAGGAAAATCTCCTTCTGTCTCTGTTTTTTTCCAACTAATCTCTAACGAAACTTTCACAGGCAACTGTGATGTTACAGGGAGTAACATAGGCTAAAAAAATAGCCATGATGTTAAGACAAAGGTAGCATCTATTACCTTAATAGAAGCTTTTCTCTTCGTGTTTACAAAGAGCTAAGTAGTAAGAGGTGTAATTACTCGACTTTGTTTTTTTCATTAATTTTAGCCAACTTAGAATACATTGAGCAGTATTCGCTTTTTAAGGTAATCTTTGTCAAATTTAAGTAAAAACTATTCAAATAGTTTAATTAATTTATTTGGGTTATTATATATTTGGTTTAATGGATGCAAATAGACTCAATAGCTTAGCTATTCTATGCATAGAATCAGATGTGCTTCAACGTTTAGATTGTGAAGATTTAATCGACCAGTTTGCAATTCAAAAAGTTAGGCGAGTTTGCCTGTGAAAAAAATTATGCAATACTAATATAAGTCGTTCTTAGTCCAAAACTTATAATTCTAAGAAAAATACAATTTTTTTTTATATTACTATAGTATATAATAAATAATATGTGAGTAAATAAAGAATAAATATAAATAAAACATAATGTATAAATGCTATATAATAATAAATTTCGTGCAATCAATTAGTTATTCTACTTCTTAAAAAACATGATATCAAAACTATTAAAATAAAATTTAAGTCATAGGGCGGCATTTTCATTTTCTTCAGTGCCCC
Source organism: Watsonalla cultraria (assembly GCA_964035505.1). Lineage (NCBI taxonomy): Eukaryota > Metazoa > Arthropoda > Insecta > Lepidoptera > Drepanidae > Watsonalla > Watsonalla cultraria. The sequence continues at coordinate 1,312,301 of OZ037712.1, read as the reverse complement.
AGGGTGGCACAAATTTAAATCCGGCCCTGCCCGTGGTTCTAATACTAGAGAGTAACCTTGACAACACTTCTTATTCGTCAGTTGCTAATAATGAAAATGAACAAATTAACATCTTCAACAACGTTGATGCATTAACAATTGGTGATGTATATAAACAAAAGATACAAACTTTTTCTGACCAAGGTAATCAGTGCCATTTTAAACCTTAAAACAAAGCCTATAAGGTTGAGCTTTAAGTTTAGTGATTTGATGTTGTAGAGTAGGTTGAGACAATCACAGAGAATTGGTGGAAATAACCAGACGTCAATAGCATTGTAGTTGTCTGTGGTTGGTACGAAGATAACAATACTACGAGTAGTTGTCACTTCTGACTTCACAGATTTGTCGATGACGCAGGACAGCATGTACGCTTACATACATATGTTATTACTATATTTGTTTTCCCCGAAGGGGTAGGCAGAGGTGTAGTAATAACAACACCCACTGTTCACCGAAGATGATTAAGTGCCAACGTGACAGACGGTGAGTCCATCGCCGTCTCATCTACATGTATACTATACTACGTCTTTGAATTACTTCTCAGACATATGCTGGTTTCCTCACTATTTTTCCCTTCACCGTAAAGCATGTGGTGTGAAATCACTGTCTAACTTGCGTAGCGACTACTAAAACCCACTTTAGATGCACTGTACTGTTAGATATTGAACTCTTATTAAATTTTTTTTCATACACAAATTTAAAATTGATTTACCGTGGAATATAGCTGTCGAATCCTCTTTACAAGAGTAGGTAATTTTATAATGATAACTAGCTATGCCCCGCGGTTTCACCCGCGTAGATTTAGTTTCATCTTTACTGTCGCGGAGCCCTAATATTTTTAATAAATAAAAGTAGCCGTTTCAGAGATTACCCCGAACAAACAGACAGACAGAGAAACATTTTTAAACATGTTTTTTTAGTGTCAGTAGTGGTTATACTTTCATACGCATTTAGTGAAAAGCTGTAATTTTGGAATTACAAACAGATACTTCAATTTTATTTATCTGTATTATATAGATGTATAGATAATGTAAGAGTAGGTTAGTTTAGTGTAAGCCTAACTTGTCCGCGGGAGAATTACCCAGACTCTGGCAGTGTAATTAGAAAGTCATTGTTTTGACCCTTCTTTTTTAGAAGGATATATGATCTGTAAATTACAAGTATATCCGGCTGCATTTCATGTACACTTTTTGCTAGTGCTAAGAATGATTGTACTACATACTAATTACGTATTGGACAATATTTGGACAGACTCGTTTAGACATCATAGACTTATTACTCTTGCAATATTAATGGTAGCACTTTATGAAACCAGCCTGATGCCACATCTATACAGATAAATAAAATTGAAGTGTATGTTTGTAATTTCAAAATAACAGCTTTTCACTAAATGCCTATGAAAGTGTACACGCTACAGACACTGAAAAACCAAGTTTGATTTTTTTTCTCTGTCTGTCTGTCTGTCTGTTTGTTCCGGGTAATCTCCGAAACGGCTGGACGGATTTTAACGGGACTTTCACTGGTAGGTAGCTGATGTTTCAAGGAGTAACTTTTATTTATCAAAAATATTAATGTGCCGCGACAAAAACGATGAAACTAAATCTACGCGGGTGAAACCGCGGGGCACAACTAGTAATAAATATTGCTTACTACGGTACTAGCAGTACGGAGTCTTAGAACAAATCGTTAGTAAACACACTCACACAGACGCGGGCACAGGGTCAGGGTTAATAAGGGATTTTAAGAGATATACATCATTTTTTCTAAACTTCAAAATTACCACCGGTTCAGGAACTAGTCTTCTGAGTAATACCGGCAAGAAACTCAGCCAGGCATCATATACATTTCATCAATACGGTACAATATTAAAAATATTTTATGTTGCTATTGGTGCTCGTAATTAGAAATGTCGTATCGTCGTAATACTCGATACGAGAATATATTACAAAAACTTGACGTCGAGAGTGTACTTCCAATGTTGTCACACCCAGCGCATTCAATCAGCGGATGTGTCGACTAGTTTTTGTTTCCCGGATGCGTTTACAGGAGTTCAACCGAGGTTGATTTTCAGACTTCTTCGTTTTAGTTTGGGCCATAACGTTAGCGGGAGGGAAGCAAATGAAACGTGTCGATACTTGAAAATTTTCTCAACCGTTTTGGAAATTATAATTTGTAAATAAAATACGTAAGCGTCTGGTATTTATGGAATTTTCGTGCTCAGCGCGATTTAACTTTTCAAAGGGTTTTGCATTCTCTCGCGCTTGTGATAATAGAAACGATACAAAATGTATGGGAATGACATAAATCAGTCACGTGACATATGTCATTTCCGTACATTTTGTATGGTCACTGCGAGCGAAGCGTGAGGTTATGGATTCTCTCGCATTTGCACTAGTGAAAACGATACAAAATGTACGGGAACGACATATGTCCTCTGATTTATGTCTATACATTTTGTATCGTTTCTACTAGCGCAAGTGCGAGAGAATGTTACTTTGTCTAGGCCTACATGCCTTATCTTTAGTATTTGACTACGAAGCAGGCGAAAGCTTTGCTGTAATAATACATTTGTGCATTCCTATAATTATCTTTATAATTTCCATTACAGAGCTGTTAAACGCCTCTTGTATGGCCCCATCTTTCAACCTTGCTTCCCAGAATCAATTATAGTTCGTCTTGTTCGAAGGTTTAATGACTTGCAGCGATTGAACAAAAACGGGGACCGTCCAAATAGCCGGTCGGTGACCTGTCGTCCGTGTAACTGAAATTATACACTCCGAGCCGGTGTTTTTTACCTGATCCCAATGGTTTCTTAGTTACGTAATTGGTTACGTAAACTTTTTAATTTATGGATCGGTGATTTCATCATAGTTTCTTGATATAAAAGACTCCTTCATCAAATTAACGAGGTTTACATAATGTCATGATCACAGCCAAAGATAATTATGTTATGGTATGGGTTATTTTTTACATTTGCCATAATTCGAAAGTGCTTTTTAAGGAACTTTCCAAACGTCTCGTCGACTCTGGTGACCGTCAAGCTGGTTCTAACTTCGGTCCAGATTACTTTAGCTATCCGGCAAGGTAAAGCTGTGAGTTTGCCCCATGCCCGCAGGCACAGAACAAAACTTTGCGTTTTAAATATATATCCCTTTAATATCCTTGCCTTATAACAATTTGAGAAATATCCAACTATTCCCAAAGGACGCCATGAGACAATGACAGGTGTATTCCTGTCATATAAAACTACTAACGTATGCCTGCGACGTAGTCCGCAGAGAATGGTTACTCTGGGCTAACGCTAACTTTATATACCCTATAGCCTTCCTAAATGGGCTATCTAACTCTGAAATAATTATTCAAATCGGACAAGAAGTTCCTAAGATAAGCGCGTTCAAGTAAACAGACAAACAAACTCTTCAGCTTTATATTTTAGGATAGATGACATGGCTAGGCCCTGAGGTTAGAGGCTGACAACATGGTTAGTAAAGATTTCTTCTATTGCAATATTCAAGGTCTTCTCTAAAGGTTTCCCTAAACTTAGTTCCTAATTAATTAAAGTCTAAATCTAATTGTGTAACTACTTTGACGTGCAATCCATTTAGTACGCGTTTACGACGGTATTATTCTCCCTAAATCTCGTAAGATATCTTGATAGTTATCTGCAAACAAGTAGCGTATTGTCATTTCCGTTTCACAAGTTCAAGTCTCATGTGATGTCTTATCTGAAGGGTTTGTTTAACTAATGTTGTTGTTCTCACTGTAACAGCACTCGTCGTACTTTGTACGCTCCACTAATCTTGATATTTTTATCATTATATTGACAGATGTGGAATTTTCCTTCAGATTGTGAAGATGTTGCGACTCAATGAAATGTTTTTGTTACCAACTGTTTCAAATTTGGTCGGAATTATCATTCAAATTCATGAAATGTTCAGATTGCATCTTTATTGATGTGTAATTTCCCTGTAGATTTGAAGAAGACGGATTATTTGACGTATGTGTGTGACGTAATACATATTGTTATGTAGAATTAGTCAAAAACAATCAATATTACTGTTCTACGTTCGTACCCGTTTCTTCCGGCGTACCGCAGGGCTCTCACCTTGGACCACTCTTTTTCAATTTGTTCATAAATGATGTCAAATCAATTTTTAAATTTTGTAAGATTTTATTATATGCTGATGATATGAAGATATTTAAAGTTATAAAATCAACTACTGATTGCATAAGCCTGCAGAAGGATCTTAATAGACTTGAGAAATATTGTAATAATAATTTGCTAAATTTAAATATAAAAAATGAAACGTTATAACTTTTACGAGAAAGAAAAATCTGATTATTTTTAATTATAAAATTAATGATGAAAATATCAATAGAGTGTCCGGGGTTAAAGACCTGGGCGTACATTTGGATAGTGGCTTGACGTTCGCTGTCCACATTGATCATATCTTGTCCAAAGCTTATCGTATGCTGGGTTTTATCCTTAGGGTAGGCAAGGACTTTAAAAGCTATTCAACATTAATAATCCTATTCAATTCTTTTGTCCGCTCGTATTTGGAATATGCCTCTACCATTTGGAATCCACATTATAGAAAGTACAATGACGTCCTTGAAAGATTACAAAATAAATTTATTAAGCATTTGCACTATAGATTTAGTAACCCAAAAGAGTTGTCTAAAATTATCACTCCATTATCGAAACGTCGAATGGAGAGGGATCAGTTATTCCTGTATAAGGTAATTAATAATATTATTGATTCTCCATACTTATTAAGTAATGTGTATCTGAGATGTCCCCGGCCAGGTTCCCGTCTTCAATCCTTTTATAATATTCCTAAGGTAAATACTAATTACGCTAAGAATGTATTTGTGTTCCGCTCGTGTTCAATGTACAACAAACATTTCCAAAATATTGATGTCCTCAATGCTTCTATAAGTAACTTTAAAAAAGGGATTAGAGACTCTTTGTTGGCTTTAGATGTAGATATTATATAAACTTAGTTTACCTTACATATACATAATTAACATCACATTGTCAACAGATGTGATTGTACCTTTATTGCAAGCGTCCTCTGAATATGTTTTATTTATCAGTAGAAACTTTACTGGTTCATGTATAATTTTTATGTACTACTATGTTAAGTCTTATATATCTGTTTGTTTCTCTAAAAATAAATAAATAAATATGACCAACTATGATTGTATAAGCAGAGCGTATTAAGGACTTTTTAGCTTTAACGTTAAATTTTACAGTAAAAACAAACATCAAAGCGCGGCAGTTCTTAATAAGGTCTGCTTAAACTGATTATGGTAAGCCCCCAGTAGTATAAAAGCATCACCTGGCACATCTACGTTATCACAAACACCAATAACAATTTTACAGTTGCGGTGTTGAGTGAAAGTATCCATAATATTATGGTTCCACGGCACTTGGTCTCTAGTTAACTGCCACCTGCGTTAATACAGTTTTAATCTCATTTTAAAATTACTTGTTTTTCAATACAAGAAACGTGATTCATTGTCAATACAAGTGTTATTATACCTGTCTAGTTCGTTTGTTTTATAATATTCATCGTATGCGCTCTTCTACTAATTGTCATTGTTTCAAACTGCTTATGTTTTAGCTGCGACTATAGACTAGTATTGCGGGCCTATCACTGGTTTGATTACGCTCATGGAAATGTGAATGGATATAATTTAGTATCCAAAGTCGATACTTTCCAGCCGGATACAGGTAAAATTGTTGAAGCACTTGAATCCATCTGGAGTGATGACAAAAAACTGTTGGGTGCGCGTGAGTCTGCCTGAGCATTATGATCAGGGGGGCGCAGAGGCTGCGGCCGAGCGAGAGGTGCGACCGAGCCTACTCGATTCTCCATTCTCGATTTCTCGCCACTACGCCACGCCAGTGCCGCGCCAACCGCTGACATTACCGCATGTCGCGTCATTCTATTAATTCCAAGTTTACCGTGTTTCAAACATTTTAATTCCGAAGTCAGAGTGTTTTGATAAGATGGCAATAATCCTGTAAACGAATAGTTTTTAGTATTTCGAATAACGAATTGTATTGTGTTATAAAGCAAGTGAATCGATTGTTGAAAACAGCTACCTGACCGACGCGTGGCGGAACATAAAAACAAACTCTCGTCTCGCATTTCGAATGGTCCCCGACAATAATTAGTTTGGTAAAAGTGAGTGTGTGTGCTGTGGACGTTAATGGTTGATTTAGAACAATTTCATTAGCTCCCTTGGCTCCAAGCATTGGTGGTGCGTTCCTTGGGAACACGGATGTTGAAGTTGGTTAGTGTTTACTTATACCATCAGTATTCATATGCTAATCTTTATTATAAGCATCATTGTATTCAGCGTACCAATCAGCGTCTATCATTTCAGCTGTTTCAGCGCAAAACCCCTTCGCTGAATCGTTTCGTGATTTACCTACACCAACGTAAAATTTAGCTCCATGTGTAAATGTCATGTTAATACCAAACAATGATTACTATATCATTAACATGTTCTTATCATTAGGAATTGCGAAACAAGCAGTTGTAACGTCGATAGTAATGAGTTACATTATCAGATAATTATCGGAGCCATAATTATGTTGTTCAAATACCGTCACATCTGGAGCTCGAAAATTGAGTGCTTCACACGTTACGGCAGTCAATATTCAATAACTATTGGTAGTTAAAGTATTGTTATAAGTATTACAAAATCATCAGTCACTCTCATTGCCAGTTTAAGAAGCTCGGTGACTCGAATTTTTCAATCAAAATCATTATTTGCATCAATGACTTCTTTAAAGTTACTATCGTAAGTCACAACATCAGTATCAATGGCTGTTTCGTCATTCTTATCGTAACCTTAAAGTCATTTGTCCGAATCATTGAAATGTTTCGCATTGCGATTCTCTAACCGTTACTTAATAGCATTGACTTTTGAAATAGTCGGTGCCTATTCGTTGATGATCAGTTCAAATGCTATGTCAATGTTACTCAATTGCATTGAGATCGTAATGATGTATGATATTAGTATTAAGTTATGAAGCTATTTGTAGACCGCAAGGTGTATGAGGAAAAAGTGGTGTCTCACTTGTTATAATTATTTATCCATTCAGCAAATGGCACTTGTTCACCTATATATCACCTTGATATATGATTTTGGTTCATGGTACTCGCAAATTTTATTTTTGTGAAGTTTAAGCCTAATGAAGAAATTATTATTACCCATTTTTTTTTAAATGTTTTGGTTTCACTTTGTTCATTATAAGGGATTCTATATTCGGGTGATCCAAAACACTCTTAGTCCAAGTTAAGGCGTATCGTTCATTTTGAAATGTTCATGTTTCCTGTACCTGTTCCAAGTTTTATTAATAGATACTATATAAAGCTTAAAGTTAAGGATTAGTTACACTTTTAAATTTATAAAATAAATATGGTTCAACACCAGAGGCCTTACTATCAGCTCTTATTGGAATGATAGTTTTACTCTTACTAAGAGACAGATGTATTTGACGTGTATACATCTGTCCCTGTCAAACACCTGCAATATCATTGAAATAAGAGCTCATGGTTAGGCCCCTGGTCTCATCTGATGAGAAAACCTTCGGGTTTTTCGTTATTTTTTTACGTTATGAAATCAATACTAAATTATTTTTATAAACATAAACGTAGAATGGTTCGTAACAAATTAAAACCTTTCGATACATTAATTTTAAAATTATCTGGTAAATGTATTTAACGTGGTACAGTAAAATCTCCATTAGAGTATCTCCTTGATTTGTCTAAAACACTTTTCTTTTTTTCTCTCTGTCCAGTCGTGTTGGTCACCTATATATGCGAGTGTATTTTTAGCGTCGCGTGCTTCTGTCACTCGGCCACTAATGGCAGTATCGGCATAATAATTAGCGTGTTCCTACGCGCATGTGCAGTTTTCACCGTACTCTCGACCACTCACGACTGATAGCTATTTCTCCAGTCTCGTGTATGTCAAATTGATGAATTCTTGTTTTTGAACGATACGTTACGCTACGGATTTTTGCTTTCTAACATTTCTTTTAGTGAAAAAGAATGAATTATGACGCGAGAGATTTATAGTTAGCGAATGGAGGCGCTGAAGCATTTTATAGCATTTCAAGATTTACTCCTAAATGTAGGTCATCGTTGCCTTCATGTTTCAAACGTGTATGTTCTTTAATAACATTTGTCTTATCGAGATTATATTTAACATCTTGTTTATTGCGAATGAGAGTGGTTGTTTGATTCGCTGCAAACAACATTTGCAAATAGCATAGAACATTTACTTATGAAACCATAAAGTTTTTACGTAATATCTTTAAGTTAATGCAACTATAATACAGATTAAATGATTTTTCAATATCTTAGTTCTCTTAAAAATGTGTTCGTTGGACATTATGGAGCAGAAATATTCCTCAGGATTTTCAATTAATTATGTTGTAAATTGTTTGATTGCTGGTTATAAAGTGAATGTATTTACATGATACCTGTTGAGATAAGCAGATGCACTATCATATATATTTGCACTGCGTAATAAAAGTGTATGCACAGAACACAGAAAGACGTTGCTCCCTTGTGTTACGTTTAAAAAAAAATGCGTATTTTTTTTCACTGCCGTTCACGAACACACATAGAGGTACATATTATTCAAAGTTTACGTAACAAGTACAAAACTTATAAAACTTAATGAATGACTCATGACTCCTCGTGATCTTGTAGTGAACTACCAAAGATAAGTAGGTACTTAGGTACTACTGATTTTCTTTTGGCGTTATTTATCTTCACAGACCAGAAAATATAGCAAAACAAATACAGATTTCAGATACAATCCCCAACATCCATCACAATAGATCACGAGGATTATTCAGTTTATCGTGATGTTATCAATCATACGCCGTTTAGATTACACTCAAAATATACTAGTACGGATAGGAAGTCATATAATTTAATCTTAGTATTGTTCAGACTCGAGAACTAGCGAAATATGAGAAACGGGGGAGACTAAGGAAAGCATGATGTTAGGCTATAGATAGGCTATTTACAGGTGCCGTCACGAGCTATGAGCGCTGGCCTTGAATCCGAAGTAGTAATTTTTTGGATCTTTCTAGTCCCAGAATGCGATTTCCTTAAGATTTTTCTTCAATTTCAAGGTATTACCTTACAATGAATGGCTATAAGTAATTAATAAAATAAGTAGATTTAAAATAACAGTTTCTAAACTATAACAAAGTCTGACTGAAATGAGTAAGCAGTTAATATTAGAGTATCTATTATCTATACAGATAAATAAAATTAAAATGTCTGTTTGTAATCCCAACAGCTTTTCACAAAATGCATATGAAAGTATACACGCTACTGACACTAAAAAACAAAGTTTAAAATTTTTTCTCTGTCTGTCTGTCTGTCTGTTTGTTCCGGGTAATCTCTGAAACGGCTGGACCGATTTTAACGGGACTTTCACTGGCAGGTAGTTAATGTTTCGAGGAGTAACTAGGCTACTTTTATATAATAAAAATATTAGGGTACCGCGACAATAACGAAGAAACTAAATCTACGCGGGTGAAACCGCAGGGCACAGCTAGTCTTAAAATACACGCGGAAGTAGCGCATTACTTACGTTCTAAAGCCTACCTCGTCTCAACAACGAATTTAACCTTCACACAGATCGCTTGCTAACTCCTAACTAAACATTGAAAAGTTACGACAGTTTGAAAATACTTTAACTATGATATAGTTCCTTGCCTACTAACTACTCTTCTCAGAAGGCTAGTGTCCGGTGGTAAATTGAATCAAACAATCAAATAAATGCATTTAAGATGTTCAATGAATGTATTGTAAATTGTTTTGTCGTGAAAACAGTTTGTTAAGATTTGCACAATTTTTTTTTCGATTGAAATAGAACCTATTTTTAGTTACGTGGTTACATTCAATTATGTATTGATCGTTTATATTAAGACTTGTGGCCCGGGGAACCCTAATATTTTTTTTAAAAAAGTTGCCTAAGTTATTCCTTGTAAAATTAACTATCTGCCAGTGAAAGTCTCGTTAAAATCAGTCCAGCCGTTACAGAGATTACCCGATACAAACAGGCGGACAGTGAGAGAAAAAATATAAACAGCATTCTTTTATGCATTTAGTAAAAATATGTTAATTACAAAAACAGACACTTAAATTTAATTTATCTGTGTAGATCTAAGAGAGATTCCAAATCGATTTCGATTGTTAGGATGGCAACTATTTAGTAATCTGGTGTAAGAATGTATTTAGTCATTTGACAAAATACGTAAGCATTTTAAAGTAATGTAAATATATTCAAATCTTATCTAGATTTGAGTGTCATGACGATAAGGGAATTGCCGGGTTGATAGATCTGCTAAAATTCCCCCCGAGGTCAATTACATCGAATTGTTTTTACTTTACATACTCACTTACCACATAATTAGGTAATTATACACCTACAACATTCCGCACTTTTATACAGATAAATAAAATTGAAGTGTCTGTTTGTAATTCCAAAGTAACAGCTTTTCACTAAATGCATATGAAAGTATACACGATACTGACACAAAAAACCAAGTTTAAAATTTTTCTCTGTCTGTCTGTCTGTTTGTTCCGGCTAATCTCTGAAACGGCTGGACCGATTTTAACGGGACTTTCACTGGTAGGTAGCTGATGTTTCGAGGAGTAACTTAGGTTACTTTTATTTATTAAAAAAATTAGGCTCCGCGACAATAAGGAAGAAACTAAATCTACGCGGGTGAAACCGCGAGGCACAGCTAGTATAGAATAAGAGTAGAAGAGTACGCAAGATAGACAAACTGTTGTGGTCATAGCCTAGCCCCCATCAAGTTCATTAAAAACACAGAGGGCCACCTATGATCATTTAAGCAGGAACTTAGCCTTGACGGCTTACTTTATGATACCAAAACGTCACAGCTCAGAAGTTCTTAATACGTTCTACTTAAACCGATGATAGAGGCCCTACACGCAATCATTTTTTAGGTTTATTCTATGCTAATCTTTGAAACAACAAGCAGATAAATTATGTTTGGATTAACTTAAGCCATTTTTATTTATGAAAAATAATTAGTGATTCGCATCAAGTATCTAAACCCATGAAATTTTATTTACATAGGTGAAACCGCAGGTAACAGCTAGTAGGGTACCTACCTATTATATAGTACGTAGTAACTACAGTTAAATTCAATTGTAAATTCCAATGGTTTCCTGCATGCCGTGGACTGTACATAGCTGTAATATTTCATTATAGCGGTCTGAGTGTTCGTCGTATTTCCGATAATTTCCCGGAAATTATTATGTCTATTGCACTTAAGGGTCAGTTCACACCATGTGAAAGTAACCGAGCAACTGAGTGCATAGTGCGAGTTTTCTTAAAATCGCCGTCACAAGTCACCGCGTCGACGTAAACGCAGATTTGTATGGGCTCACAATAGTGTCATGTTTAGGCCGACAGAGGCGCTGCTTCGATCCCATACAAATCTGCGTTAACTTTGACGCGGTGACTTGTGACGGCGGCAGTGTAAAACTCGCACTAGGCCCTCTGTTTCGACGCGTCTTGGCATTTAATAAAATCTAACATCGTTTGAAGGTGCGAAGTCGATATGCAGTGTTTGTTTTCAATTTGATGGTTCACACTTTACAATTATTGTACGACTACAGTGAGTGTGTGTTTATGATAGCCAGATAAAAACTGATTATAAAGTGATGATTTAATAACACATCTATTCTATATTATATACCTAGAGGTAAATAAAATTGATCTGTTTGTGATTTCAAACTAAACGCTTTTCATTAAATACCTATAAAAGTATATAGGATAATTGTAATAAAACATTTTTTTTTCTAATTTTCTTCAGTCTGTTTGTCTGTCCGACTGCCTGTCTATCTGTTCACACAGCGGGATGCTCTCTAGCAAATAGCTGATGTTAAAAAGAGTAAAATATATACTACTAGCTGTGCCCGGCGGTTTCACCCGCGTAGATTTAGTTACATCCTTATGGTCGCGGAAACCTAATATTTTAATAAATAAAAGGTAGCCTTCTCTTCTAATGTCCTTTCTCAGAGTCTAAAGATTGTCTGTACCAAATTTCATCAAAATCGGTTGAGAGGTTTAAGCGGGAAAGCGTAACAGACGGAGTTACTTTCTCATTTATAATATTAGTAGGGATTAAACTAGCACTATAAATATATATAATGTATGACTTTTTGAAGAGTAATTGTTAAGTTTCTAGCCGGTTTCTTCTCAATAAAAGCAAACTTCCGAACCCGGTGGTAGTATTTACAATCCTGTACAGTATATTTTTTTATGTCATTCTGCCGATTTGAAAGTACTTAAGTAATAGTAAGAAGTTCAATCAAATAAAAATATTATTGTTTGATTGACAAATCTTTTTCCCCATCTTTTTAGCGCAGTCGCCAAGTAACTCCATAGAAGATATAAATAATATAATTAAAATGATCTTTTAAAAGCAATTTAAGCTGCATTTATTGCATAAACAAAAGATTATAAAATTACAAAAAAAATATGTTAAAGCCTTTTAAAAGCAAAGGGACATTGCTCAGCCTGTGCTGTCGTGTTAATTTTGAACCACTCCCGTTCCCTTAGATATTGTGCAGGAACATTGTGAAGAGAAAATTTTGTAGGTAGTGTAAGTACCACCAATATCGTCCAATTATCTCGATCGCAGAGATACGTGGATATTGTCTGACTGGTAATTGTTGTAAGTGTGATTGAACACGCGCGGACGATTTGCTCGCGGTTGCGTCACTGTAGCCGGCAAGCACTCGTTAAGGCTGAATGGTGTAACTCTACGGTTTCACTAAACGGGCCCTGAGTAAGATGTTAGGAGCTTGGCCTTAATTGGACTGTTTTGGTTCTCGTATTTGTTTTATGCCTAGTATTATGCTTTGATTGATGCCTTTGCTTTGCCGACACAATTAGGCTAGCTGTGCCCAGCGCAGCCTGAATTAGTTGTAGATTATGAATATAAAGCCTTGGGGTTTTAGCAGTTGCTAAGCAAGCGACGCAAGCTCGAATCCCAGTGGAACGTATATGCATTGGTTTCACACCACGTGCTTTACAGTGATGGATAACATCGTGAGGAAACCTGCATATGTCTGAAAAGTAATTTAAAGACGTATCTCTGTATAGGCCTGAAACGATGATAGACTCACCATTTGTCACGGCATTTAATCATCTTCGGTGAAAAGTGGGTGTTTTTATTAGAACACCTCTGTCTACCCCTTCGGGGAATACAGACGTGGGCATATGTATGTATTATAAATATTTAATGTTTGATGAAATGTGCTAGATGCGTGCTTAGTTTCATGCCAGTTCTTTTCAGGAGGTTAGTTTTCGAACCGGTGGTAATTATCTCAATGTTTTTTATTTGCCTTACAGTCTAAACTGAATAAATCGTTTCCATTCATTCATTTTAAGACACTAGATTTACGCGACTGCCGAGTAACCTTCACAATCCAATTTACTGGGCTTTTCTTACTTTGGACTAGGTATTGTATTGTGTTAAAAATAACTCACAAGCTAGAATAATCGTATAAGAATGTATTAAAATCATTACTTAACAAATGGTTTATATATTGTACTAGCTGTGCCCCGCGGTTTCACCCGCGAAGATTTAGTTTCATCCTTATTGTCGCGGAACCCTAATATTTTTGATAAATAAAAGTAGCCTACTTTACTCCTTGAAACATCAGCTACATGCTAGTGAAAGTCCCGTTAAAATCGGTCCAGCCGTTTCTCAGCAGAGATTACCCGGAACAAACAGACAGACAGACAGACAGACAGACGGACAGACAGAGAAAATTTTTTAAACTTGGTTTTTTTGTGTCAGTAGCGTGTATATTTTCATATGCATTTAGTGAAAAGCTGTTATTTTGGAATTACAAGCAGACACTTCAATTTTATTTATCTGTATAGATATAGATGTATAGATGTATACTTAGATTCATTTCGCAACCTCCAAACATAATAGTTATAAAGATATTTCGTAAATTGATTTACACCGTTATCGCTCGAGTACACTGATTGTTTTCATCCATTAAAATCGTTTGTTCTAGTATCGATTGTCCAAGGTAACTTTATTATCTGTTACGATTATCGCATTATAAGTTTTACTACTCGTTAAGCAAAGGATATTCGATTTTGTGAAGGTATTCGATTTTGGTATCCAGGTGTGTCAACTGTCAGGGCTACCCAAGGTTATACGTTACAACACTAGCTACTCTTATAGTTGGGCGCCGCGGTTTCGCCCGCTAGATTTAATTTAATGGCTATATTTCGCGGAATCCAATCCCTACTAATATTATAAATGCTAAAGTAACTCTGTCTGTCTGTTACGCTTTCCCGCTTAAACCTCTCAACCGATTTTGATGAAATTTGGCACAGACAATCTTTAGACCCTGAGAAAGGACATAGGATACCTTTTATTTATTAAAAATATTAGGATTCCGCGACCATAAGGATGAAACTAAATCTACGCGGGTGAAACCGCAGGGCCCAGCTATTTTTTAAATAAATAATAGTAGCCTAAGATATTCTTTATAACATCATGCCAGTGAAAGTCCCGTTACAATCAGTCCAGCCACATACACTTACACACACCACAGAGACTAGCCGGACAAACAGACAAGCAGAAAAAAAAATTGCTTGTTTAATGCAAGTAACATTTCATATGTATTTAGTGAAAAGCTGTTAATTTGGTATTACAAACAGATATTTAAATTTTATGTGATTAGTTCTGCCGATTAGGGCCGTTTACTAACGATGTTTATTATGCAGTGTTTTTATCGATACTCCACGCCACCTCTGTCTACCCCTTCGGGGATGGCGTGAGCATATTTATTTTATCGACACGCGGACGTACTCTCGGACGGAAGCTTACCTATAACATTATGGCATTATAACACTTCCATGAATCTAACGGACTGCTGCGTGTCTCTAGGCTTAGTGTATGTATGTACGCAACCACTATAATACGTGTCATGTCATCATCTCTATTGCAACTGCGCTAAAGGTCAATATTGATTGACGAAACAGATGAGCTTTGAATTCGGCATGCACTGACAGCTGTTACGTCATTACACTTAAATTCTTGATTGTGATAGTCAAATTTAAGGCTACACGCATTTCTATTGTCAATAAAATGCATATTTTTCAATAATATTGTGCGTGTGCTAGCCTAAGTAATAATGTGTATTGAATATTATTTACTTTAACAGTCAACAAGCGTACATCATATTGATTGAGGCATTTCTCCTGACGATAGGTAATTACTACAGTTTTTAAACGCTTGCATCGCCCGTCTCAACCCTATGTTGAAATTGGTTGGCATATATGTGCTAGTATGGCTAGATTTGGATATAAATAAACCTCTTCAAAGTATACAGTACCTGGTCATCAGTATTCCGCATCCAGCAAGACTCTTTCATCAGGCAGAATTACCAGATTTTTATTGAAATTGTAATTCGACAGATGCCGTTGCGCGTTATGAAAGCTTAGCGAAAATTGAGAGGGTATCTTTTGCATGTAAAGGTCATGCGCATTATTCGCATCGCGCCATACGGACAGACATACAGACTCATAAAATGACTACTGGGGCCCAACCTTGAGCTCTTATTGCAATGATAATTCAGCTGTGCGACAGTGACAGATGTATACACGTCACATACATCTGTCTCATAAATCAGTGAAACTATCATGGCAATAAGAGCTCATGGTAAGGCCCCTGCGCATTCAAGGTCATAGCTCATGACGGCACTCTGGATTTTTTAAATGAATAATGCTCCTTCGAGGATAATACTTATATGCACTTTAATGGATTTATGATTTAACATTTGTAAGCGGCTAGTAATTTTTGTAGAGTCTGCATAATATTAAATTTCTTGCAAAATATTATGATTAATTAGCTAATTAACAAATTAATTCCACACATAATTAATATAGAAACGAATAAAGTTGTGCAAAGAAATGTAGAATTGTCTATTTATACTTTCTTAATGCGAATGTTTTTTCCAAGCCGCTAATTTCAGTAGTTAGTGAAAGTACGAAATAATTTGTAAAATGTTTCATTAATTTAATAAGCAATGAATGTTAATGAACAAAGATTCATGTAATAATATATCACTGTTTATCTAATCCGTCAGTTATACAATGTATTTAACATAATATTAACATTTGATTCGAAATTTTAAAACTTTTATCTTTCAATTTTAATAATGTTACGCAATGAATTTGATGAGATTAAAATGGATAATTTATGTTTCACTTGCCAAGTTTTATCTTACATCGGATAATTTGGCATAATCTGTGAGGCTTTGTCTAGTTTTTCACTTTTTGTTAACCCACCGTTCACTCACGTCTGTTTGTTGAGTATACATATGCTCACACCTGTATTCCCCGAAGGGGTAGGCAGAGGAGTTGTAATAACAACACCCACTTTTCACCGAAGATGATTAAGTGCCAACGTGACAGATGGTTGACATACGTCTTTGAATTACTTCTCAAGCGTGTGCAGGTTTCCTCACGATGTGTGTTTTCCTTCACCGTAGCACGTGGTGTGAAAACACTGCACATAAGTTTTATTAGAAAAACTCATTGGTACAGGCCCCGCAGGGATTTGAACTTGTGTCGCGTGCGTAGCAGGCGACTGCTCTAACCCCAAGGCCATCACGGTTCTTTTCCTTGTTAACTGTAAACGAATATATTATTATTAATGCAAAATTGACCGTCTGGCTGCTACATTTTTGAAATAATATTACTATTTTCAACGTTGATACGACTTTCATGAAATTTGCTAAGTCCAAGGCTAGCCGCACAATATAGTATTGTCAATATCTATACAGATAAATAAAATTGAAGCGTCTATTTGTGATTCCAAAATTACAGCTTTTCACTAAATTAATATGAAAGTATACACGCTACTGACTACAAAAACCAAGTTTTAATTTTTTTGTCTTTCTGTCTGTCTGTTTGTTCCGGGTAATCTCTGAAACGGCTGGACCGATTTTGATGAGACTTTCACTGGCAGGTAACTGATGTTTCAAGGAGTAACTTAGGCTACTTTTATTTATTAAAAATAATAAGGTTCCGCAACAATAAGGATGAAACTAAATCTACGTGGGTGAAACCGCGGGCACAGCTAGTTCAGAGTATTATTGAAAAATGCCATAATATAGCCGCAGCATTGCACAATTCAAAAATAAAAAATTGAATTTTATCAACCTTGTATTATATACCAAGTTTTTATGATTGTCATCGCCTCTCGACGTCGAGTGCAAAGCTAAGAAACCTTACAGAAGCCACGGCTTTTACAAAGTTCTCAACAGTATTTTTTCTTCTAAATCCCACCGGACACCTACATCTCTTATCAGACGAGCAGGGCATTGACTTGGGACATTGCAGCACACTGCACTAAGCATTTTATGATGTTTAATTACCAGCTACAGTTTAATCGGTGTTTCGACCGCCATGTCGCAAAAACGTGGACAGTTAGCCAACCAGCAGAGGTTTACGATAAGGAATGCCAATTAATCCGAGCTTAATTCTGCCACGTGTATCACCTTAATTATTTACTTTAAGTTATAAGTGTGCGTTGAAATTATTTACCAACCTTTGAGGCAATCAATGAAGCACTCTGTTACCTATCTATACATCTATCTATATCTATACAAATAAATAAAATTGAAGTGTCTGTTTGTTATTCCAAAATAACAGCTTTTAACTAAATGCATATGAAAGTATACACGCTACTGGCACTGAAAAACGAAGATTGAATTTTTTTCTCTGTCCGTCTGTCGGTCTATCTGTCTGTTTGTCTGTTTGTTCCGAGTAATCTCTGAAACACTTTGAACTTTCACTGGCAGGTAGCTGATGTTGCAAGGAGTAACTTAGGCTACTTTTATTTATTGAACATGTTAGGGTTCCGCGACAATAAGGATGAAACTAAATCTACGCGGGTGAAAACCGCGGGGCACAGCTAGTTGTTTCATAGAATTCCTGAGTGGAAGATGTTTTAAGTTACCTTCTGCATGGTTCTTTTTATATTGTAAAAAAAATTGTGATGAAAATTAACACCACCCCAAATAACAAGGGTTAAGGGCAGGAGGGTGATGAAGAGTGCAGAAAACTGCTACAAAAAAAACTACTTTAAAAATACTGTGTTTGTTGATTTGTACTTTTCATTCAGCAATAACGCAATATATGAAATACATATTCAGAAAAAAGACGATTGTTTTGAGATAGCATTAAGAAGTGCATAAAAAAATTAAAAATAAATAAATAAAGAACCGTTTAAGAATGATTGACCATTCCCGCCAGTATTTACCCAGACACTGTGCCCATTACTGGATGTGGTACCCGAGATAATTCCACAGTTGAGCATTGCTAAACGAGATCTGTGAGCCCGCATCGTAAATTAGAACGTTGCATACACCTGACATCGCGATTACATTTACCACTGGAACCTCCTGCGATTCCTCGACGCTTGCATTTCATACTTTATTTATTGCTTGTTAGAGTTTAGATCGTAATGTATCTTGGTTTGCGTAAATCATTCGTGGTATGTAGGAGAAATATATTTTACGGTTTTCAAATCACTTTAGTTAGAAGTAGCTGTTCAATTTTGTTTTCACTAGTAAATGTAGGAATTTCTAGTGAAATAATACTATGGGCTTTGTCATCATCATTCTCCTCATCTTTGATCTCTCTATTAGCCGTCATCTCTGTACGAATTCCCTTTCCTGTCAGTGCATATTTCATACAATCCATAAATTTTATAGGCCTTCCTTTTCACTTATTGTTGTTAGCTATGCCCCGCGGTTTTACCCGCGTTCACTTAATTTCATGGGTTACTAGCTGTTCCCCGCGGTTTCACCCGCGTATATTTAGTTCCATGCTGTTTTTATTTTAAAAATTAGCTTAAACACTCCTGAAAAAATCAGCTATCTGGCAGTGAAAGGCCGTTAAAATCCATCCAGCCGTTCAGGCCTGATGCCGTGACCAAGGGAAATGGGGATTGATTTTTATATATAAGATTTCGTGGAACTTTTTAAATGAAAGTAGTTACTCCCTTGTAACATCAGCTACCTGCCAGTGAAAGTCCCGTTAGAATCGGTGAAGCTGTTTCTGAGATTAGCCGGACAGACATAGCCGAAATGTTTTTTTTAAGTACCTTAAGCAGACACTTCAATTATATTTATCTGTATAGATGTAATATGAAAGAGTGAACAAGAAAGCGATAGACATCCTGTTTATATTGGATGATGTTAAATTTAACTTTATTACATGTATTTTAACAAAAAATAATAAACTTTACGGTCATCAAATCGCAAAGGTGAAACAACAAAGACTGCACGCGTGATTCAGAACCATCGGTGACCTCATACATTGATGACGTCCTTATAAGGCTTGAATGCACTCACATTCCACATCCGGCATGTTAGCTAAGATGGAAACTGTCTGTCGTATGGAAAGGTCGTGGACCTCTTGTCGTTCAATAGTATAAAGGGAAAGTACTTAATCTAACGTTTGGTGCAGGTGATGGCGTGGCATAAGGAACTCATAGGTATATCGACATTGTGTACATTAGAACTGTGTCGATGTGATTAATGTTATATTTATCATCACTACATAGTATAAAAAAAAGTCGCTTTTTCTGTCCCTATGTATGCTTAAATCTTTAAAACTACGCAAAGGATTTTGTTGCGGTTTTTTTAATAGATAGAGTGATTTAAGAGGAAGGTTTATGTGTATAATAATAATACATACTATCATCATAATGAGAAATACTGTTATTTTTGAGGTTTCTAATGTTCCGAAGTGAAGTGAAGGCGGGTCGCTAGTATTGTATAATATTTAAAAAAAGAGTTTCTTGCCAGCTTGCAAGAAGAAGCTTCCGAACCTGGCGGTAGCACTTATAATCCTAATTAATGTCAGTCTGACAATTTTAAAGTACTTTGTCAAAATGTCTAATCAAATGCTTGTTTACATATTATGAGTTACGCATGCAGTTTATTTAAAAAAATATTTAACTATGAGGTTATATAAAAAAAAAAAAAAAACCCTGTTGAAAGAGCGTACCTTAGTGTTTCGAAATGAGATTCCGAAGAAGATTCCTACAGAATTAGTTCGTGGTCGCATTGGGTTGTTCAATAGTGAACGTGTATATAATGAAGGAAATGTTATTTTACCTACATCATGTGAGGGACATTCTATTTATCTAAATGATAACATATCAAATTCATTGTGAATTATAATGATGTTATGAGATATTATCATGTTAAGTCTAGATATCATAATAAAAGCATGTTTTTCGAATCCTTCATAGCACTGCTCTACGTAAAATAATTACAATTTGATAATCTACTTTTAGGGGCTGTTCTTAATTGTAAAAGTTAACGAATGCCACATATTCTTAATGAGGATTATATCTGGGATATTAAGATAGTTTCATACGTCTCTTTATTTGAAATTTCAGCTTCTCAATGATTTGGAACATGTGAATCTACACCGACATTTTTAAGAAACGAAAAGTACGGTAACCGGGTTAGTTTGTCAAAATCTAACCCCTTTAAGACTAGGCTAAACTCGGATTAAAACTATGTCCCTCAAATCCATATCACAGAAAGAGCTGGAGTTTCTTTCAAAATCTAAATTCAAAAATATGTTTATTTGAATTACATAATACAGGATTATCCATGCTACCATCGACTTTGGAAGGTAGCTTATACTGAGAAGAATTTAAAAACAAGAACTAAGTATAATAGTCTGTGTTTTAAAAAAAAAGGGCGTTAGTGTTTTGAATTCATCATCATCTTCCTGCCCTTTTTCCTATCAGCCGTCATCTGTATTCACTCCCATTCTAGTCATATCATCTTTCACACAATCCATCCATCGTTTCTTAGGTCTTTCTTTCCCCTTGTAACCATCCACATTCAAAACAAAACTTTTTGGCAACATTATCCTCATCCCATAACATGTCAATTTGAATTCAATGGTGAGAAATCTGCGAATGATATTATTAGTAAAAACAGTAAGTCGTTTTTTGCTGTATCGAGCTATTTTTAAAACGAGAGTCACCGCAGCGTCACCTGTGCCACACGCAAAAGGATGTTTTTTAATTTATTATAAAATCCGTTCAGTTCTGTTGAATTATGTTAATAAAGGCATCATTGAAAACACATCGCTTCTTGGAAAACCACCTTTTATGAATATTATGCGTGAACGCGCCGCTTTAGCAATTAAGATTCAGCCGCAATTACTCTGTGAGGTTTCTCAGCGCCGCACTTGATGTTAAATGTCGGTTTCAAAGATACGAAATTTAACTTTATCGCCTATTGTACTATGTATCAATTTCCAATGATTGAAACCAACGCTCAATGTCGAGTCCAACGCTGAGAAACGCGAATACAGAGGGCTTAGTGCGAGTTTTTCACATCCGCCGTCACAAGTCACCGCGTCGACGTAAACGCACATTTGTATAGGATCGGAACAGCCCCTCCGTCAGCCTAAAGATGACACTATTGTGAGCCCATACAAATCTGCGTTTACGTCGACGCGGTGACTTGTGACGACGATTTTAAGAAAACTCATACAGGCACTCAGAATAACGCGGCAGTTGAAAATGTCAGCATAAACATAGTACATACATAGTTATCATAGTAGACTTCTTGTGCACTGAGAATAACACTTGGGCTAAGTCAATACAACTTTAACTACCAGTCCTATTGACTCAGACAAAGTGTTAGGTGCTAACGAAGAGTTGTTTATTAGTGCCACAAAGAAAACTTTACTGCAACGTTTGAATTATTTTAAACGGAGCTAGTATCTTATTATTTTGTGGAAATGCTCTCAGACCGTAGGTACTTAAATGTTATAGTACACATGAAACAAAATACGGTACCAAGAAGACAATGTCATGCCGTTAAAGTTGTGCTACATAATACGGATTCATTCACGTCATGTCCAATAAAATGTAATAACCAAATGCCAACCAGCTTTGAACACTATACCTAACGTCATAAAGTTGTTTTATTTATATAATTGTTATCGCATACGGTCAGCACAGGGCCGGTTTGAAGGAGTTTTCTTAATGAGGACAATTTGATGTAATAAATGCTAATTCTTAGAAGCGTACTAGGAATTGTCTTTTCGTGCATTTTCCAAAATGTTTTAACCAAGTTTTATGGAACCGTAGCAGCCCTAATAAACTGAACACCAAGATTTTCTCCAGTCTTTATAATTTAGTCCACTTATTCTATTTATTTCACAACAAATTAAGCCTGGGAGCCAGGATCAATCATCAGTGAAATAAAACACAGATTCTGCAGTTCTAGTTGATTGAACTATTTTGACAACCCTTGGTTTTGGCAACCCTGGTACTGACCACACAATAGACATACAAATGTATTGTAAAGGAAAGAGAATCTCAATAGCGTGATTTAGAAGGATATAATGCCTTCTCGTGTACAAAAACGAAACTACTTATTTACATGATAAACTACGCTAAATATTCAAAGTCATTGCACAAATAGATATCAAAGAATTATCATAGTATCTGCCCGAATTACTCGGTGTCCCCACTTCGTCCCTGATACGACAATCACATTACAATCAAGACGTGGGCGCTCCGGAAACGACGCAGGATGTTTCGGATGCCTTCTGTCTTTGTCTCTTAATGGATGTGGATACAAATTAACTTTACGAGTGCCTTGACCAACTGGAATTCACTGTTTCGAAACTGGGCGGCGATTTATAACCACACTCGTATGATGTTGCCTTAATCAATTAATATGAGAACTAAATTGGCTTCTTGATTATGTAACGGTCTGCCTATTTGCAGCGAACACCCAATCACAACCCAACTGTTCTTGTAATTTCCTTTTTTGATCGAAGTCATGATAGCGCATACTTATATCATGTTATTATTCTTTATTGAAGATTTTATAGCAGCCGTACTGATTTTATTTGCAGCTTTAAACATTCTTAATAACGTAGAAATTGACGAGCTGCAAGATGTACTTGTTGAAACTATAGCTATGTCTATAAATGAAAGAAGAATAAAAATACATGACTGCCTCGTTGGTCCAGTGGTCGGATATGCTATATATACTGCGTAACACGATGTCCTGGCTTAAGTCAATATGTAATTGGGTTTTTATATCTGTAATTTCCCAGTTACAGCCCGGAGTCTAGATTGGTGCACGGTTATGGCCCGATTATGGCAATATGCTCGATTAAGGAACATAAAAATGTTAGTGGCGAAATCTGGGTGTACTTTAAGCACACAGCAGTGTGAGCAGTGAGTAAAACTGTGTATGTAACATTGAAAGAGCACGTGTATAAAAAAATGCGAAAGTAAATAATAGGATAGTGTTTACCTGAAATCGGAAGGTCATATAGCGGTTAACAAAAAACAGCACAAAGCATATTTTGATCAGGCATTGGCGTCAAATTCACAGATAGGTATTGTAAAGGCACTGACATTGTAACCTACATGGGAACAAAAGCAGCCGATAAACTAATACCTATTGTAAATCAACAATGTTAGAATGAACAGCGAATGGCTTGACAATTCGCCACTAAGCATCGCGTCGAATTGGTTAGTGCGCAGCCTTCAACGCTGACGGTGATCAAACACTGTTTGTTCTCTCTACCGCTATTTGCATACTCGTTTGAGCTTCCTTTAAAGGCGTCATTAATCGCAGATTTGAATTAATTATGAGATCACTACTATTCTTTTCGAATATCTGTCATCTAAATTATGCTGTAACAGTTAAACCGGTTAAAGAATTTGTGATAAATATCAAAATATTTTTCGTTTCATCGACTGCGTTGGTTTTGTTTATTCAAATACTATAAATGGAGGTCGTATCCTTTAAAGATTCCTTTATATCAATAGCATTAAGCAACACCGTGATTTTAATAAAAATTCTTAGAATTGTTGAATACATAATCATTACTACTGATTCATTCGTACATGTGTCTGATATCATCGGCTTATATTCAACTACATTTTTGTCCGCGACTTCGTCAGTGACGATATCATTGAAAGAGCCAAAATTTATGTTATCCCTGAATTTGATTTTAGCTTTGTATAATTGCATGGATGAAAAGGGACACTTTTCCATTTATAGCTATTTGTTGGGGCTTCATAATAAAATTCAACTCCTCCGTGGTTCCAAAGTAAAATAGTTTTCTGAACTTCTTGTCTGGCACAGATATCTTCTCTAAATCTAGATGAATCACGAGAATCAGAATGTGATTTACCAACGAACACCCATTGATGCAAATGCCTTGTCTTATCTAGTGTTTGTTAATGGCTGACGGACGACGTCATGCGATAACACTAGTATGTCACTCACGGGAGTGGCTCTTGCAATAAGTTCTTGGTACACACGAGGACATCAAGCTATAGCATCCAGTATATGCTGCACTCTCATTGTAAGGATTAGGTATAAAGTACGAGATCAACTTATACTGGTATATGTTATTGTCTCTCGAGGAAAAAACCATTTCGAATATCGCTGACGATCGTAAAAAATTGGGCAAGATTTACTTAGAAATTGACGTAAATGGGTTTACGAGCTTAGGTAATTTATTTTTCTTTTTAATTGGTGCAAATTTATTTTAATTAAATTTCTCAATAAGTTGAGTGCACCCACTAGAGTTATGGTATAATTTCGTTTGAAATATTTATATTCATTTTATTTCATTGCTACCTGGTTTGTTAAAACAAACATACATATTTTATCTGTTACGAAATGTGGAATTTTAGTTTTCATTTAAATTATCTAAGTAGTTCGTTGTTAAAACAATAGATTACAATCAGCTAACTAATTTACAATTATTGACTTTGATTGTGGCTTCGTAGAAATTTTAGTTATCTTGACGATATTATGATCATCGCTAGTTATTTGATCTAAGCCCTGGATTAAAACACCCACTTACCAGAAGTCTGAAAAACCATGGATTTACCATAGATTCTCTTATCTGCTTCAATGGTGACGTAAACATGCCCACTACGACTTAGATAATAATTTTAATTGTTTTACATGATACCGTGATAACAGTCATCATGTGGCTAGCGTAAGACTGGCATAAAAACTAGAGGTTTTAATATTTATGGGTTTTTTAATTTTAATTTTAGCAGAGTCTACTGGCAGAAATATTGGGTTGTTTCAATCACTGGACTATCACATGTGTTAGACACCTAATTTACTGTATTAATAGCCAGATAGTCACAATCTCCCGTTATCTCCCTCATTACCAAACATGGTTTAAACCAAGACTAGACTAAACTCGGGCTAAAGCTATGTCCATCACTTTTTAAATCCGTATCACAGAAAGAGGTGAAGCTACTCTTATACCATACACTATGCTTTGTGGGGGAATGTGTCGACTCCTGGTAGGATGCTGTTATTGTAGGCTGCAGTTTCTTGATTCTAATTTTGTTTTAAAGCCAAACAATTTTATTTAATCGTCTCGTAAGTTTTGTTTCGGAATGTTTTGTGTCTTATGTAGGCTATTGTATTGCAGATGTATTTCAACAGTTGTATTATTGTATGAGATTAAAACTATGTACTGCCTGAGGCATACCTTGCAATGACGGTTGGCCACTCCTACATTTCTTTACATGGAATGTGAAACATGTAAAGTGACTAGCATTTGCTGGACATTATAATGTACCGTCATCTATGTAAGAAATCGCATTCTCTAAGAACCGTTTTAAAGTAGATTTAATTGCCTCTTACATTGATATTCTAAGAAAGTCACATTAAATGCCCGTCAGACCTGATCTGGGCTATTAAAGCTTTTATTTATTACTAAGTAATGTTTATAAGATTACGAAACTTTCCTACATTATTAAATACAGATTTGTTTATTGGAATGTTGATATTAATCTGCATTATATTTTCATTTCTGAATTCTGAGAGCTCTCATCTTAGCATTGGTTTATTTATACCCAAAAAAAGCTATAAAATTTATATTCTTTCAATGATTTTCATTAAAATTTACTTTTAAATTAATCTTTTGGCCACATATGACCGTCTTATATTTGACTTCCAAGCTCAGAAGTTCCTAATACGCTTTGCTTAGACCGATGATACCATCATCGGCCCCCTGTTCAGTCAAAAGTTTTGACTGTTGTAAGAGTTTTGACTCTGACTGATATTAATGTGTTTTATTCAGTAACCTTGTATATATGAGGGTTCGTTATCATCACAAAGTTGCAACAAAAGCCGCGTCACGGGCCATTTAAGTTCAATCCACGAATTAATAGCACATAATATATGTAAACTTCTATATTAGGAGTGTAAATTACAGAGATTGAAATAATTATGGCGTATGTGGCAATCGTGGCATTGTACCAGTTGCTATTGGCTAACTTGTTTTGCAAGATCGTGTGCTTAGTTTGCTTATTATCTGCTGCATTGTTGACTTATCGCGAATGTCATTGTCCTAGCATTGCCAAGTTATTTTTATATCAATCTTTGTTTGGATAACCTTGGATGTTTACCGCCGTACAGACTAGTAGGAGCCTCGTAAGGGAATCTTTTTTAGTTTAAGGCTACTTATAAGTATTCTAAGAGTCCATCAATATATATGTAAATAGATTTACGCAAAATCTCCGCTTGTGCAAATCCTCCTTACTCTACTCTAGTGGACAGACAGCTAATATACTTACTTAATCTGTTTGTGAGGTTATTGATAAGACCGTTGTGATCAGTTTATGAAATTGTCGTTACTGTAACGTGTACCTGGATGAGTTTGAATGGATCTAGTTTCACGATACATAATTCATTTTTAATAGCCTCCTCTATAAGAGTGTGAGTATTAATAAACGTATTGTTTAGTATTCTCAGAAAGCAGTTTTTTGAACAGTTGAACATTTCCAAATTAATTTAAAATTTGTCCAAACAAAATTGACTCTGTGATGTGGAGTGCAAAATTAGGCTTTAGTTTAATGGACCCTGGGGTAAATCATCCTTTTTAAATAAGTCACTATCGGACTAGACTGTCTCAATCACTCTTACATATTTGACTGACACGTTCTTTAACGGGTTAGTGTTTAATATGAATATTTTTTAACGGTTTTAGTATATGTCTTATGTATTTGAAATGTAATGCCGATTTTTGTTGATTGCAGGAGTCCCCCGAAATCCGCATGGCGCTGCCATGCCCTGCGCGCGCGCCGGACCCCACCGCGCTGGAGGCTTACTGGGCGGAGTACGAAGATCTGTGCAGACAGATCGGCGCCGCTGACGACGACGATAATAATTATGAAGGTAGGTTCACATCTCACGCTATTACATATGCATATTAATAAGCCGCGTGTGCATAAATATATATATTATGAGAAATCAATAACGCGCCAATGACACCAGTGTTGCAAGCCTAACGAACAAAATATAAATAATCATAAAGCCATGTATTCCGAATCTCATTTTCGATGTATTTTACAATGATTGTTAATTAAATTTAAGAAGGGTTAGAAGGGGCCTACCATCACCAGTTTAAGCGCTCGTATTAAGAGTTTTTAGAACTTTTGAGTTTTGACTGTAAAATTAAAAGTCGAAGATAAGAAGTTCTTAATACGCGCTGATAGTTGGCACCTTGGTCCCTTAGCGTTACGTATAAAATATTAAAGTACATAAATGATCGTAATGTAATAGAAAATATCACAAGATTTAGAAGTTCATTCTTCTTTATTATATTTACTTCGACTGTTTTAGATCTTAAAGTAAAAAGTCCTTAACAAATCATATCACATTTCGTTTCTAAGAAAAGACAGTTGTAACGCAACGCTCCAATCGTCTACGTGCATTATATTTTATTACACGCGAGTGTTACACAACCGGTCGATAAGGTGTCGTTCGATGTATCCGACGTGGACTTTCATACAAATTAAATTGCCTTGTTTCACGATTCTTACGCTGCTGTCTGATTTGAGCGTCTGACCGTTAAGTGAGTGTAGCAAATTTTAGGTGATAGGAAAAAAAGGTGGAAATATAGTATCCAGAGGGCCTAGTGCGAGTTTTTCACTGCCGCCGTCACAAGTCAGCGCATCGACGTAAACACAGTTTTGTATAGAATCGGAACAGCGCCTCTGTCGGCCTAAAGATGACACTATTGTGAGCCCATAAAAAACTGCGTTTACGTCGACGCGGTGACTTGTGACGGCGAATTTAAAAAAACTCGCACTAGGCAGCGGTATGTTTGGATGGTATAAAAATAAAATATTGCAACAAAATGTTACTTAACAGCCTTTAAGTAGTCTGTCGGCAGTACGTCGAATTTAGAATGATAATACGTATTGTTTAGCAAATTTAGATACCTCAGGTAATTCAAACTTCATCGTGAGTGAAAGAATATTTAAATTAGTGGGTATTTTAACTCCAGAGTGATCCTACTAATATTATTAACGTAAAAGTTTGTGAGTATGGAGTTAATTACCTACTACTCTTTCACGCAAAACCTACTGAATGGATTTTAATGAAACTTTACAATAGCTTATACTTACATCTATACATCTATACAGATAAATAAAATTGAAGTGTCTGTTTGTAATTCCAAACTAACAGCTTGTCACTAAATGCATATGAAAGTATACACTCTACTTACACTAAAAAAACAAGTTTTAAAATTTTTATTTGTCTGTCTGTCTGTCTGTTTGTTCCGGGTAATCTCCGAAACGGCTGGACGGATTTTAACGGGACTTTCACTGGTAGGTAGCTAATGTTTCAAGGAGTAACTAAAGCTACTTTATTTATCAAAAATATTAGGGTTCCGCGACAATAAGGATGAAACTAAATCTACACGGGTGAAACCGCGGGGCACAGCTAGTCTATTTATAAAGATATTGTGATGATTGCCCAAAATATAAAGATAACACATATCCCATGCAGACGGAGTCGCGGGTACCATCTGGTGATATCATAATCTCCATTTATGGAGGTGTATTCTTTTAAGCAATTAGACGTATTTGGTACAATATTATTGCGTAAAAGGAGTTGTAGTTTGGCACTTAAACATATTTTACAACTGTACTCCGTGACTCCTTTAGCCCAAAGTGCTTTTTGACTGCATTTTTATTACCCAATACTCAGCAGTGCATAAGTAAGTAACTTGAATTGCAACACTACATAGCTACTTGTATTTCAGTGGTCATCCTCATTTAGCACTACTTGCGAGGTTTCGAGGTTTCTCAGTCTACCATTATTTATACAGATAAATGAAAATTATGATTATGTGTCTGTTTGTAATTCCAAATTAACAGACTCACTAAATGCATAATATGATAGTAAATACGGTACCTACATAAAAAATCCCCTTTTTGTTTCGGTCTATTCCGTCCGTTTGTTAAGGCTAATCTTTGAAACGGCTTCACCGATTTTAACGGGACATTTCACTGGCAGATAGCTGATGCTACAATGAGTAACTCAGGCTACTTTCATATAAAGAAAATTGATTGAAAGTGGGTGAAACTGCGGGGAACAGCTAGTTTGAAATAAGTATTCTACACTCATTACCTCATGCTCATATTAGACCTTGCGTGTCCTTTAATAACCTTCGACCTATGGTGTAAGAATGCTAATTCCTATGCTCGCTATGTTGTCCTCGAACGCTAATGTCTCAATAAGTGCTTCATTCAGTAATTATAGCCCCGTGCTTCATCTATGCGTTTATGTAATTAACATAATTAGGAGGTTGCATCTATCTATCGATCATTCATTTTGAGCGGTATGTCAGTGAGGTAGGTGTCATGTTTGAAGGTTATATTTCATCAATGCGAGAATAAAGATGTTGCATGAACGACTTTGTTATATTTCAGTAATTAAATCCTAAAATAATGTTTTCTCTGATGCAAGAGTCGAATTCGCGACACCTGGCGTAGTATTCATTTGTAAGCATACAATTAATAAGCATTATTTACCAGTGAGTAAGATCGCCAGTGCTCCATGAGAGCGAGGGGGAGGAGTGGGGCGCTCTGCTAGTCATATTGGGACTCTTTCATGTCTTACTATGTTTACAGTGATTCCATATTTGTAAGGTAGGCAATGTGCTAGTGACGGTCACGTTCATAGACTAGACAGTAGCCGCTTACCATCATGTAGATAGAACACTCTTGTTAGCCACTATTATAAAAAAAAATAACGGTACCATAGAGTACAAATATACCAAACAGAATGGCAAAACATTACAAAATTAAGTAGCCTCAAACTCTTCAAGTGTTTTAGACAGTTGACCGTTGATATTAGATTGCAAAATAAACAATTAACAGTGTTTACATTTCCTTGTTCCACTTTTATTTGCATCAATACAAAGAATGCCACGAACGTTGAATATAATGCAAAGAGTGGACTCAGATTGAGGTGAATTACAACAATGTAAACTGCCGCGTTATTCACTAAGGTTCCTCAGCGTCGAACTCGACGACAAGCGTTGGTTTACAATTTGTTTTACAATACATAATACTTAGAGGGTAAGGTTCAATTTCGCTACGGAGAAGGCAAACATGGCTGACCTCTGAAATACTTCATGCGTGTTTACACCTGCAATAAATATTTTACCATATAAGAGAAATGTCCTTGGACCTTGAGCCGAAGGCTGTGTTGACTGAAGAAAATATGCTGAAAGCAAGGAATGTGGCGTAACCTTAATTTGCGAACATTTTCAGACTGAGTCATATTTATGTTCAGTTAATTTTCACATACATATGCTCACGCCTGTATCCCATGGGGGTAGGCAGAGACCTCCGTTTGCCACATGCTACGGTCCCTACATAATTCTTTACTACGGCCACATTTATGCATCTCTTCATATATTTCCTTCGGTTATGTATACTCCAAATTGAACTAGTTGAAAAATATTATTTATTTAAATAAATTAAATTAAGTCGCATTTCATTATCATTTTATTTAGAAATTAAGTTAAATTCTCCTTACATTTCTGGGGCCCTACCATGATCATAAACATATATTGTTTATTATTGTGTGATATATGTATTTTTATGACATGTAATAAGTCTGTCGCTGTCGCATAGTGAAACTATCATAGCATTAAGCCCTCTTAGTACCCAGTATCTATCATCGTTATAACAGTGGCATCTTACTCTCTCTTTTTAGTTTCATTAAATATTATACTGGAATGTCTTCGAGTTAATTTTAACTGTATTCATAATAATAAATAAAAGTATTATTTCAAAAATATTCGGCATTTGTACAGTTTGACGCTTATAAAAATTTTCATCATTATTTATCTTAAATTGGTAATCCATGTCGGATTTTCGTCATATATTATCGTAGCAAAGAATTTCTCGGAGAACAAATAAAACCAGTCTTCTGTTTGCCGACCTACAAGGTCGACGACGATCCACAAATGTCAGTGGTCGCGTGAAGGTAGGCATACATTACTCATGCGTGTCTGTCGTGAAGTTACATTGACGCTCAACTACAATAGGCGTCAGGTGTTTTTAGTCAACCAGTGCCATCTGTGAAGAGTGTTCATAGAGTTCTTTTATCATATATTAATAAGCATACGATCATCTAATGGAGCTGGCATAGTTGCTATTGCGCATTCGATCAGCGAAATTAAGCAACCCTAACTCTAGCCAGTAGTGACCGCCCGAGTTCCCTCCGTGCCTCGGAGAGCATGTTAAGCCGTCGGTCCTGGTTGCCAATTTAAAATCTTTGGCAATCTTTACAGGTCAGTCGGAGTCCTTAGAGAGTCTTACAACTTAACCGAGATTACAGTTTATCCTCGTAAAAAGGGGTTACGAAAGTCAGATGGCAGTCGCTTCGTATAAAATCAGGTGATCAGCCAAATCGGGTTGAATCAAGTGCCGACCCCTACAATGTATAGGATAAGGGAGATGATGATAATGACGATCATCTGATGGAATTGATCATTTACCATATTCTATGAACGTATTGTATTTGCGAATGACTGATCATGTTCTATCATAGTACAACAAATTACTGTAATTGACAGCTACTCAGTGAGAACTTTGTTTAAGACGAGAATAGCATGAATTCAATATATTGCCCCCTTCACAGTTTCCCAAAAGCAGGTGTGCTGTGATTTGTACCGAATACTGTTGAATGACCGCCTTTATGTATTTTTTTGGTTTCGGTATAACCTGTATTCATTAACTTATTTAAGCTGGTAGTCGAAAGTGAAACTTAGTAGTCAAGGCAGGGAAATTACGTAGGCATTGTCACGTATTTAGGTACTTCAGAATAATGGCGCCGACCTAAAGACTTGTATTAGAGGGTTTGATGCTTAGCTTAGCATGACGCACTTTAAAAAAAATCATTACTCTATGCCAATCGTTTGACGTATAACCAAAGACAAGAAAGGTCATGTGTCGTTTCATACCATTTATTACATATCATCGCCTAAGATACTAAAGAGACGGATATCTCTTTAGTATCTCTCTCTTTGGTCTAGTCTTGGTTTTAACCATGTCTTATAATAAACCCTTATTATATTAAGTTGAAAGAAAATTCCTTCAGTAAGCATGGGTGGATACGAAATTGTTTTTGATTTCTTTATTCATTGATTAGAACGGTTTGCAATGCCAATTACATTAATTAAACACAAGTGATTTTAAACATAATATAAATTATTATATAAAACAAAAACACGGGATATTCATCCTTTGTAATTACCCAGTAAGTAATTATTGAAGTTTCTTGCCAGGTTCTTCTCAGTAAAAGCAAAGTTCCGAACCTCGCGGTAGCATGTATAATCCTGGGAAATCGTGTCATTCTGATGATTTAAAAGTACTTTGTTAAAAGGCTAATCAAATAAAGATGTTTTGAATTTTATCACAGAACAACATGCACTGTAATATATGGCAGAAACAAAAGATGTGAATAAGAAAAACTTACGATTAGTAATCTCACTATAAAGAGACGAACACGTTAGGATATACAACAATTAGTTTGTATGAATATATAAATAAAATGACGTTATTTATTCAAAGTTGTTTGGTAGGATTGAGTTGCTTTGAGGTCAAATCGTTCTGTGTAAATACTTGCCAAGTTGACAAAACGTTCTTGTAAAGAGCACGTTTACCGGTCTATTGAACGTAAACAAACCTCATTATGGTATCTTATGTTTTTTTTTGTATTCTTTATTCGAAATACAAGCGAAGGAACGCAAATATTTTTTTAAATTGCATCATCTTGTTTATGAAAACATTTTTTAAATCAATGTCGTGTCAAGAATTTGAAACAAAGGATTTTAATTTCGTTGTTTAATTTGAAAAAAAATAATTAAGTTCAATTTATTGGGCCTTAGTTATGTTGACATATTGTTTTGGCATCGGCAAGGATTCAAGATCTTTGCATTAATATTTTTTTAGCATTTTTCTGACATTTACTGGTATTTTAGCATGTTTCAATAATGTAGTATCAATATTGGCTTATTACTATTTATATTATTCAAACAATTCACACAAAGTTACATTATTTCCTCAGAATTCACATTATAAAAAAAGTTTTATTTTTTTAGACAAAAAAATCTTTTATATCGCTTAATTATACAAAGATATATACATATCCACCGGTTCTGAAGATTGCTTTTACTGAGAAGAACCAGACACTCGGAAATTACTCTCCAAAAAAATTGCTTACAATTTGAATCATTACATTAATAAAAATATAAATATAAGCACATGGACGCAGTTCCAACGCTCAAATATAAATAAAAACGCTTTACATATATACTTAACAAAAACATCCCTCGATACGCATCTTTGCACATCTCTTGTGGAATCGCATTCTAAGTGTGTCATCTTTTGTTCTGAGAATATTGATTTTTCTCCACACATTAAAATAATAATGTCCCATTACATCATAAAACAACACTCGATAAGATAAATAAACCTTAATGAACGAAAATCCATTTTCAACTTTCTCTCTGAAATGCTTTTAAATACAAAGGTCGTGACACTAAAGTGACTCATAAATCCCCTATTCTATTGCCACATGTGATTTTATAACCAGAAAGTCATTAAACTCGAGTGCTTGATAAAGTCCACTTGTTGTTTGTAAAGTCCAGATTCATTTGACGTGTTTTATGGTGAGAAATGTATATATATATAAATTAATCCCCATTTCCATTGGTCACGGCATAACGCGTAAACGGCTGGATTTATTTTAACGGGACTTTCACTGGCAGATAGCTGCTGTTTCAAGGAGTGTTTTAAGCATATAATTTTATTAAAATAAAACATAAGGGGTTTCGTGGGTGCCCCACGAAATTAGCTCTACTTTTTTTACGAATTTGTAATTAGGGGGATATTATAGATTGGGAAGAATTAAATAGTGAAAATAAAAATAAAAAATCTTTTCAGCTTGTAGAGCTTTAGACGCAGACGTGTTTGTATACGAAATAGTCCTATCAAATCTATGGATTGCGAATTGTCTCCAAATGTAGAATATTACAGCATCGCATTAAGTAGAATCGATTAATTGGTACGAAAGTAATCGATGGTGCGTCGATTGTATCAACACTTTCGTGGCACAGCCTTGGGCCGCATTCCTGATGAACAACAAGTTTCCAAACCGGAATTTCCGTAGAAAATATCACCAACAATTTCTCATTTAACTCGACATTCACGTAACCGTCTTAAGGTCTCCAAAGATTTTTGTGCATTTATTAATTGTCTTGTATTTAATTTCCGAGCATTTTCATTTGTGAATCCCAAATAGTTCTAAGAAAAGCTGTTTTACTTAGGTAATTTCAACGTTATGACGAAACCCAACATAAGTGTATTATTGTTTAACCCAGATAAGCCTACTGTCCTATTAACTCAGATTTGTATAAGATCGGAACAGCGCCTCTGTGGCCTAAAGATGACACTTTTACAAATCTGCATTTACGTCGACGCGGTGACTTGTGACGGCGTTTTTAAGAAAACTCGCACTAGGCCTTCTGGGGCCTTACCATGAGCCATGCCATGCCATGATAGTTTCACTCATTTATGAGACAGATGTATGTGACGTGCATACATCTGTCACTGTCGCACAACGAATTAACATTGCAATAAGAGGTCATGGTTGGGCCCCTGATCATAAATAGATAAAAAGGAGTCTCGCGTGACCGTAATATCCGTAAAAAAATATCTGTCTTAGTATTTCAAAAATGTGTAGTGTTCAAAGCAACATAATTATTAAAATGTATTGCAAACAGTCCATAATTAAATCTATAACGAATTGTGAGCCTAATCGATCCGTGTCTAAATCTGTCAAGCTAGTGAATGGCCAAGTTGACCGTGAATGAGTGTTTACTCTACCGTGCATTGCATCGGCTGCCGTTATATCGGAATGAGATTCACCGTTATCGGCCTGCCCGCGATACTTGCCGTACACTTGGTGACCAGCCTGGGTGTCTTATTAAAACTACAGAATTTAGGTTCCTGCAGATTGTTCAATCGAATTATTTCAAAGCAAAACGTCTGTATAGTGCCTGAGATGATAGACTCACCATCTGTCACGTTGGCTGTCACATAAACACCTTCGGTGAAATGTGGGTGCTCTGCAGACTGTTCAATCGAATTATTTCAAAGCAAGACGTATGTATAGTGGCTGAGACGGCGATAGACTCACTGTCACGTTGATACTTAATCAGCTTCGGTGAAAAGTGCGTATTGTTACAACACCTCTGCCTACCCCTTTGGGAAATACAGGTGTGCTATCGGTGTTATTATCTCCATAGAATAAAAATTGCTACGCTCTTAGCGGTTTTTTAATCTTGACCTTTTGAAGTCGGCCTCTGATTTTACTGATAATATGTATGGATGATGACGTTAACTGAAAACATGAATGCCATCAAACCAAAATTTGCTTGATATAACATCATAAGTGATTTACCAAGGCTTAAATAGTATAAATCATTTTTATTTTTAAGTTTGTAAATTTTTTGTTGTTGGTGACACTCGTCTTCTAGACGTGATGTCATGGTTTGTTATAATGATGTGGAGTCTAATGAGAGATTATATTTGTGGTTTCTTAAGCATTGGTTTCTTTTAGTCAATTTGCTCTTGCAAGCCATTTCATGGTTCAAACGCATTTCTTAGTTCTGAATACACGCTCCTTAAAACGATCATAGTTGCTATTGGAAAATGGGCGAGAAACTTAAAGATGGTGTAGATATTTAAAAGTATATTTAGAGAGAACACGGAGCCATTATTACAGACAGTGGAGAGAGCGAGATCATACGAGCGAGAGAGAGACAGCAATATCTGCTGAAATATACGTCAAACGACTGACACAGCTTTGACATATTAAATTTCGTTTATAAACCTAACAGTTGCGTCCTTTTAAGCATCATTTTAGTGACACAATACATTTTAAATGTCACAATATTCTTCCTTTACCTACCTACATTTATATATATTAATCGTTACGCTAAAGCCTTTGTCCAGTCTTATTTTGACATTGAATTGTACTAAAATAAGAATCGCGTAAAATACCAGTTTGCTAGTTTACAAGGTTACCTAAACTAATATGTTAATATTATTTATCTAACTATCATCTTAAAAAACACTAAACAACATATGAATGGCGATCATAAGTCGCTCCTTTTGGCAATCTATTTAGTTTTATAGCTTCCAAAGCGTGTGTAACACTGATATTAGGTATTCTAATTAATTCCGAGTTCATTTCTTCTTTATTGCCACAGATGATACAAATCTACGAGGTTAGCTTTCCAAATACCACAATGGCTAACGGCTGTTTTCTACCTCAAAGTTGACAGATGGATTGCTATCCCCAGTTATCTGTCAGATCTATCCATACCTTCAATTTACACAATAATGTTAAGCAGCGACAAGTTATTGAAATGAAAGTATTGACAAAATGAGAGAATTGTTTATGTTGGATAACCTGAATGACGGATAAATATTGAAAACGGTTGATAAAATATTATGAGTGGAGGACACGGGCCTTTTAGTGATTCGTCTGAAAGAAAACGCTAATAAACAAAGTGTATAAGATATGAGACCACATTAATTGAAGAAATACTTTATAACAATTAAGAAACTTTGGCACGCATAACAACGCTGAATAGCAAAGCCGATTCTCTAACTGAGAAAAGCCCCAGCCCGCTTGTCACGAGAGGCTTCTACCAGACGGCGTAAAAAGATAATGAGCATCCGGACCTCAGTAGCAGATAATTAAGTATTTAGTAGCTATAAGGTTCGAAGTTAAACTTAATTGCAAACAGTTAACAATAGAAAAGCAATTTCCTTGCGTACCTTATAAAATCGAAGGCAGTAAGTAATTATTTCAATGATAATTTAATTACTTATCGGTAAATACGATAATATCCAAAGAAAATATAAACGACGATGAAAACTTACGAGCGAATGTATAATGTTATCATAAAATCATCGATACACCCATTAACGGGTGTAAAAACCATAATAAAATATACTGATAAATAAAATTGAAGTGTTTGTTTGTAATTCAAAATTAACAGCTTTTCACTTAATGCTTATGTAAATATTATATACGGTGCTGACATAAAAAAAGACTATTTTCTTTTCATTCGTCTCCATCCGTCTGTCTGTCTGACTGTTTGTTTCTGCTAATCTCTGAAACGGACCGATTTAACGGGACTTTCACTGGCATGAAGTCGATGCAACTTAGGCTACTTTTAGGCTATTTTTAGGAAAAAAAAAATTGGTTTTCGCGAAATAAAACCCATGAAATTGCAAAAAAATACGTAGACGAAACCGCGGGGCACAGCTCGATGATCATAAAACCTGTAAACGCATGTTTGATTACGTATTGAACAATAGCCATTCAGTCTACATGATCATGGTATTTCAACGGTTGTGGAAACGAGGAAGTATCGCTTTCCTGACGGTTTTGTAATAGCGTGATGCTTGACAATGAGATGTGATTTTATATTTTGGATTCTTACCGATTTTCATACACACACACATACAATATCATCTTTCTCATGTCTGTATTGTCCAAAGGGGTAGGCAGATCTGTTGTAATAACAACACCCACTTTTCACCAAAGATGATTAATAAACGTGACAGATGGTGAGTCTATCACCGTCTCAGGCACTTTACGTCATTGAATTACTTTTCTTTACTTCTTGTTAATTTTCAGCCCGAGATTTTAGCTGTACAATATTTACATAAAGACCTATATTATATTGAAAAAACTTGTCTCAAAGTGACTTGAAATGCGTAATGATCAGTAGGACCTTTAAAATGATTTAACCAGTGAGCTACCTTGAGAATTATACGCCCCATATTCAGTTTTACAAGCAATTACGCTTAATTTGATAGTTCTTATTTATGGCGCAGTAGGAGTCAAATTAGTTGTTTTTATCGTGATCTAGTTTATTTTTAATAAACCGGTTATTAAAAATTAAAAATACGTTTATTTTTTACGGAGAATTGGACATCAAACATTTTAGGAAATAGTTGAAAATAAGTGCTCTGAGTAAATTTTTTTATATTATTGTCTTCCTACTATTACTTATTTATTAACATTTATACAGGACCAAATGGCGTAGGAATACAAAACCAGTAAATAAATTAAAAATATTAATATGCTCACACCACCCCAGAAGGGTTCCTGAAGGGGTAGGCAGAGGTGTTGTAGCAACAACACCCACATTTCACCGAATATGATTAAGTGTCAACGTGACAGTGGGCGAGTCCATCGCCGTCTCAGGCACTATACATACGTCATTGAATTACTTCTCAGACTCATGCAGGTTTCCTCACGATGTTTTCCTTCACCGGAAAGCACGTGGCGTGAAATCACGGCAGATAAGTTTTTAGAAAAACTCATTGGTACAGGCCCCGCTGTCAAGCAAGCATTAAATTTGCTCTTATTTAACCCTACAAAAAACCCTAAATAATACAAAGGAGCCGCGCAAAAACGCAATGTCAAGTGACGGCTTCTGAACGTTTCAAAAACTATACCTGGTTATTGAATCACAAACCGCTATAGTGTCGTAATTCATCACAGAAATGCTCTCATCAACGACAACCTTGTAGAGTGAAAGTACTCGTATACCATTGACCTTTAGTGACTTCCCTCACTCTTTTAGTGATGTGCTGATTGCAGTTGACGGTAAATTGATATACTTCTTCTTAACGTGACGATGACAGACGTTTTAAAGTGTTGTAGCCCAGAACGTGGCTACTGTAACAGCGTTATTAGTGGCAGCCATTATATCTGCGTGTTTGTTTGGTATTTAAAAGTTTATAATGCGGAATTCATCGCTATTAAAAACTAGTCTATACATCTATATCTATACAGATAAATACAATTGAAGTGCCTGTTTGTAATTCCAAAATAACAGCTTTTCACTAAATGCACATGAAAGTATATACGGTACTGATATTATATAAAATACAATTTGTAAAGTTTTTCTCTGTCTGTCTGTCTGTTTGTTTCGAGTAATCTCTGAAACAGCTGGATCGATTTTAACGGGACTTTCACAAGCAGATGCTGATGATGATAGCTGATGTTTCAAGGAGCTAACTTAGGCTATTTATTTATTTAAAATATTAGGGCTCCGTGACAATAAGGATGAAACTAAATCCACGCGGGTGAAACCGCGATTGAAATAGCCTGTAGATTAGTGAAAATCAAATTCAGGAATAATACAAAAGAGATACATATATAAAAGAATACGTGAATATATCAGGAGAAGGTATAAAGCCGGTGTTATAACACCCA
This sequence comes from Watsonalla cultraria, assembly GCA_964035505.1. Taxonomy (NCBI): domain Eukaryota; kingdom Metazoa; phylum Arthropoda; class Insecta; order Lepidoptera; family Drepanidae; genus Watsonalla; species Watsonalla cultraria. The sequence goes on along the minus strand of OZ037712.1, from coordinate 1,272,480 downwards.
TTCGTGACAGCACCATTGTCGGTGGGTCTTTATTGGCCATGTTCTTGCGCAACCTCCGTAACGGCGGCAATAAGCGAATTTTGACGGCCACTTGTTACCAGGTGCTGTGAGCTATTACGTGTTCATATGAACATTGATATTGCTATTGCCTTGCATTCGAAGAAAGTTTTTCTGATTGAGATAGATCATATGATGTAATAACGCCAGGTTCATAATAAATGTCAAACTATTAGGCCAAGTTACTAAGTTATTTGATTCCTAAGTTATTGTTAGTCACTTTAATATTTCGTTAACGTAGAAATGGATAAACACTAAATATATATTTTTTTGTCTATACTAATATTATAAAGAGGAAAGGTTTGTATGTATGTTTGTAACGAATTGGCTCAAAAGGTACTGAACTGATTAAAAAAAAACTTTTATCATTTGAATGCTACATTATCACTGATTAATATAGGCCTTATTTATCTCCGTAATCCCACGGGAACGGGAACTACGCGGGTGATACCGCATGACGTCCGCTGATAATTTATAATACGTTACTTAATCAATTTTGTTTTTTTTTTTAAGTTTTATACATTTAAGAATGAACTAAAAACTTCAGTTCGAGGTCTAATTGTTAAAAGTGACATTTGATTGTCTTAACGATACGTGTTAAGTGTATTTTCTCTAGCAATAAAACCATAATATGATAAAACGTCTATGCATAGAAAGCTGTGCGAAGATAGCGCGGAAGATAGTCTATTATTTGATCGTTAAAGCGACATTTATCAACATTTGCTTTAAATGCCTGATTTCCATTACGATAAGCGCTTGCTATTAGTACACGTAATTACACCCCACGTAGAGAATTAAATAGAAAGTAGAATAAAAATAGTAAAATCACTTGCTACCAGTGAAAGGAAAATTAGAGGTTGGGTCTCATATGTACTGATTGCTGTAATGAATATATATCTGCAGCTGCGGAGCAAAGTACAATCCATTTTAAATTGTAACAGCTATGCAATAAAGTCTAGACTTGAACGTCGTAGTAATTCATTGTAGTCTTGTAATGGACATTCTAAATGAGCAATTTGATATAATAGACGGTTTAATATCAAACCTGGTTTCTACTGGATGGTAATAGCTTCTAAACATTTTATATCTATTTCAAGGCACATGACTAAAAATGTATACTGATAATTAAAATTGAAGTATCTGTTTGTAATTCCTAAACAGTTTTTCACTAAATGCATAAGAAAATATGTACGATACTTACAGATACAAAAAAATCCAATCTAAAAAAATCTAAAAAAATCTGTCTGATTTTAACGCGACTTTCACTGGCAGATAACTAATGTTATAAGGAGTAACTTAGACGACTTTTATTTAAAAAAAAACGTAAAAGTTTCGCGGGTCACCCGTGAATTGAACTCCACGAAGGTAAAACACAGGGTACAGCTATTCACAATAAAACTATTTGGTATTTACACTCGCCATTGGGCAGTCTATATACCATAGATATAGAAAAAAATACAAACCGATTTTCTCTCAGTGTCATAGATGTGACATTTCAATTCAATAACGACTTTACGCAAATTTAATTTCCAATTTCAACCTTGTTGCGACACTCGGCCTAATGGCTGGTATTTTTTATCGAATAAAAAAAAACTAATTGCTCTCGTTCTATATTTAAAAACGTGTATATCTACCGTTTGAACTTGAGTTTGGCGTTTAATTAACATTACAGGGTTATTGGAAACAAATATAGGCCTTCGATTTAAGGTTATTAAGGTTTCATTTGAATTGGTAAATTTATTGAGACATTGCTCTTGACTATGGTACGTGCGATAGAGTTAACCATTCAAGAAAATAAATTATTAATCTGATACACTTTTAATGGGTTCATTGATTTACTGCGCAGTAAATAAGCACTGGGGGTCTAGTGCGAGTTTTTCTCCGTCGCCGTCACAAGTCATCGCGTCGACGTAAACGCAGATTTGTATGGGCTCACAATAGTGTCATCATTAGGCCGACAGAGGCGCTGCTCCGATCTTATACAAACTAGGCCCCCTGTTATAACTTCAATAAAACGTAAATTTTACTACTGCAATAAAACTTCCTTAAAGTTTTGACTTTTCCTGAAAAATTTGGCTCAAGATGCTTTTGTAGGTACTCAGAAATAACAGAAATTGGGTATGCACATGACAAGGTGGCCAAAATAAATTATTTCATTACGGTTGTTACATTATTTGGTAGAGCTATTTTATTAATTGGACCACGGAACTCATAAATGATGCAGTCCAACTAGACAGTGCGACTATTGCCACTTGTAAAGAACCGTGGTCTAACTAGCTGGACAGAGCAATTGGATCACTGTCCCGAAACGGACTATCTACAAAATATTCGGTATACGATTGCACTTGATCTGTTTTACGGAAAGCGGCTACTGCTGAACGTGAATATTACGAACTAGCTGTGCCCTGCGGCTTATATATATATATATATTTATATAGAAGAATTTGCTAGTTCACCGCCTTCACTTAACTTAAAGTAACAAGTATCACTCAAATTACTAACATGACGTACTTTTACTTTATTACACTCATTAAAAAGGATATTATATTTGTTCTGTTCGCAACGGTCGCGGTCAAAACTAACGGTACTGACTTTGGTCTTTTAACCTCGTCTGTTACTTATGTGGTCGTATTATTTTATTGGTTGTGAAATTACATATTCGGTGTTAGGTTATTTTTTATTTTGACCGTGAAGAATTTGATTTATGTCAGTTGTTATTTAGTCCATGCTGTAGCGAGGACAAGTGCGTCTGTATTTGAGGGAGTAAACATCAAAACTAGACTCTCCACAATTTGTCTAGCGATGCTGCAATACTTCGGACACCTAAACCTAGTGTGTACCTAAAAGTGAGTAGTTAAGGGGCACGTGGAACGAAAGCGGAGTATGGAAATGTGTAATGACGTAAATTTATGGAAATGACATATATCAGTCACGTGACATATGTCATTCCCGTACATTTTGTATCGTTTCTACTAGCGAAGCGTGCGGATAATGTTACTTTGTCTACATTTCAGGGGCCTTAAGTCTTGTTACATGGAGACACGTAGTCTGGAGGATCATTCGTAGTGGTCACGATCTTCAGACGTTATTAATCAACGAAGAAAAATATAATAAACTAGCGGACGTCACGCAGTTTCACCCGCGTAGTACCCGTTCCCGTGAGAGGACGGGGATAAAATATAGCCTATGTTGCTCAGGGTAAATATACCTTTCCAATGGTGAAAGAATTTTTGAAATTTGCACAGTAGTTTTTGAGTTTATTCATTACAAACATACATACAAAAATACCAATCTTAGATAATAAAGATATATAAAAATGATCGGCTCTAGCAACATCTTTGTTCAACAAACTTTCGCATTTAAAACATGAATAGGATAGGATTAGTAGCAGCAATTATGTAACGATACATAAACATAGGTACCTATAATACTCTCTTCATTTACACTTAGCGCATACATCTACAAACACAACTGAGTATGCGTCTCTGTAAGTTCTAACAAGAATTGCAATGACTTTGTCGTTTTCTCATATATCATCTACAGTAATTAGTACTCTAAGATATTAGGTATAAGTTTTAAAATCATTTGCATAATGTCACGTAACGTCGCGTTGATGTAATGCGCAGATTTCAAATCACTTATGTATTGTTTGCGATGTTAAGGCTCTTTGAGGATAACTAAATTCATTCGTTACATCTGTTTACGTTCCAAGGTTTTAGGAATTATTTATTATTTTACCATAAATATTATCAAGAACGCATATGCTTTAGGAAAATTTATAAGATGTCTTTAAGTATGCAAAGGTCACAAAACTTGTCAGTATATCTGTCTTACCACGTATGAGGAGTTTATTAGTTTCACCAAATAACTACTGATTAATTCCTGGATTAAAATAAATTGAATGGTAAGGTAGCCCTTTAGAATACTATTCTGGGGAGATTTGTAAAATCTATTTCGCAATAAAGTGCTTTGTAGAACAGTGTTTTAAGTACATAGTAAAGTGACATTATTCTTGCGCTTCGCTTACAGAAACGTTACAAAATGAATGGAAATGACATATGTCATGTGACTGATTTATGTCATAATCAGAATTTGGTGAATAACTTTTTTCGATTAGTATTATAAGTATTGAAAATATATTCTTAATACGCCTTTGATTGAGTAAAATGAGTGTGAAACCGTGAGGCGCACACAGTAATTGATAATTATCTTTTGCAAAGTATTAGAGGCATTTATAAATACGCGGTATTTCAGCACTCTCATTAGTAACGGTTAGTTGTCCTCTTACTAGGTGTAGTGCGGGCATAATCGCACCTAACCACGAGAATTTTTAGGTGGAAAGTCAAATTCCAATACCAATCTAAAAGAAATCTGATTTGTACCAATTAACCCGAATCGCTTAATTATGTGGATGGGGATTGATCGTGGGCTTCAACTGAATAAATATATATATTAATAAATAATGAAATCATATTTTACGTATGTTCTATATGTATATATACTAATATTATAAAGAGGAAAATTTGTGTGATCTTTGTAACGTGTAAGCTCTGAAACTACCCAATTGATTTCAAGAATTATTTCATTAATCTGTTGCTATTATATTACTGCGTGACATAAACTATTTTGTTGATACTTAATAACGCGTGGGTGAAGCCGTGGAAAAAAGCTTGTCTTCTATGTATTAGTGACTAGCTGTGCCCGCGGTTTTATCCGCGTAGACTTAATTTCATGAGTGATGAACCCGAATTATTTTTTAATTAAAAGTAGACTAAGCTACTTCTTGTAACATTAGCTATCTGCCAGTGATAGTCCGCGTTAAAATCGGTCCAGCCGTTTTGGAGATTAACCGAAACAAACAGAAAGACAGACGGATAGAAAGATAGACAGAGAAAAAAATTTTGTGTATACTTTCACATGCATTTATTGAAAAGCTGTAATTTTGGAATTACAAACAGACACTTCAACTATATTTTTCAGTATGTATAGATAACGATTCACGATAATAAAAGTGGTAAAATTAATTTAAATTTTTTTTTATCTTCACTTCCGCGATTTCCGAACGTTTCTACGCATTAAATTGTTTATTAAGTCAATCTGATCATAGTCAATGTTATTCAAAAGCTATTTAAGTAGATACGCCTTTTGTAAGATTTTCTAGAATGCTATCGCATTGTTTCCTTAGTGAGTTGGTGCATACAAATGGTATGCTACTTAAGAGTCCTACATTCCAATATGTAATTTACATCTTAATCTGATTCAGGTAAAGGCTACCCTTTCTTTTCCGTGTTCAGTTGTTTTAAAGTATTGTTGATTACAATTTGTAAAGAACTAGAGGTACAATAAATTTATACATAGGAAAGATTTGATTGGTTTTTGTTTGTTTGTTTGCATTGAATAGGCTCCGAAACTACTTGACCGATCTTGAAAATTCTTTCAGCAATGGATAGCTACATCATCAGCGATATTTTATCTCTGTACTCTCACAGGAACGGGAACTACGCGGGTGAAACTACGTGACCTCCTAGTTAGGTATTAGGTACTCCTCGCTAGTTTGTAATATATCAAGTGCTTATATTTTACATCAACCTAGTAGATAGCTCTTCTAACCCGCGTAAACCTAGCTAAAGCTAGCCATAAAATTAGGTTTATATTTTCGCGGAATCCATTGGGCTGAAAATAGCCCAAGTAACTCCTTGTTCAGCAATCTTCAAGTGAAAGTCCCGTAAATTCAGTTCAGTTGTTCTGCGTTTAGCTGGAACAAACAGACAGGCAGAGAGTTAGTTATTTACTGGGATAGTATCATGGTTACCTCATGATTATGTGTCAGTAAGTAACTAAAAGCGAGCCTCTTCCAGAGGTCAATGTTTCCAGCGAATGTCAAAGTAATTAACACTAAGAACCTAAGGTTAATGAGCATGATGTCACTGCTGTGTGAGTGCCTAGTACAGAGGCTTGCGTTTGGTTTAATAAAACAGGATTAATTCAGTGTCACATGCATTAAGATTACTGGATGATGTCACACTTATATTTGTTGTTGATATTATTATGATCGAAATATTGTAACGTAATTTGAGCAGTATCCTTATTACGAGTTTTGCAACGTTCTCGGTGTAGCGGTAGAACCTCTTTATGTTAAAATGTTTTTTTATTGATAAAATTTTTCGAATGTCGACTTGACACAATATGTCTGGCAGAAAAGATTTGGTGTTTTCGATTCAATGGTAAATACAATAGTAATTAGGTAAATACAAAAATAAAGCGGACTCAAATATATAGCGTATTTAAATAATAGAATAGTTTCAACAATTTAGTGGCAGTTAAAAATGATGTAGCAAGCTACGTGAACGAGGGAGCGAAACAGAGTGAATGAATGAACAATTGAACATATGTACGTATAGTCGGTCACAAAAGTTCTTCCTCCCGACGCCGTACGAGGCACGTCCTTATCGACCCTGACGGCGATATCACATTGCTTCAGCAACCAATGTCTCAAAAGCACACACCCAACTGACCATTGTTCCGTCCTCGCCGGCGAGGCGCGTCGCGAACTCTACGTCATCGTCCCCCCCGTCCTCTGCTAGGGCCGGCGCGCGCCGAGCCACTAGCCTTAAACATGTCCCTAAATAATACCAGTCAGATCCAGCTCCCTAGTTCATGGTAAATTCCTCGACATTCATAAGTGCCTTACCAGGGCCTAAACTGAATAAATCATTTTCATTTTCATTTTCATCCCCCAGCAACGCCCTAAGCCGAGGTCCGAGCCCCGCACCGGGGCGCCCTTAGCTGTGTTGCTTAGTTTTTAAGTTTAAGGTCGGCTGGAGGACCTTGGGTCTCGCCCTATAGTCCGGTTAAGCAGTGGAGGTAACTCCCCCCTACCAACTGCGAGAGACCATATAAAAAAAAAACAAAAGTTCTTTTTTTTATTATCACCACGTCAACGGCATAGTACTTTTAGATGACATAAATACTGAAAATAATCTATCTTTCAATCCGACTGTCCTAGTTGCCAGTTTAAAAATATAGTTGAGTTTTATCCAAATTTAGCTCACGTCTTGTTTATCATAATGCGTTGAATATTTAATAATACCATTATCGTATTTGGACAGTATCAGCGATGATCATAACACATTGATATGACAGGTAGACAGCCAGTCCCCGATTCGTCTAACACAAGCCAAGATAAGTAATCGGGGTAATTTCATGTTTTTATTTAAAGACGGCTAAACATAAATATATTTCTTACTGATTTGTTTTTGTTAGCTGGTGTAACTTCTATTGAGCGGAAAATTATGTGTTGTGTAGTACTTACAAATGTAAACCACTCACGGGATTATGTCAAAAAGGCTGGCAGCATTGCCAAGCAGATCGGTAAAGCTATTCTCTAAGCAAAGGCATACCCCACTTCTGATTGAGGCCTCTTGAAGACGTGCATCTTGTTTGAAAATATGATGAGAATAAATGATACGAAACTCTAGGGCTCATCTGAGCCACTGCCCACCCATCTGAGTTTCAACCGCAAACGCAGCAAATATGTATCAATGAAATATAATATTCTTATTTTCTCAAAGTATGGTTAGGAATATTGTAGAAGTAAGAAGACGAGATTAAACGAATATTCAAAAGGTTTTTACCTCTAATTCAACATCATGGCACAGTGTCTCACGACAATGTAACAATAATAGAGCGAGTTGCTTTAAATTAAGTAATATAGCTACTTACATCCTGAACTTAAATTATTACTTATCGACAATTGGACCACATTTCCAAATAAGAAGTTCACAAACCTACGTATAAATAGAACCGTTATAATCCTTACGTAGTCCAATAGATATTCGCTGACAATTCACATTTTGCATATTCCGTAGGCGTTTCTAAATTTATTCAAAACCTACATTCTAATGCTCTAATAACGACCTACTAGGGGCCAACCACAGAACACGATGAGATTTCTTCGGGCCAACTATGTTTGCTCTCAGGGGCGGAACTTGAATTTGTGGGGCCCTGGGCTAATACTGTTTAGGGGACCTAATTACTCAACTAATTGCCATTTTGACAAGAAACTGTTTTCTGTAGTGATTTCGGTTAGGAGCCCTCTGTATTCGCGGGGCCCTGGGCTGCAGCCCAAAAAGCCTTTAAGTAGATCCGCCCCTGTTTGCTTTGAGGAGAATGTATTACGAAGGAAATATATTATGAAGAAGAAGCATTAATTAAATTTAGATTAGGTATTAAATAAATGGTTAATTTAAATAGGTACATTACAACGTCACAGACACACGCCAACTATTGTCAAGAACTTCTTGGCTTTGACATTTCGATTCGTACCATAAGATGGAACGTTGAAGTTTAGATGTCAGTCATAGTTGGCCTCCTGTACTAGATAAGATGATTAGTTATTTTTATACAATTGCCATGTCCTGGGCGTTCGACCTACTTAGCAGATAATTGTCCAAATTTGTCTGCAAACGGATCGACCTACGCGTCCACCTCTTTAAGCTGACGTGGGAGTAATTTTGGCAACATTAGAAACGCCATAATGATCTCTTATAACAATGCATTACGGTACATTTCTGTTTAAAATAAGTACCCATTTATAATGTTCTTCGATTTTAATTAGCAAGATCATTGTATTTTTTGCCCGATATGAGTTAGAGATTAAAGTGGGTCTTTGTTTTTGTGTTACAATGTTTTTAAGATAGGCAATGATCTCATTACTTCTCGTCTTTGGCAATGGGCTTGTCTCGCAAAAATTATGTGGGATATTTGCGTACTTGTGATAATAAGAATTAACATCGACTAAGTGTCATAGATACTAAAATAAATGCTACTACTTACTACTTTTATCAATTTCGTGACAAATTAAAAAAAACGAACTTATTCAATTTAATTACCTCAAATTATTGAAAAAAAAAAGAACATTTTATAAAAAAAATGAGAATCTCGGAACAAGTTTCAAAAAAAAAAAATTTAAGGTAACAAATTAAAAAATATGCTTAGTTAAGTGTTGCCCCACAAAAAAACTGTATCAGAAAAAACAATGTAAGTAATCAATTGAATTCCATTTTTAATCGTGCATGGTTACATGTTGCATTTTAAAAGAGGAAATACGCATGTGTTTTTCCTCGTATCATAGCTGTTCCAAGAAGTTAACAAGGAAATTAATTAACAGATTGTTAAACGCAATCCTGATTGATAGGTCGTGAGACAGACTGCGTTGATTCGCATTTGGTTTATTTATGTAATGCATTAATGTACACATATAAAATCATTAATAAAATATTTTTTTAAATCTATACTCTGGCAACAGATTGGCTACTTTTCCCGTTTATTTGGTATTCATATGTACTAGGTATTCATGCAAATGAAGATGATTTATTCAGTTTAGGCTCTAATAAGGCACTCATGAACGTCGAAGAATTAATCACCGGTTCGGAAACTAGCCTTCTGAGAAGAACCGGCAAGAAACTCAGCTGGCATCTTGTACATTTCATTACATAGTAAATAATGATTAATTACGAGTACAATAAAATTCATATAAAATTTGAAAATTAAGCCGCGAGTTAAAGTTAGCGTTAGCCCAAACTAACTATTCTCATTCAGAACCTAGTTATAATAATGAATAAATACATTTTAAATTCGAAAAAACTACATACAAACAAGTTTTAAACCGACAAGCGTTATTAAAATTAAACATCTTTTTTCGTAATAGAAAATAGTAATTACTGGCGGCTGTTCCTATGAAGGGATGGGCCATAATCATAGTGCAGACAGGATACCGCAAATGGTTGATGATTGTTGACTAGCGAGTGGACACATTGCCACATATATTGCTCAAGGCACTAGTTAGTTATTAGCCATGTCCTTTCTCGATGCGAACGTTGTGACGAAGTGGAAATAAGTAGTTACTTTTAATTATCTAGCTGTAGTGGCTATTTGGCCTTATAGATTAGAAGAGCGCTGGTGGCCGTATGGTTTGAACAGTCCTGCTACGCAAGCGACGGAAATAAGAATCCCAGTACCCGTACCAATAAGTTTTTTTTCAAACGTGCTTTACGGCGAATGAAAACATCGCGAGGAAACTTTCATATATCTGAGAAGTAATTCAAAGACGTATGTATAGTGCCTAAGACAGCGATAGACTCACCATCAGGAGGCCTACTCGCTTTCACCGAGAAACGAAGCTTCGGCCGAAAATTCGCAAAGTTCCTACCACGGTTCTTTTTTATTCTAAAATTACGTCCGTACGTGGTCTGCTAGGAAATCATTTGACATTCATATATTCTAAACCAACTTTAATGAAATTATTAGACGAAGGAAAATTTGAGTTTGATAAAAACAAAGCGATAATGAAACTACGTTTAATTTTCGTTCGTTCGCGAAGTTTCGTATTCGGAGAAAGAGAGTAGACCCCCTGTCACGTTGGCACTTAATCTTCTCTGGTGGAATGTGAGTGTTGTTACAACACCTCTGCCTACCCCTTCGGGGAATACAGAGAGCATATGTATGTGAAGATAAGATAGTGAAATGTTTTTTTTTCTATATTCGCAGCGGAATTAAACCTACTGAACAAAAGTGAAATGCACATGTACAATAACAAACGAGTAGAATAATAAAGTACTTATTCTATGTCATACTACAATATGATGCCAGCTGAGTTTCTGGCCGGTTCTTCTCAGAAGGCTAGTTTCCGAAGCAGTGGTAAATTCCTCGACTTTCATAACTGCCTTACCAGGGCCTAAACTGAATAAATCATTTTCATTATCAAATATAGGTTAAATAAATTAATGATATAAATGAAGACGTCATTTGCTTTAACCAAATGACATCTCGATCACTTTATGAACTAAGATCCTTGTGGAAAGTAGAATTATAAGATAAGAAAAACATCTGAGATTTAACTCTTAATTTCTCACAGCTACCATAAGTGCAGTGCTCCTTGGAAGTGACAGACGTACAAACAAAGCACTTTCACGTGGGAACCATTGTCTCGGCTGCGATTGTTCTGACACTTGTTAATGAAATTAATACTTTCATACATTTTCTTTGGAAAACTAGTAGTTAGTAAAGACTGGAGAGATATTTCAACTATACTAAGATTATAAAGAGCAAAGATTTGTTTGTTTGTATTGAATAGGTTCCGACATTACCGATGTTGAAAATTCTTTCAGCAATGGATAGCTACATCATCAGCGAGTAACATAGGCTATATTTTATCCCCGTACTCTCACGGGAATGGGAACTACGCGGATGAAACCGATGACTAACGCTAGTATCTAAAACATTAAAAAGACCAACTTTTTTTTTTCCTGCCAACCTTCTATTTCTTCCAGAGTGCCTCAAGTCATCGCGTCGACGTAAACGCAGATTTGTATGGGCTCACAATAGTGTCATCTTTAGGCCAACAGAGGCGCTGCTTCGATCCCATACAAATCTGCGTTAATTTTGACGCGGTGACTTGTGACGGCGGCAGTGAAAAACTCGCACTAAGCACTCAGGTTATCCTATAACGACTGGACCCTTTTTAACGGGACTTTCAGATTGGCATAATAACTTTGGCAGATAGATGTATAATGTTGTAAATAAGTTATATTTGACTAATGAAGTAAAGATAGATCAGGAGTGTGTAGAAGGTGTGTTTTTGGTGATGAATTATGAGTGTGTTAAGTTGAATGTAAGGGATGATGTTGTTTGTTCAGAGTATGAAAGTTTAATGGGTAAGATGAAGAAGAGAATGGTGAATTTAAGAGTGAGTTATGATTTCAAGAAAAGGAAAAAGAATATAAGTTGTTTATAGTTGTAAATACGATGTACGTTGTAAGGTTTTATGTGTATTATCGAAATAAGAGTCAAGAATGATGTTATTTAAGTTGTGAATTGTTGGAATGTCTGAGGACAGACATTATTTTCAGTGGGGCAGTGTGGGAAGAGGTTATATGTGAGAATGATAGGCAACGTGTGATCTGAAAGAATAAAAGAGGAAGAAGTAAAAAGTGACGGATGACAGAACGATGGTGGACGACGTGAAAGACGGACGACGAAAGACGTAAAGATTATTTTATTATATTAAGATGTTTATTTAAGTTATACTAAGAAGACAAAGTAAAGAAGTCCAGTTCCATTCCATTCCTGTTATATTTTTTTCAATCCCACAACTTACAAACGACCACAGATGACAAAGAGTAACTGAGGTATCCATTACTTAAAAAAACTTTATTTTACGTTTCCCGAAATAAAGCCACCCAATAAATTAAGTCTACACGGGTGTAACCGCAGGGCATAGTTAGTATAAAAATAATTGATCAGATTGTTAGAGAAATGTTTAGCTGCTTAGTTGTAATTTGTTTAAATGAGCCTAAAGCGAAGCAATTGTTATATAGTTCTCATTAAGCAAAGCGTGAAGATAATAATGGATAATAATATTCAGGAATCCGACCGTAAACGAGGCAGCGATGGAAGAATTAAATTTTAACCACCTGTTGTATGATTCCCATACATTGTGTACAGTGGTATCATCCATCTACTAATAATATAAATAGGTATGTATGTATATACTGCTTTTATAGCATGTAACGAACGTTAGGCAGATTGGAGTTATTATCAAACCTTTTATTTAATTTAAATGAAAATAATTTATATACTTTGGGCCTTGGTGCGTTATTCAGTAAGGTTTCTCAGTGTCGAACTCGACGACGAGCGTTAGTTTCAATCTTAGGAAATTGGTACATAATACGTAGAAGATAAGGTTCAATTTCGAATCTTTAAACCCGACACTAGATGACGAGCGACGCTGAGAAACCTTAGTGAATAACGCGGCTGGTAAAGCACCTATGAATGTTGAAGAAATTATCATCAGTTCGGAAACAAGCCTTCTGAGAAGAACCGGCTATGAAATGTTAAGATATTATCTTAATGATAATGAAAACTACATCAAAATCTTAATTGTGAAGCTATCAGGGTACCATTACTTGGCTTATCAATAGTAATTTATCTTACTTGAACATTTAAATGAGATCCTGTCAGTAATTTGACACAGATATAAATGTGACAGGCAAACAGACGTGACGATTGATAGGGTTTTAATTGAAATTCATATCAAATAGTAATAAATAAATAATAAATAAGTTTTAAAATAGTGTCCCTAAAGTATTAAATGAATTGAAATCATAATACAAACTATCTTTATTTGATTCGACTACTTACAAAGTTCTTTCAAATCGTCAGAAGGACAAAACCCGGTGGTAACATTTATAATCCTGTAGAATGTATCTACAGGATTATAAATGTTACCACCGGGTTCGGAAGGTTGGTTCACTCTCGCTCACTTCACGCTCACTTTCCTCTATAATGGTTGAGGAGGGCGATGGCTGGAATTCTCGTCATACTTGTGAACAGGTGCTGCTTGTGGGGGCTGGTCATCTCAAGCTACGCATTTAGATATAAATAGAACTACTAGACTTTTCTTTATGTTAATTTTTATCGACATTTGTACATTGGAACTGTGTCCATGGGCTTACATTTCTCAAGTGATTTATTTTGTTTTTTTTTTTAATTATATAATATTTTTGAAAAGAGTAATTACTGAGTTTCTTGCCAGGTTCTTCTCAGTAAAAGCAACCTTCCGAACCTGGCGGTAGCATGTATAATCATGTAAATTGTGTCATCCTGACGATTTGAAAGTGCTTTGTATAAAGTCTAATCGAATAAAGATATTTTTGACTTTGACATTGACTTTGCTTTTGTTGAGAAGTTCTATAATTTGGACCGTGTCTACCTCTAACTGTTGGCTACCATTTGTCTACAATTTAGTTCGCGTTCAACCAATTAATCCAAATTGAATACGGACGGCACGCGGTTTCACCCGCGTAGTTCCCGTTCCCGTGGGAGTACGGGAATAAAATATAGCCTATGTTACTCGCTGATGATGTAGCTATCCAATGCCTAAAGAATTTTTACGATCGGTTAAGTAGTTTCGGAGCCTATTCAATGCAAACAAACAAAAAAACAGTCAAATCTTTCCTCTTTATAATATTAGTGTAGATTGAAAACAGTGCAAGTACTCTAATGTCTGGCACAGGACCTAAATGCAATTAGAAAAAAAACATACAGTGGAATTGATAACCTCCTCTTTTTTTGAAGTCGGTTGAAAATAGGTGTCAGATTCAGCCCAGTTGCTCAAGAGCAGCCTAAATAAAAAAAACTTTACCATTTTTTATAATCATTTCCGTAAAATAGATTCAAATAGTGAACACTTTCCTTACTAACCTTTTTTAGTCTATATTTATCGCGTTAAAAAAATACAGAGTAAGCAAAACACTTTACTCAGCTTTTTACCGAAAAAGTAAATTAGGTTTTTAGTGTACACGTTTCAAGATATGTTAAGTCATGCATCGTAGTTGTAAGTAGCAGTCACGGCTGGTGACTAGGGAGGTGACCTCTTTAGAAAGTTAAAAGCTTTTGGACTCGATTGTATTGAAAGTAAAATGTTTACATTTTAGGTAAAATCGTTACTCTTTCTTATCATTCGAAATTTAACTTTGAGACGTTTCCAATAGATTGTGGAAAGAAAATTGGATTATTTTTATTTGGCAGTTAAATTGTTTTTCATATAACACTACGCTACATACATATGCTCACGCCTGTATTCACACAACTTTTCACCGAAGATAAGTGCTAACATGACAGATGGTGAGTCTATCGCCGTCTCAGGGACTATACAAACGTCTTTGAATTACTTCTCAGATATATGCAGGTTTAATCACGATATTTTCCTTCACCGTATATCTAGTACGAGGGGTAAAGCTTTTTTTAAGTTTTTAGAAAAACTCTTTGGTCGTTGGTCTCTCTCTTTGGTTGGAAGTTATAAAAAAAAAGTTAAAAACAAGACCAACGCGCACCAAAAATCCAACGACAACAAAGTTTCTTTTTAAATTTTAAACCGTCTATCACACAGCAACAAACATTTTGATATGCAATAGGCGTTACGACGCGCGCGCCGTTTAAAACTTATGATTATATGCCATGCTTTATATAACAATACATATTCCACCGAGCCTGTGTGAGGGGAATATCAATATTTTTATACTTCATTGATATTCCAAATGATGAATATTACATCATTTGTGAGAACAAATCAGATACCTAAGTTTATCTATTTAAATATGTATTCAGTGCTTGATTAAGCAAGTTGGTACTCCTTAGTGAATTTACAAATAACAACGTAGTACCTCCCTCCGGTAGGGACTACCTGCCAGGTTTATTTTACTACTAGCTCTGGCCTGCGGTTTCACCCGCCTAGATTTAGTTTCAAGCATAATCGCGGAACTTTATTTTTTATAAATAAAAGTAGCCAAATTTACAGCTTGAAACAAACAGACAGACACACCGATAGAAAGAGTTTTTTTTTAAATGGTGTTTCAATGTATTGTGCCACAATACAACTTACCTGAAGCAAAAAATACCGATGTTAAATTTCCAACATCATTGCAATTTATTTTGCAATAAAGCCCTTATAAATTCGAATTCAATCAACCGAAAAATGTATCAAATACATAGCTAGTATCACGACAAACTCAATTCCGATTGTGATCTATTCACTTCCTATACAAAGATTCGATTTAATTTTACGAGAAGCAGCGTACTCGCTCGTAATCGATTCTCGTCAGGTAGCGAGTGTACTTAACATACTATCCTCGATAACGAGTGATATTTTGGGGCGATCGTAACGGTATGCACATCCTTATTTTGTTGTTCTTTTTTTAGAACTTATTTTGATTTTGAATAAAGTGCCATCGTTCTACTTTCAAAAAATACATGAACGCAGTTAAATGGTTGTGTTTGTTTTTGTTTTTACATGCTAGTTTTAGATAATCAAATAAAGGATATGTAGTTCTTTTATTTTGATTTTAGAATAAAGGCTCATAAATTCTACTTTAAAAAAAATGCTTGTACGCTGTTCAATATAAATTTTACATCTGTGGATTAACCAAGGATATGTAACTAAAATGTAATCGCTTCAATATCCATCTCGTTTTATCTATGGATATTTTTTCTACTTCTGTTTTATTTATGGGGCAACGCTCTGTGTGTAGTAGGTACCTAATAGCGTAGTACTCTCTTCGTGAGTGTCCTTACATTCAAGTATCAGGCAATTTGAAAAAAGAAATGGTCAGTTTGTTGTACCGAAATTTCAATCTAACTCGAATAAGCCACAGTATAAATATATACAAGCAGTAAGGAATCAGATTTTTGGAAATAAGAACATTTGTTCCATTGAGCGAGACCGATGTCATTTTAAAATTAACCTTTTATTTATTGTCAAAGTAATGTAGACTGTTGAAAAATGTCGGTAGATCACGTGAATGACGTGACACCTCTTACTGTCATTACGCCTATTCAGCTTATTTTCTCGTAGGTGCTTGCGTCTGTGCGAGTGTGTCATTTCAAACAATTTTTTCTGAGATTCTTTACTACTTTTATAGCTTATATTTCAACTATGTCTAAGCTTTGTAAAGCAGACCACTTAGGGAAAATTTCTAATCACTTTGTTTACGTATTATTATTAGAATGTTATATTGACTATTGTTTAAGACTTTACCCTCATTAAGGTATCTTATCGACAGTAGCTTTCGTCTTGATATTGTGTCCTTAGTTCAGTTATGTCACGGGGAGGGAAGGGACGTTTTGTGTTGTGCTCAGAATGGTTGTGCTTTTAGGGTATAAAGTTTGGAAGTATTTATTTGGATCCAGTAGAGGTGAGTTGGTTTGATAACTGCATACTATTGTTAAACTGCCTTGTTTGTCTAGTGGTTAGCAAGTTCGCTTGCCCAATCTCGTGAGTTTGAATCCTGGGTCGGGTCAAAATACATATAAAAAAGGCTAATAATTACTTAAAAAATATAAACCATAAATGTTATACAAAATAGTTTTCAGCACCAAGAGTATTACTCGTGTATTTGCCTACCTTATAAATAATGGAATCACAGTGCCATAAAATTATATGCGAAGAGACCCGTAGTAGCAAGCACAGCGCCTCCTGTTCCCCTTTCCATGAAGCACTTTACTTATTGTAGAAGCAACTCTACTCTACTCTACCCAGCAGAGCGTACCTCCTGAAAATTTTCTTTATTAATAGAAAACCCAAAAAAGGTCAGTTCATATTTCAAAGTGGCGGAAAAGCATGAGACGGAAATAGTTACATAAAAATATAGCTTATTTTAGCTACGTTATTTGGATGAAAATGAACGATGTATATTTTTATGTTTTTCTACTTAAGTGTACTTAGGAACAGAGAAATGGCAATTAAATTAGGATTTTTAAACCTCATTACAAATTGGCTAAGTACAGGCCAGTAGCGAGTTAAGAACGAGTACCTTTGAATACGCAGTAGTCATTTTATGAGTCTGTCTCTGTCTATATGTATGGCGCGAGGAGAATAAAAACATGCGGAGTTTCCCCACTATTTTTCGCTGCGCGTTCTTAATTCGTGACGGGATCTGCACCTAAAGAAATTTGAAAAACATTTGGCTTAAAATTCCGCCGTCAAACCAATCGCATTGTAAATCGTTATTTAATTACCGTAATGTTCGTTTGTGAGCTAAACTAGGAATAGACTATTTGATTCAATATTGGTAAATATAGTTTGTCTAGACGATGGCGGAACGTTGACACATTCCAGGGAGGATGCGCCTGAGACGCACAGGGGCCTTACCATAAGCTTTTATTGCCATCATAGTTCCACCGTGTGACTGTGACAGACTTATACACGTCATATACATCTGTCGCATAATAAGAGTTACACTATCATGGCAAGAGGTCGCGGTAGGGCCCCTGTTTGGACAGTGTGTGTACTTATAGATATTTATTGTAATATTTATTTCTTCAAAGCGAGTTATATTTTATGGATTCTTAGAGTGCTGTGATGAAATGTGCTACCACGTGTTTATAGTAGTTTGTTTTAAGTTATGTTATGTTTATAGCAATAATTAGCTATTTATAACATCGCTTTAATGTCCCCAGTTTTATAGTTTTATTGCCAGTTCAAAGGCAACAAAAAATATTACGCCACGACGCTTTTAGCCAAGTGAAATAATATTGTTATTATTTCCATCAATTATAAAGCTGCCACATCCGGCTTAGATGAAAATTTACGAGGAGCGGAAATTCCTATTTAACGCTAACCAATTTGATGTACCAAATGCATCTATTAATATACGGGAGTAACGTTTTGGGGTGCGAGCGCAGTCCGCCGCGTCGCGACCTACGCGCACATCTCGCACGTGATTATGTTTATATTATGATATTTGTGGTGTGGGTTTTGTGATTACGTCGCATATAACGCGTCCTTTTTCTTGTCTAGTGCTTTTAGTTACAGAGACGTCAGATATGGGCTATTAATAATTTATTTCGCAGACTGTGTAGAAGTCCACGTGTTAACAGTTTAAATTAATTCTAGTGTTAGTACTCAATTATAAAATATGGCATACGTTTTCAATATTTTATTATAAGTAAAAAAAAAATGGGATTATTTTATATAGTTAGCTGTGCCCCGCGGTTTCACCCGCGTAGATTTAGTTTCATCATTATGGTCGCGGAAACCCAATATTTTTAATAAATAAAAGGTAGCCTATGTACTTTCTCAGGATCTAAAGATTGTCTGTGCCAAATTTCATCAAAATCGGTTGAGAGGTTTAAGCGGGAAAGCGTAACAGACGGACAGAGTTACTTTCGCATTTATAACATTAGTAGGGATAATATAGATTTTCTTGAGATATAACGAGATGAACAGATATATGTTATAAAACAAAAAATGAGAATATTTCTTAGTTTGCTTTGATTTGATGGGGATTGCCAGTTTTATTAGTCAGACTTTCAACGATCCGGATTCACTTAATCTAAAAGTATTGAGTACAATCATCGTTCTTACGAAAGACATACCGCATTTTTCGTAAACAAAACAAGTGCAGTAAGAATGAGTCACTCCTTACATAGTTCCCCTATTTCAACCTACGTAGACAGGTATAGGTACAAATCTTATCTTCCGTGTATCAGCTATCAATGCAAACGTATTACTAATTGTTACATTTCGTAAATTCTGGTCCGTAATTAGAGATTTGTGTGAGTAAATAGAATTTAAGTGGGAATTTTTCATTCTGTGATGTGTGTTATGGGCGCGCTGTGTCGGTTCCAAGCGAAGTACGTTATCCGTAAGTTTTTTTTTATTATTTGCTTATAGGATGAAATCTATGATAAATAACGTATCTATGGTGACATCGTGAGAACTATGTAGACTTTTTTAGTTTTTTTTTATTATTGCTTTAAAACGTCATGTCGTATTTGAATTTATATATGATTCAAATGAAATTGTTTTCACCTCGTGATTTTACTTAAATTGAAATTATCTAATATAATTGTGTGGCCCCTTATGTGAGACGCGACCTGCGTGGACACACTTGCCCGCTGCCACTTAAATTCTACTTCGCAGCAAGCTGGAGCCGCGGCAGTGTGTGCAGAAAACCTCAAGCGGCGGAAATATGCAGACATCAGTCATAATTGTATATTTCTGCCGTTTGGGGTTGAGACTTTGGGACCATGGGGTCCAAATGCGAAAATCCTTTTTAAGGATCTTGCAAAACGCCTGGTTGACGTCTCCGGTGACCGCCGAGCTGGTTCCTACCTCGGTCAGAGGATCAGTTTAGCGATCCAGCGAGGTAACGCAGCCAGCTTACTGGGCACCATTCCCGCAGACACTAATTTTAATTCTGTTTTTTACTTATAATTTTTATTGTAGTTTAAATAATCTAATTATAAATAATACAATGTAACCGAAATAAAAAACTTAATGAGCTATATAATTGTTATTCAAAAAATTAATTATTGAATACAAGATCTCGGGGATAAGTACAATTTTTTGTGCTTATCCCCGATTCTCCCAGTAATTATCAGTAACATCTACTATGTTATCTACTGGGGGCCAACTATGATCGTTTAAGGTATTCTCTCTATTTCTCTTATTAATAAATTCATATCTTCGTCGAGAGTCGTGGTGACCTCGGGGTTAGAGCAGTCGCCTGCTACTCAAAACTCAAATATATCTTTATTCGATTAGACTTTATACAAAGAACTACGCAAGCGACGCAAGTTCGAATCCCAGCGGAGCCTGTACCTATGAGTTTTTCTAAAAACTTATGTACAGTGATTTCACATCACGTGCTTTACGGTGGAGGAAAACATCGTGAGGAAACCTGGATATGTCTGAGAATTAATTCAAAGACGTATGTATAGTGCCTGAGACGGCGATGGACTCACGTCTCTGTCACGTTGGCACTTAATCATATTCGGTGAAATGTGGGTGTTGAAAATTGCAACACCTCTGCATGTCTATGTATGTATGTCATTTATTTATTTAACAAAAACGGCGAACCAATTACATTTGTTAAAGATACACAACACAAATAGTAGATAGCTTCAATTCAAATCAAAAGCAATAAACGTCATATCTTTGACGTTTACTTTTACAGTACCAAAATAAAACGTCAAAGCTCAGAAGTTCTTAGTACGCTCTGCTTAAACTGATGATGGTACGTTGTTCTCATTCGCCAGCATTTCACTGCATTTCTCTTCATTTACAACCAGTTATTATTCTTATTTACATTCTTACTAGATCGCAACTATACTGCTTTGTAATTTAATGGCTTTACTGCCCTTATTTTTGAGTTTTTGCTTGGTTTCAATAAAGAGTGAAAGTTTTGTAAAAATGATTCGGTGCATTTGCACAGGTCTCTACGAATACGTAACAAAGCAGGGGCCTTACCATGAGCTCTTATTGCCATGATAGTTTCACTCATTTATGAGACAGATGTATGTGACGTGTATACATCTGTCTCTGTCGCACAACTGAGTTATCATTGCAATAAGAGCTCATGGTTGGGCCGCAGGACTCGTAATCGCCTTATTGTCATTGCATTTCCGATAGATATGTAAAGCCGTTGATAACTTTATTAGTCAGAAAATGCTTCATTTACAAAAATAATACTTTTCACAGACAAGTTTATTCGATACAGCTCACGCCTGCATTCCCCGAAGGGGTAGGCAGAGGAGTACTGTACTTATAGTACAACCAGGTTTTGCTAATTAAGTTCCATTTAGAAGGGGGTGAGGATATTGCCACCGGCTACTGGGAAATTACAGATGTGAAAATCAAATGACACTTTACTATATATACTTCAGATATAAGTTTCCACCCTACTAAATATCTTTAGAATCGATAAAGTCGCTTCGGAGATTAGCTTGTACAAACAGACAGACAGACATAGAAAAGAGTCAAATTAAACCTGACCTCCACAGTTTTATTATATGTATAGATATGGCATAATTTCGCTCAAAACATAACCTCAATCTTTATCGTATTCCAATAAAATTCGACCCGTTTACGCTTTAAAATACTGTACATACATTTTCTTGGTCTCCTGTGTGTCTCCACCTTAACCGCGCATGATCTGCAAGTTCCCTATAAATAGAGCGATGGAGGCGAATCCAAACAAATAACATCCTGTACAGTAATCCCGCGGGAATACCACTTCGCCAAGAATTATGGGCCACTTCTGTTCAATGTTCAACTCTTGGTTCAATGTTTGTCTTTGAGTGAATGCACTTGTTTGAATCATTTAGACGTGCTTAAGTACTTACATGGCGCTCGAAAAGTCGCTTGTGTTAAAGTTTTATGTGTGGCACATGTTTATATTCTAAACTAGCTGTGCCCCGCGGTTTTAGACGCGTAAACTTAATTTATGTGTATTTTTTAAAATAAACGTAGCATATGTTGCTCCTTATATCATGAGCTATATCAGTGAAACTCCCATTAAAATCGGTCCACCCGCTTCAGAGATTACCTTAACACGGTTTTTATTTTATTTTAGCACAGTATATACTTTCATAAGAAAAGCTGATAATTTGGAATTACAAACAGACACTTCAAGACGAGGGGGGACTCGAACCCACGACCTCTGCAAACCGTGCAGTTGTTCTGCCAACTGAGCTACGTGATCACACCTCATGCGTCGAATATTTCCATCCCTTGTTTTTGCAGGTTGACTACTCTTGTTCGTATTTTTCCTAACCATTTTTAAGAATTTAGATATATCAAGAACGGGTGTTGACCCCAACAGTGCGTTGTTATTGTACAAGAAAAATTACTTTACAGTACATTACTCCTTTAGTACCACAATTCATTGATTTAGGAGATGAATAATATATTTAGTTCTGAAATAAATCTGCATTTACGTATTTAAATAATTATGCTATGGTCGTTACACGGTGTTATATTACGTTACTCGCTCATTCTTCTAACTTTGTTGGGGACAATGCTTGAATACGTTTATTGAAAATTGAACGTTATTCTCTGATGCCAAGCTACAATATCCTTTGTGCTGTCATTTCGCAAAATGAACCCGAAGTCCTGGGTTCTTCAACCGATGAGTCACAGATGCTATATTTAGCGCGAGTTCGCTAGTACAAGCAAAATGGAACGTGTGGTGTCACTAAGCCCCTAACAAACTTAATTTTGTCAAAAGCATCTTAGACCATTCTTCTTCTTCTTCTTGTGGTGCCTCTCCACTAATGGAGGTTGGCCGTCAGCTCCGCAAATTTGTCCTTATTTTTTGCAAGCTTAAACAATTCTTCAACGCTGTTTAGACCATTAACGATCTTGATATATAAAAACTAGCTGTGCCCCGCGGTTTCACCTGCGTAGATTTAGTTTCATCCTTATTGTCGCGGAACCCTAATATTTTTAATAAATAAAAGTAGCCTAAATTACTCCTTGAAATATTAGTGCCAGTGAAAGTCCCGTTAAAATCGCTCCAGCCGTTTCAGAGATTATCCGGAACAAACAGACAGACAGACAGAGAAAAATTTCAAAACTTGCTTTTTTAGTGTCAGTAGCGTGTATACTTTCATATGCATTTAGTGAAAAGATATTATTTTGTAATACCAAACAGACACTTCAATTTTATTTATCTGTATAGATATAGATATATAGATGAATCCCCATTCCCTTGGTCACGACATCACGGGTGAACGGCTGGACCTATTTCGATAAAAAATTTTTGTTGTGTTCGTTATTGTCAGGAGATGGTTCTTATGAAAAAAAAAACAAAGAAAATTGCGTGGAAAATTTGAAAATTTAAGAATACTTAACCACCTTATTAAATTCTTTCTTTCTTCTTAAATATAACCTTAGCGCTTTGGACAATGACAACTTTTTGATGTAACGTTATGACGTTTGACATAGAATTGACAGAATACCTGCTGCAGGGCAACGTCTGTCGGGTCAGCTAGTTATTAACAAAAAGCAGCCAAGTGCGAGTCAGACTCGCCTATGAAGCCTACGAGGAAAATCTCAAAGAAAAATTTAAAGAGCAAAGTGTTGTTCCAACGGAATCTGATTTAATACCCAGATAATGGCCATCCCCTATTATATGACGCGATAGTGGGTGTACTATAAGTACACATCTCTTATTCGACCCCTTCGGGGAATACAGGCGTGACATCTGTGTGTGCGATTTTAAATTCATAAACTTGTAGCTTAGCGTGTAATTGAATTTTAAAAGTTACGTTGTTACAAACGCAAAATAAATATGCAATATGAATACGAAGTTTCTTGACCTTCAAACTTATAATTATCTATCAGATGCTCTTTGGATCGTCAAAAAACAGTCCCGTATTCATACATAATGTATGACTGACTTGCAAAAAATATATAAAAGATTATTTAAACTTTTTGTAACATGACGTGTTCTAAATTGTTACCAGCTGCCATTACATCGTGTATCAGTTTTTGTTTATGTTTTTGTTTGATAAGTGATACAGTTTTGGACATCGTTAGTTTTTCTGATTGATGATTCATGGAACTTGTATGACATACCTGGAGACAATCAAGAAGATATTCCTCTACAAATATAGGAGATTGATCTTAATAGGGATATATGAGACTTTTAATGTAAATTGATGTCACTACTTTTGATTAACAAGCAGTTTTTCATTCTTTGTAGTAGAAAGTTAGAGTGGATATTGTATGAAAAGAAATTAAACTTTTTTTAATTACACAGTTGTTTTTTCGTAATTGTTTTAATATCTTTAATAATATTTTTTTTCACTGCGTTGATTACGGCTTCTCATTCATCAAAGGAGCTTAGAGGAATTCAAATCATGGACTGGGGTCTACCATCTTTCTCTGAAGACGAAACTTCACAAACGAATGAAAATCAAAACGTCGGCGTCGTACTAACGAAAATCAACGCAGTTTCTGTATCGCTTTGATTTTATCACACTAAAGTTTTGGTTCGTTTAATAATTTTATTAAAGTAGGCTTAGAATATATAAACGTCAAAGACTTTTCTAGCGGACTGCGTTTGTACGTAATTTTAGAACGAATAAGAACCGTGGTAAGAACTTTGCGAACTCAGCAGAAGCCTCGTTTTTCGTACAAAGCGAGTAGGCTCCCAGAATAGCTGCCGCTTAAATAATTAATCAAACAAACTTTATTAAAAAAGTATTGACCATAACTCTCTATCTTTACAGAAGGCGAACTAGAAACAGAATGGCTGCAAGCTGCAGGCCTTGGGTCTCTCGCGGCCCCCTTCCAGGCAGGCCTCGAGGTGACAGAGGCCCAGCTTGGGGAGGCCGTGAGGCCCCTGCCCAGGGAGCAGGCCGCTGCAGTGCGCCGGCGCGTCAGGAGACTCAACAGGACTGTGAGGAGGAAACGAGCTGCTTCCAGGGCCAGGAAACCTGATATACGAGATGTCTTCAGGGATTTAGAGGTGAGATTTGTACTTTTGTTTTTTTAATTAATCTTGATAGAGGTAACTGATGTTGAACACAATCTTTGAAATCGTAGTATAAAGACATAATTAATATTGTTTCACAGTAAAATTAGTGCCTTATGGTTCTTACTCGAAGCTCGCTCACTGTGTCCAACGCACAGTCCGTTGATTGTCAACCAGTTTTTTTTATTCGGATCCGTGAGTCACAGGCAGGATAATGTAAAGACTAAACTAGACTAGTGATATTAAATTAGCTTTGAGTAAGTACCATAAGGGTGCACGATGACTTTAGAGTGAAACAAAATTATTATTGTCTTTATTCTACCGCGTTCTAAGTATGTCCATCCGACAAACAGTTAGAACACTTTTAAAATTTTGCTGTAATATTGATTTGAAGTTAACAAATACAACAAGATCAAAATTACCAAAATTGGTCCAGCCATTTACAAGTTTTAGCGAGACTCACAAACAGCAATTCATTTATATATAATATAGATTAGATACGACAAAATGTAGAGATTATAATTTCACTACGTTAACCTAATAGGTATTTCCAAGAGTCAAAAGTCTCAATATCTTGCGAAGTGACACAGTTTGTCGGAGGAAAGAATTCAGTATCGGTGACCAATTCGAGGAAGACTCATGATGTCTTTGTATTCAAATGCAGTTTGATGTTTATCTTCGTTATTCTGGTAACTGGGTGATTCTAACTAAGATTAATGCAAAAATACGGAAAATTACAGTTTGAAAAAACAAAGCGATACTGAAATTACGTAAAATTTTCGTTCGTTTGTGAAGTTTCGTTGTCGTTGTATAGAAGGTGTGTAGTAGCCAGTAGGTACCTGAATATTCTGATATCCACCTACTTATCTTAGTTAATATTTTATATTATTCAGTTAATTGGTGACTTGCTCACTTACATCACACTATCGATTACAATGAACGTACCAAAATTCATACAAAGTTATACTTCAAATTACTTTGTTATGCTTCTAATGGGAGTCTGTGCAGAACGTATCAAGCAGAAACCGGATCTGTAACCATAATCATAGATACTATTATCCAATGCGTTACGTTATATATTTTTTTCTATCCTTACGTAACCAACTTTAATGGAGACTTTGTACTCAAAGCTGCTTTGTGAAGGCCAACTAACGTTGATTTGTCAAAATGGATTGTTGAGAACAAAAGTAACCTCGCAAATAAAGAACATAAATTGTATTTTTTACTATACTAGCGGGCGGCACGCGGTTTCACCCGCGTAGTTTCTGTTCTCGTAAGGAGATAAAATATAGATGTTACTCGTTGGAAATGTAGCTATCCATTGTTGAAAGTTTTTAAAAATGTAATGTCCATGCCATAGACTCTATGGCGGATGGCGGGAAATGTGACAGAATATGGCGGCCACTATCTAAATATGGAGTTGTCAAATGTTAAATAAAAACTAAAATATTTATTACTTGTAAAGTATATCGTGGTATTCATCTCTTCTAAATACTCAATGGGCAAAAGTCTCATGTCACTCTTGTCATATGAGATAAGACAAATAATTAAAATAAAATTACGTGGAGGAGTCGCTGGTGTGGTAGATAGCATATTATATAGCGTATCCTATGACCATTGTCCAACCTTAAAGCTTTGTATGTTACTGTAATATATTTTGGAAAGAAGTAAGTTCCACTACCTATCTACTTTTTACATAATAACTTACAAACTTTACTTTTTTCATATGACTAAGAAATTACAAGACCACACGTCAGTGCGTTTATCTCTGAGGAAAACGCAATTTGCTTTGTGGTCGAGCCCCGTTTAACAAATGGCTATGTTATGACAGCTATTCAGATACTCTACATAGATTAGATACCTTTATTATTTGACACACAAACCAATTCCTGTTTATTATCACAATATCTTTAGCTGTGCATTGAGTATGATAATATTTAGCTCCTAATTAATGAATGCGGGTTTATAGATCTTTTTTAGATAAGTTTTTAAATACCACAGAGCAAATAATATTAGCTTTATTAACGGACGTGGGTTTGTGATCTACCTTATTTAAAATATACTTAAAAATAATTATCCATTTAAAATTAATCTTTAACTAAGAAAGTGGCCAGTTGTTTCTTTATTAAGTGACTTACTATTAGCTTGTCGTAGTAATAAGTAGGAATTTTATCTGTGGTTTGTCTATGCTGCGTATGTTCGTTGTTTTCAATTATCAAAAAAAAAATTAAATGTATTAGCTACTTTTCTGGCTTACCGTTTTTTTTTTCATTTACTGGATGGATACAAAATTACCCATGCTTACGGAAAAGAGAATTAATTTAAATTAAAAACAACGGAATAATATACGGTTATGAAGGCATTTAACTAAACAGCCTAATAAATAATTCTATAGATATCCTAGGTTGGTATTAAGGCCACAGATAAGAGACACTGTGAACCATTAGTTAATTGGGCAATTAAGATTTAATGACTTAAAAAACCATAGTTTAGTTACCAACCATTTTGAATGCACGTAAATCACAGCGAAGAAAATTAACCTTAATTTTGTTACAAAAGCGTTGTTTTTAAAAGTGAGGTTAGAAAGTAAACAATTTTTTTTTCATAAGGCAACAAGTACGTGATTTTTTTAAAATGTTAAATAAAACAAAAAGCGTTACCAACATTGTGCGTAGTTAAACAATGATTATTCGTGTAATAAAGGGAAGTTAGTTAGCAAATTGCATCGTCCGGTTAATTTCAAAACGCGTTAGTGCGCTCTGTTCGGTGGTCGCTTATAGTGCAAGCGATGATTTGTGATACCGTGCGGTTGAAAGTGTGCGAGAAAATTGTAACATGTAGGGGGTTGGTTATGGTCAAAACGTATTTTGATGCTCTGGTAAGTAAATCACCGATCTGTAAGCCAAAATAACATTCTCTCGCGAAGCTCTGATAGAAACGAGACAAAATGTATGGATTTTACATAAATCATTCACGTGACATGTCATTCCAGTACAATTGGTATTGTTTTTACCAGCGAAGCATTAGTAATGTTACTTTGTCTGCAGACTCAGAAATGTTTCAAGCGCAAATCTTCGAGACCATTGAATACAACTGTATATAGATCTACCCTCTTACTAAATTATTTTATTTTTTGTCGTATTGGCTGCTATTTGACATATATTGCGAATTCTACTTTGCTTATTATTTTTGTGATTTAATATTACACGAATAAGCAATTTGAAGGACATGCCAGTTTCCAATATCATTGGACTGAACATGAATTTTGGTTGCGGAGTTATAAGCAAATTTAAATTCCTGCGCAATTCGAAATGAGTCTTTTAAAGTATTTCTATTTCTAGTATCTTATTCTCTCATAGACCCTTTCGTAGGCACAGGTGCCGCCACGAGCTATGAGCGCTCAGCGAAAAGAGTAGGAGTAACTGCGCATGTATTTTATTTGCGTCGCGCTACTTGGTTATTGAGCATTTAGGTTCAGGCGTGAGGATAATGTTACTTTATCTTAGCCTACATACGTTCATAACTCTTCAAGGCACCTTGGGCCTTACTACGAGCTCTTATTGCAATGATAATTCAGTTGTGCGACAGTGACAGATGTATGCACGTCACATACATCTGTCTCATAAATGAGTGAAACTATCATGGCAATAAGAGCTCATGGTAAGGCCCCTGTACAAATATTTGATAGCTTTACTTTAAATCTTGCAAGTTCCCGCCGCGTACCGGAAACCCGCACCGATTATTGTTTTCTACCTCTCAAGGTGATCAATTATTGATATTGTTAGTTAATTGGCAGCCGCAGCGGCACGAGATCATGTGTGAACAACTTCGATTATTACAGTTCTTTATCGATTGTTTATATCCAAATCGATTTATCATTATGTGCGGAAACGTTTTGTTCTCGATTCTGTCTTAAACCACGTTTGATGAAGGTGTTAGAAATATATACTTTGTAGGTATTAGGCATCTAGGTACAGCTTACTTTAATTTTACTTGGTTATTTGGATTATACATAAAATAATGCAATTAAGTATCTGTCTGTGTTTTCGACGCAAATGCTTGTGGGGAGAGCGAGTTGACATGCTCATCCCCAGCAAAGGGAAGATCTTCCAGCCAGGCGGGTGTCATGCCTGCGATGCATGAACCGCGGCTCCAACTGTTCTAGTTGGAAACTTGTATATATACTGCAATGCGCTTGAAAACTCTTATAGCACGATTTAGGTTCTTGTGTATTTGTACTCAAACTTCGCATTTGTTAGCGAGTAGCGCCATCTATGAGCGAGTGGAGAAACGCCTCTACATGCTTTTGCCCCAAATTACCTACTACTATACTTAGGCACTACTTATTAGATAATGTGTGTGGGTAGTAAAAGATTTTACGAGATTTTTATTGAAACTACAAATTTTCCCGCAAATACATAGGTTCCTACGTAAAATGTAATCAAGGGGGATCTAATTTTACGTACTAACCTAAGTATTAGAAATAATAGACTAAGGTAGTCCTTTGTTTAAATGTAGCTCTATCTTTTTCTGTGATACGAATTTAAAAAGGGATGGACATAGTTTTTGTCTGCGTTTAAACCATGTTATATAATAAAAGATTACAAGCTGAAACCGTAAACCGGACCTCTAGTTAGGAATAAGCAATGCACGGCGCATGACATAAAACAAAGCTACAGCTTAGCTATAATCTAAGCATGTATTTACTCAGAAATAGCTGTCGGACGCACAGGCGGGCGATAGAATAGTAATATTATATCATAGACGTAGAGAATAGGAATTAGTTTTGAATTTATACCGAATTAATACATATTCAATGAAGCGGATAATATCTTAGGAAATACGCTGTGCATTTTGAAAGTTATTCCAGGAGCATTTTACCATGAAGTGGTGCCTAGTATCTTCTGTATATCTTATATATAAAAATGAATCCCCATTTCCCTTGGTTACGATATCACGCCTAAACGGCTGGATCGATTCTACCGGGACTTTTACTGGCAGGTAGCTGATGTTTCAAGGAGTAACTTAGGATTAAAAATATTAAGGTTCCGCGACAATAAGGATGAAACTAAATCTACGCGGGTGAAACCGCGGGGCACAGCTAGTATTATATAAATTGAAATGAATAGCTTATAACCTGTTGGTAAGTATGTGGTTACCAAAGTGCGTAAAGTAGTTGGTAGCCGTAATTTGCTGTTAATACATTCAAATTGAGAACAAACTGTTCTTAATTTGAATGTAACTACGACCAAAAACTCTGTAAATCTTTGTGGTCACCTACGAAAAAAACGCAGTAACTAATTTATAATAAGCATTAGCGGACGGCACGCGGTTTCACCCGCGTAGTTCCCGTTTCCGTGGAAGTACGGGGATAAAATATAGCCTATGTTACTCGCTAATGATGTAGCTATCCATTGCAGAAATAATTTTCAAGATCGGTCAAGTAGTTTCGGAGCCTATACAATGCAAACAAACAAAAAAAAAAACAATCAAATCTTTATGATATTAGTGTAGATTACACTTAAACTTAATGTGAGAAGAAAAAAAACTAGATCAATAAGGTCGAAGCAGTTAAAGCTGTAACAGGCACATTTTCTAATCTATAGAAAAGCGGTTCGGCCATCACACATAAATGGTTTATAGCGCTGTCCAAGCCACACCGGTTACTGGTCGACATATAAGTCCATCCACTGCGGAACCATACCACTTCCGCGGTGGGCATAACACACTGATCTTGACTGATTCATGTCAATTTCTAATATTGCCGTGCGATGCCATTTAGTTAGTGATATGCTTTCCCTTCCAAGAAAGTCTGACTGGTTCAAACTAACAAATTTCCTCTTCAAATTAGATGATCGTTCGCAGAATTAATGGCCAGTCACATTGTGTTGGGTCGGGTGCTAAACAGTCTTAATGTTATGGTTAAGGTATAGAACACGGAAATACTTTTCTTGGTTAAGGTCAAAGTGATGATGGTTCGGTGAACAAACCAATATAGTGGTGATAAATACCACCGCCCTTATGCCTTACCACTCTGCCCAAGTTACGGTGTTTCATTCAAGCAACTAAGGTCTGCTCCGGCTGATTGACAGACTGATTCCGAAGGCCTAATGTGTGTCATACAATGGGTGAGCTAAGCTTTTCCTTCAAAAACTTATTATCACTGGAAACTTCGACCCATGGTTTAGTGAAATAATCGGAATCAATTATAAACATATTGGGTTTCTTCTGTCACTGTGGTTTCAATAACCACAAATCTAGCGCGTGATAATTTTTTCGAGCACTATCGATCAATTCCTATCTTTATGCCCAACTTTAATTTTCAAATCGATTCTGAGAATCGTCTTTCAGAAAGGAACATCTACTTAAATCCTCTTGTTTATATTAATTTATAAATACTAGCTATTACCTACCCGCGGCTTCGCTCAAATTTTTTTATTTTTTATTTAAGGTATCCTGTGCTACTTTTAATACCTCCAAGAATATGTGTGTACAAAGTAGTAGTTAAGTATTTTCCGCATGAAAGCGTAACAAACAAACTAACATTCACATTTATAATATGAAATAGAATGAGGCTGCCTAGCCTTCTTAGTGCGATCGCGAGAGACACCAAATGGGGTAAATTTTCTATTTGTAAGTTTTAAATAGGTCCTTGTACACATAATTAAAATAAAACAAAATGTTTTTCAATGTATAAGTATTACTAAGCAATGACTTGCCCAAGAATCTATCTTATAAGGTTTGAGAGCGTACATTATTAATGACATAACATTAGCTAATAACTGCGTACTCATCGTGGATTTTTAAATCCACCATTCATTTAATCTATTAGCTTTCTCCGTTACTTCTCCGGTTGCGTAACACACGGGACGTAAATGGATACGTAATAAAGTTTCACTTCGCAAACAATCCGACATTTTTTTCGGCTAACGATGGAAACTGCAGTTTTAACGATGTGCCTAACTACTGCAATATTTTTTATAGTAACTGTCAAAATCTCAGTGACAGTAAAACTGCTTAAGATTTGGTTCGTTTCGTAAGGATTAATTAAGTTAACTAACTGTACCCCGCGGTTTCAACCGCTTAGATTCAATTTCATATGTGGCCCACGGAACCTTTATGTTTTTTGTAAATAAAAGTAGCCTAATTTGCTCCTTATAACATTAGCGGCCGACAGAACGAAAGGCAGACAGACAGACAGAAAGATAGACAAAAAAATTAAAATATGTTTATTTTTATTTTAGTACCATGTATCATAATTATGCATTTAGTGAAAAGCTGTTAATTTGGAATTACAAATAGACACTTCAATTTTATTTATCTGTATATGTAGATATAGATTTGGTTCTGATGCGTAAGACATAAATGAAGTTTGTAACTGATTGTCAAGTGACAAATATTATAGGGAAAGGATATTTGCGAAAGTAAAAAAAGGTCTTGAAAGAAAATAAATATAATTATTTATTTTTAAGTCGTGTTTATTTAAATATAGGCTAACAATTTGCAATACAATACTATCGAGCCACCGACTGTGAATACCACGTGAATACCATACTTACATGATTTATACACGAACCATTTATAAACAAAGCCGCAAAAACCCTCTTCCAGCGACAAAGTGTATCGAGTCTTTCTCATTATAAAGCTAGTGTTCTCACGATGAGATCGATAATGACAGCTTTCTCTAACACAAAAACTTAACAATGCTTCCCTGATTTACGACTTAAACTACAATTAATTGACGATCGATTTATAAGCGATAATTGGATGAACACCAAACTTTTTCAATATGCTTTGCAGAAAAAATCATTTACCTACTTCAGTAGTTTGCACCAGGTTGGTGGTATCAAATATAAAGCGTAGTGTGTTTTCGCTAGCGAAGCTCTAAAATGCTTAGTTTCCTCAATCCTCAATTTTGCAAACACGTTAAACTCAAAGAGCAATGAAGAGGCGTAACGAGTAAAAAGCTGTAATTTCGTGCTGTATTTTTTTAAATGGTTTTGCGATTTTTGAACTCTGGCAGTCGTGAGTAAATCCCTCATGATGCGTTTAAAATTGTGTCCATTATAAAAAGATCCTTGATGTGTTGTTACAGAACTCAAGTGGTAGTGAACCGCGGTCGCGCAGCGCGACTCCCGACTCCTTGGATTCTCTACCGAGCGGCGGCTCAGGCAGCCCTCCCGCTGAATGGGCCGACAATGCCACTCCGCCAGACTTTGTGTAAGTAAACAATTGACCTAAAACCACTACTGAGTTAATGCCAAAATTGGTATATTTTCGCATTTTTAGGAGCTTCTAGGGATGTTTAACTACCTACTGTAGGTCAAAGATTTATTGGCGTTGAGTTGTTACGAAGACAAGTCATTTTTTTGATATAGGAAAACTCATGATTTCCTAAGGGGTTAGCGGGGTAAAGGCCAGGTGGCATTCGTATAGAAATCAGATGATCAGCCACATTGGGTTGAATCAAGTGCCGACCCCGACAATGTATAGGGTAAGGCTAGGGAGATGATGATGGTAAACGGAGCCATTTTTAAATCCAGATTTAGAAAAAACAATGCCTAATTTACCTATGATATTCTTTTCACAGTGACAGTTTCCCCGGCGTGGCGCATGCGCCGTTGGCTCGCACGCCGTCCGCGCCGGCAGCTCCACGGCGCACGCGCCTGTCCCCTCCCGCGCCCTCCCCGCCCCTTCCCATGCACGAGCTCTTCAAGCCCAACGATCTTCACTGGGCTGACATCGCAACTAATACTGGTAAGTTTTAAGGCGTTGCTGCATCCTTATTCCGAATGGATCAGAGGGCCTAGTGCGAGTTTTTCACTGCCGCCGTCACAAGTCACCGCATCGACGTAAATCCAGATTTGTTTAGGATCGGAACAGCGCCTCTGTCGGCCTGATTATGACACTATTGCGAGCCCATACAAATCTCCGTTTACGTAGACGCGATGACTTGTGACGGCTATTTTAAGAAAACTCGCACTTGGTACTCAGAACGGAGTATCTAGAGGTTTCATGGAGTGACAGTCAGTCATCATTACGATGAATTTCTATCAGATGCCTACACGAAAAATTGCAGGTGTTCAATATAATTTATTGAGAATATACCTATCTTCGATAAATTCTTCTTGACTGAAGGATAATATTGATGAGTTTTTGAGGAAACAGCTAATATCTGTTTTTATGACTGCAATTCACCCCCTAGAGAACATGAGTGACTCAGATGAACACTCTAAGGGTTATACGTTGCTGCGTCCAAATCAGTAGTAGCTTTTACATTCTTCTTAATTATTAGGCTAATGACTTAATTGTCCTTGTTCCAGAGGGTATCGAACTCCTAGGCTACCAAAGATATGGCACCGTCCAGGGCCCGAGGATAGGCAAGGAACGCATCAACGGATCCATATTGAAGGATAATGATCTTTTCATGTGAGTATCTTATCTTCTCTTCATGGTTTATACTAAGGAATTGGCGAAAATATTTTCTCTAACTAATTTCATCGTTAATGCAAACCGGTGAAAGCAGAATGCATTATCGATCACGCTCATCATCAGATGGAAATCCGCTCAAAAATATTTAAAGGCTTAAATATATCTAGCAATATTTTAGCTAAACTTTTTCCTCCATGGTGCTATATACAAGGCAGATCATCAGAGAACTCTAATATCAAATCATATTAAAATGACATAGATTTTGAATATGACTTTAAATGTTTCAGCAACAACAAACACGCAGCAGTGTCTCGCGCTAAGAGTGCCGCAGCAGTCCAGCAGCCGCTTAGCTTCGAGCACAAGTTCAACCTCGACAGGCAGATGATGGTCCACGAGGAGGTTAATATCTAGATCATCTTTACTAGAATATTCTTAAGCGATTTAGGACGAAACAGTTTATCCTGTTTGACATTGGATCCAGAAGATCCCAGTATCGGGCCTGCGCTAAGTTAGGTGTCCAGAAATGAGAGAGAGAGTAGAGAGTTTATGCCAGCAAAAGGGTCTGGTAGTCTTCTAAGACGTCGATGACGACATGTAGGTAACTCTTTGGTGTAGGCGACGAGTGGCAAGTCATAAATTGTTTTTTTTTTCCACCAGGAATGGCCCGAAGAAGACAGCACAGTGGACATAGAGAGCTTCACCGAGCCACAACTGAAGCGATTGCCGCCTCTACTCTGGCTGGAGCTCACTGCACTCTTCGACAGATACTCTCTGCCCTTCCAAAAGAGGAAACCTCCTAAGAAGAAAAGGAAAGAAGGTATTTACATTCTTTACGGGTTTAATATTCTGGTTCAGAAACGGCTCGAAGGACCAAATATAGCACACATTTGGTCCTTCAAGCCGTTTCTGAACGAGCTAAACGAAATTATTTTTAAGAAAGTTTCTCCTACTTAACCTTTTACTTGATTTCAATTAAGACATGTATTGAATGTCAACCAAGACGCTCTTAACTCTCCGAACCTCAGGAGGTATTCTTGTCACGTTCTTGATCCGTTGCTTTCAGTTTGCTGCTCTACTGCTCGGATCATGAGGTTCATTCAGAGTACTTACTTACATATCTGTGAAACTAGGGTCTACATTGATTACAACGTGTTCATAAAAAATTTCAAGAAACTGCTTGTATTTTGCTACCTTCATAGGAACCTTTTAGGATTATTGATTGGCAGTTAGGTAAATATATGAGTGTATGTGACAGAGGGCAACGTATTCGGTGTGTCGCTGGAGACGCTGGTGCGCAAGGACATGATCCTGTGGGAGGAGACGGCGAGCGCTCCGGCCGTCGTGCGCGCTCTGGCCGGAGCACTGCGGCGCCGGACCGACCACGAGGGACTGCTGCGAGTGCCCGGGAATAAACACAAGGTATCTATCTATGCCCTTTAAAATCTTAGACAGGTTCTAAGCAGATTATATTCTACAATCAAAGAAAAATAATATTGAATACTTTAATTTAAATGCATGAACACATAACATTGATGCTCGATGCGGTGGCTTGATCATCATAGACCGTGGGTTCGTCTCCTTCAGTGTGTTTGAATTTTTCAAACCTGTAATCTGGTTTGACCTTACGTTAAGTGGAATCATTATCCAGAGTGCCTAGTGCCAGTTTTCTTAAAACCACCATCACTAGCCATCGCGTTGACGTAAACGCAGACTTCTATAGTAGTTGTGGATAGGTGACTTGTGACGGCGGCAGTGCAAATCTTTTAGGCTATGCCCTTATTACATCGTCTAAGATAGTCCTTGGTTTAAAAGTAGTTCAATCTCTTACTGTGATACGGATTTCAAGTGATAAATTAAGTTCGAATTTGGTTGGATATGTGGAGTACCAACCAATCCGAATACCCACGCATATGTCAGGGTACGCCTCAGTCTCATGCAAATGTTTTTTTTGTATAGATCGAAGCTCTGTGTGACATAGTGGAGCGTCAGTGGTACTCAGACCGCGGCGCGGCGGAGGCTGCGTTGGCGCACGCCGCGGCGCACGACGTAGCGGCCGTGTTCAAACGACTACTGCGCGCTCTGCCCCAACCGCCGCTCACACAGGAACTTATGAGGCTGTTCTACCACACTTACGGTACGCATCAATATCCTACACCCACCTATCTTGAACGCCCTGACGGCACCAATTCTGAAGCCGGAGCTCACATTTATCAACAGAGATATTTTTCCAGCTGGACCGCTAAATGTTCGCCACTTTATGGCATATATAATTTCGAAGAACTAAAGGCTTTGAGCATAGCAGAGACCTAGGTATCTCCTCTTGGATATCAACGAACAACCAATTTTAGCAACGTAGGTATCAGCGGTTGGTTTGTTACCTCCGAACATCCTGCTATTTTGGTTTTACCTTCACCTAAGTTGCGTCTGTTAACCATTAAAAATACTGTGCCTTATACGTGGCCAAAGGCTCGGTACAATTGTAGAGGCTAGATATTTTTATGATTACCAAACTTGCAATGTTCTATTAGCTTTAGTCGTTCTGTAGTAACTTTAGAGTACACTAGAACCTTGACCTTTAGAGCTCTCTAAATAAGGTGTATTGTCGTAAGTCAGCACTAAATACTATTCTTGGGTCACTCTTTAGTTCGACAATAGATTCCCGGAACCTTGACCTTAGAGCTATCTAAATAAAGTGTATTATCGTGCAGCCCTCCCCGGGCGCACGGCGGCGCGGGCTCTGAACCTGCTGGTATTACTACTGCCGGCCGAGCAGCGCGCCACTCTGCGGGAACTGCTGCGGTTGGCAAGACATATCGCCGCACGACACGTCACTAATAAGATGACCGACCACA
This sequence comes from Watsonalla cultraria, assembly GCA_964035505.1. Lineage (NCBI taxonomy): Eukaryota > Metazoa > Arthropoda > Insecta > Lepidoptera > Drepanidae > Watsonalla > Watsonalla cultraria. The sequence continues at coordinate 1,235,318 of OZ037712.1, read as the reverse complement.
ACGTCGCCATGATCATAGCGCCTGCACTCTTCCCGCCAAGGTAATACATACTTACTAATTCGATGCTCTTTGTATCGAAACGACCTAAAAGGAAAATGTCCTAGAAGCAAATGTCCTAAAAGCAAAATGTCTCATAGGGATTGGATAGACGCATGCAAGATGTACCCAACATGATGTTATGCTAAGGCTATATTAGCCTACGCGATGTTCTTGTCTACCGATTATTCCACACTAAATATTGTCGCGACTTCGCTAGGGGAAAAAACAAGTTGTAGCCGCAAGACACGGTCATATCTAAAGAACCCTAAAGTTCATAAAGTTTGCTAGTTTTTTAATCTAATTTAAAGATCAATTCAATCGTGCAGTCAGCAGTCTAATTTCTTGATAGATAATTTTTATACCAACAACAGTTATATAGATCACATACCATAACCTCAAAAATTGCAGTAGGACATAGTTTGTATTACTGAACATTTTATTAACCTAATTCCAAGATACATTATTTCAAGTAGGTACTAAGTGATTTTAAAAATTACATACTTAGGTACTTAAATGAATCATTGTTGGCAGCCTCCTGATCAAGCCGACAGACAGTCTGGAGACGCAGCTGGCGACGGCCGCCAACAGCTGCCACGTCACAGAGGCGTTGATGCGGTGGTGCGACCAACTGTGGGTCGTCCCAGCCTCGCTCTACGAAGCAGTCCAAAGGAAACCGCCCCCACACAGGAGAAACCATCACACTTGAACAACTCATGTTTATAGACTGTGTAAAAACCCTGTCTCATGACAGATCAGCCGGGATTGAGTTACTCGTTTCATTGGCAAAGTGGACCGTATTCCAGTGATTTAGGAGTTATTTATTTTGATTTGATATCCATTATAATATATCCCTCGTCAGTAAACGCAATACGTTACAAGTATTGGCTGCTATGTGTGTATGCGGCACGTAAGTTGAACACGCGCAATTATCGATTTAAGCGAATGTCGACTCTATGTGGTTGTAATAACACTCGCGTCACCATCATTTCATTTCAACTTATTTGCCGCATGCTATTGTCGCGCGAGCTTTACTCAAATGTGTAATGAAATAAGGTCTTATTCCCATTAGTCAGATAATTCCTTGCAAGGTCAAGGTTGCATGGTAGTTGGTCTCTATCAGAAGTACTGCTTCTGGTCAAAGGACCAACAAACAAGGTGCTCACAATAGGTGTTACTTAAATATAGGAATAATAACTTAATCTATATTATTCAGTCAAGTTGTGCTGTGTTTTATTTCTGAACAATATATAATGTATAAGTGATAATAATACATGTATGTACTCCACATTGTAGTTGTATGAATTGTGAATGAGATGCCAAATATTCAACGTTATTGTGTAATGTAGTGATATACTTGATTATTCCAGTAGGGCTGAGCCTTAGTGAAAACGAATTTTGTTTGAATTAATTAATTTAGTGAATGGAAATCCGGTGCCATCATGATTTGGTTCGAAAAGTTACCTATTTGGCGAAGTTAAACAATTATTAAAACATGGTGCCTTGCAATGATATTATAAATGAAGTCAATTCATAGTCTTAAATTAATGTAAATATTACGTTATCAACGGTCTTCATATTGTTAAATATTTTACCAATACTTTGTCTAGGCAAGCAAAGACTGACTTTGTGTATTATTTGTGTAATGTATCTGTATATTTCTAAGTGTATTTTCCTTTCTGAATATAAATTAAAATGCATACTTATTACTTAACAAACCTTGTGTTTTATTCTTTCAATTGTTCACTCACTTCATACGCATTCTCTTAGAAATAATTATAAGCCTTAAGTTATCAATATTTAAAGTTCTTAATCAAATAAACAGCTTCATTATCAGTGCCACACAATATCTTCCCTTTATCACAGTGCAGTGTATTGATAGCTGTATGTAGCATAGGCATTAACGAGTTTACCATCATAGCACTCTTGTCTTCAAGCGGCATCCATGACACAATTTGGTTATCAGGACCTTTAGAGCTTCTAGTCATGCCTTCCATATTCCAATCCCAGATTTCCCCGGAAACCGAGCATGTGAGAAGTTTGTGGGGGTTTTCTGGATGGAACTGCATTTCGGTGACACCTGCTGCGTGAGCTTTCAGTAATGATGTTGGGAATGAGTTCATCCGCAAGTCCCATACTGCTAGAGCCCCAGATTCACTGCCCGCGAGGACTATGTGGGGCTGTGTGGGGTGGTTCACGATGCACGTAGCAGCCAGCTCATCACCCGCTAAGAGGAAGGCTGCTGCTGGTTTGTTTTCTGGATTTCGAAGGTCCCATATTTTCATGTGGCCACGGAGGTTGCCTGTGATCACCTTAAACCAATATAAATAAAACTGAAGTCTGTTTGTAATTTCAAATTAATAGCTTTAATAAATGTATAGTTATGAAAGTGAATATGGCAGTGACATAAAAATATTGAAATGGCTGCACTGATTTTAAGCCTAGTTACAGGCACTAACGTAGGCTAATTTAATTTAAAAACATGTTTTCTATAAATTAACTGCACAGGTGTGACCCTTGGACATAGCTAGTTCCAAATATCATAAAATTTGAGGTTAGAAAACTATTTCGTTGGCCAATTTAGTATCTTGATATAAGTAGAACTACTACATTTCTCAAGTGATTTACTTTGTTTTTTAAAATTGTATAATATTTTTGAAAAGAGTAATTCTGAGTTTCTTGCCAGGTTCTTCTCAGTAAAAGCAACCTTCCGAACCTGGTGGTAGCATGTATAATCCTGTAAATTAATGTCATTGTGACGATTTGAAAGTACTTTGTAAAAGTCTAATCGAATAAAGATATTAATGACTTTGACTTTGATTCTATATAGTTTATTGATTTGTCAAAGTACTAGTACCTTGCCAGAAGGATTCCCAAAGGGTAAGAGAGGAAAGAACTCACCTCATTATGTTTAATAAAACATATGGAATGCAATGAGCAGCTGTCAGCCCCGGTGATGGTGCGTGTGACATCTCCCCTCCTCCCGCTCAGGACGTTAACGATGCCATCCTCCCCTATAGTGGCCACATCACCTTCTATTGTGTCTAATGACGTACAGGAGCAGCGGTCTTCACTGGAAAATGAAATGAGTTTATTTAGTACCTGTGTTGGGGTTTCATCCACATAGATTAAGTTTCAGGCTTTATTTCGCGAAAACCTAATATTTTTCTAAATAATAGTAGCCTAAGTTACCCTTTGAAACATCAGCTATCTAGCAGTGAAGGTCCCATTAAAATCGGTCCCACTATTTCAGAGATTAGCCAGAATCTCAGATTATGCCTAAGCATTGTTTTATTGCTAGCTGCAAACATGTTTAAAAACCAAAAAGGTTAAACAGACTAAAATTTTAAGTGTTTGCCTAACATTTTATTAAAATCTTCAGTAAAACCTAAATTGCTAAAATTCACTAGTAATAGGCAAAGTAGGTTAAAGGTTTAGCTTCATAAACTAAGTTCCTAACAATAACATTGAGCATTCAAATTGTATGGATCACTCACCCATAATTGTGTAACTTGCTCCATGTATGCACTTCCCTGAGAGGAGTTTCTTTGTCGTAAATACTAACTTCCAAAATCCTGACATCTCCATTGGACAAAGAAACAGCTATTTTATTCTTCTCCGTAAACTTTATCTGCGTGACATCACCATCGACTGGATATTCGGAGAGTACACGAGGGTATTCTACTTCCTCCTCTTCACTAGGACTCTCCAATGACCAAACTTTCATAGCATTCACATCATCATCCCAACTGCCGGTGAAAAAAGATTTTGTCTCCACGTACTCTTCGGGTATCCATCTAATTTTATTGATTTTTTGAGACACAAATGTACCCTGCACTTCTACGGGCATTTTAGTGTGTTATATTAAACTCTCTAAACGAAATTGTGGCATAAAATAACCCAGCAAGCATAAAATAAATAAAATACAATCTACTGTCTATTTTTTCCCTCCCTATTTCCTACTTAGGAGGCTGTTTTTAGGTTAGAATTTTGAAATGACATGACAGTATTGACAGTTGACACTTTAACGAAACGTTTCTTTACAAGCAAAAATAGAAACGTGTGCTCATATTCATAATTTAAGGAGGGAAGCTTTCAAAAATAAAGCCAAATAATATTATGGATTTCCAAGGCTTTACTTATATTAAAAAAAATCTCAAGTAATCTTTGGAATTTTTTGTGTAAATCAAAATTTATCTATCATTTGAGCAGCTGGGCTGTCTAATGTCAAAAGTGTAAGTAAGTAAACAAAGTATGATTAAAGTCCATGTGTGTGTAAAGTGTAATTTAAAATATTACAATCTAGATGAAACTGATAAGATTTAATGCAGATACTATTATTCATTAACTACATTTAATACACTGCAATATTCACACATTAGCTACACTTCTGAAGAATACAAATTTCATCGAAGACGACTCCTTTTTCAGTGGTTCTTGAAAAGGCAGAACAAATTGATAGGTCCTTTCTGTCAAAATAAAGTCGAAATGGTGCGCGAAGGTGTACTTTGTCCAGCAGCATCTGGTGAATTTATAGCTCGACATGCTAGACATGTTAAAATACATGAAGAGGGACTCGATAAACTTTGTCAGAAGGTAATTTTTATACTTCTTTTGTTTATGTTTCTCACACCTGTATTCCCCGAAGGGGTAGGCAGAGGTGTTGTAATAACAACACCACTTTGATGATGATTAAGTGCCAATGTGACAGATGGTGAATCTATCACTGTCTCACACACTATAGACATTGTTGAATTGCTTCTCAGACATATTCAGGTTTCCTCACCGTTAACCACATAGTGTGAAATTACTGCACATCATTTTTTGTAAAACTCATACATGCAGGCCACACCGGGATTCAAATTGCTCAAAACGCCACGGCCACTATGGCTCTTCTTTGATAAACTAAGATGGTTTACTTTGTGACACTTTGTAACATGTATTTTATGAGCAATCCTGTACATCTATCAATATATAAACTGCTTGTCAGGGGTGGCAGAGGAGTGGGTAGGTAAACCTTTATTATAAGACATCTCGGAAGGTATGTACTTAGTGGTATAAAATGTTATTGCAACATATCTTTTTAAAAATCTCAGTGTTAAAATTTTTGTTTATATATTATTACATTATTTCACATGATTGTTTGGATAAATTAATAAAATTTTTGACTCTCAAAAACACATCTTTACTTGGGAGCTGTCATGACAAGAGAAAAGTGTAGCTTGTATACAAATGTACATTTAATTATATATGATTTATTTTTCTAGATGCTCGCATCAATGAAATCAGACAAACTGGAGATCCCAGACACGGGAACAGGCATAATACATCCAGACAAGGACCATCCCCGGGCCCCGGACTGGGTTTTTGTGGCTGATGCCTTGAATTTTTGCTTCTGGTCATACTCTGGAGCTGAAAAATGGACAGTCAATGGACATTCTGGATATTATGCCTTAGAAGCTGCACTTGCAAGAGCTATTAAGGTACTTATGTCCAATTAAATAAAATTCAAATTGGATATTAAATATTAAACCTGTATATTGTGTGCCCATGTGGTGAATGGCCTATATTTAAATGCTCTCATAGACAATAACTAAAAACAAACAGTCAATTTGAAAACCTTCTCCTTTTTAAGAAGCTGGTTAAAAAGGGAGAAAATTATACTTCATACTTATGACTTAAGTAAATGTTTACTGGCAAGCTACATAATAAAAAAAATCAATATTTATCATTATGATTGTCTAATTGAAATTTAAAAAAAAAAACTTTTTTTTTTCCAGGAAGGACATGACATAACCAATCCACAGTACTACTCAAAAATAACAGAAGATCAACTGCGAACCATAATGAGGAGTGACAACACTGCCCAAATACCCTTATTTGACAAACGAATATCCGTACTGCATGAAGTAGGACAGATTTTACTAGACAAATACAATGGAACATTTAACACTTGCATAAAACAAGCTAATAAATCTGCAGTGAAACTTTTAGAAATTATTGTAGTAAACTTTCCATGCTTTAGAGATGAAGCCACTTACAAAGGACAGAGAGTAGGGTTGTATAAAAGGGCTCAGATATTGGTTGCCGATGTATGGAACTTCTTTAGTGGCAAAGGGTGGGGAGAGTTCACAGACATAGATAAGATGACAATGTTTGCAGATTACAGGGTGCCTCAAGTCATGGTCTACTTCGGGGCTTTGAGCTACTCTGACCAATTGATGGAGAAATTAAAGAATGGTAATTTGGACTTTATTGCTTCTCGTATTTATGTCTATATGAAGTAATTCAAAGACGAATCTATCACCATCTGTCAAATTACTTAATCATCTTCAGTGAAAAGTGGGTGTTGTTATTACAACGCCTGTGCCACCCCTTCAGGGAATACTTTCATTAATTTAATGGGGTTCTTTAAGAAGCATGTGAAGAGATATCTTATATATTTACAAGGTCGGCTATGTGTGCAAGCCACCCAAAGTCGGTAACCACTTACCATCAGGTGGGCCGAATGCTTGTTCGCCACCTTAGTGGTATAAAAAAAACCTATCTTCAGTATGTAGTGTAAAGTCTAGGCAGGGATTCAAACTTGCGAATTTCGAGCCGGCGACTGGTCAAACCCCACGGCCACCACGGATGTCAAAGATGAAAGTCTAACAGTAATATTCTCTTTACAGATGTTCTGCTAGAGAGTGGTTCGGAGGAAGAAGTAGAAATCCGCGGCTGTTCCATTCATGCCGTTGAGCTGTTGAAGGAGAGAATCGCAGCCAAGTTACAAGACACTCCGAATATAGAGGTACCTAACTCCAGTCTCATTGATTATTACCTATGGTGTTACAGGAGAAACTGTGCTCATGAAATGGAGAGTATTCCTTTTCACAAAACTCTTGGAATTTATTATTGAAATTGTAACTTTGAACTTTATACCTCTTAGTGGTAAGTTCATAATAGATTACTTTAAAGTTACTTAAAAAATCGTCGTCAATATGACGTTGCTGGTGATGTTGTGTTATTGGACTATAAACCGTTCGATGTGTATTTATAAGGTTGATTATGCTTTGTTTGTTTGATAAATAGGTGGATTTGATACAGGATTTTATAAATGGTGCTTTATATATCAGAATATGCATTTAAGTTAGTGATTTAAGAGTAAAGTCAAGAAGTATTGATAGAGAAGTTACTTAACAGTATTTTCTACTTGTTAAATAATATTAATGAGTTGCTGTGCCTCGCGGTTTTGCTCGCGTAGATAACATGGCTGCCTTTTTTCGCAGAACCCTAATTATTTCTTTATATAAAAAATTGTCTAAGTAATTGTCTCATCAGCTATCTACCAGTGAAAATCCAACCGCTTCAGAGATTAGCCAGAATAAACAGCCAGACAGACAGAGAAATTTCATATGCATTAAGTAAACAGCTGTTATTTTGGAATTACAAAAATACACTTAATTTTATTTATCTGTAGTATGTAGTATATTATATGTATAGAGATATAAATAGTAGGCAAATAAATATTACACATAAAATTATTAATAATTTTATTTCATACACCCTTATCCAAAAGTATAATCAGATACATAATTATGCGTTTTATCACAACAATAGTGGTCCCAATAGTCATTTTAATATCTTATATATATTTATGTATTACTAATATATTATGTGTAACATTGACTTACAGGCACTTTGTATTCCACAAGAAGCATTATTGGTATAAATATATACTATATCAATTATGTTCCTAGTATATGTTCCTAGTATGTGTATATCACCAAATATGATGACAGAATTTTGCGTGAATCATATTTTATATCGCATGTTTTCTATGCCTTAAACCGGAAACTTAATTTATATTCAAACTAGCTGTGCCCTGCGGTTTCACCCGCGTAGATTAGAATTTTTTAGGGGTGGACTACCCCTAACATTTAGGGGGATGAAAAATAGATGTTGGCCGATTCTCATAGATACCGGATAAGCACAAACAATTTCATCAAAATCGGTCAAGCCGTTTCGGAGGAGTATGGCAACGAAAACTGTGACACGAGAATTTTAAATATTAAGATATATTTGATACCTCGTTCCCGTTTCCTTACTTTTGCTTACCTTTTTGGGACTGCCCCATTATTTATTATAGCTCTATTTAGGGGGTGGCCTCTGCCTACCCCCATGAGATACAGGCATGAGGTTATGTATGTATTAAAGGAACTCTAAGCGCCATTTTCAGTTCTAATGTTACACACAAAAGTAAACAATACCACAAAAACTTTGAGAAGGATTGAAACTCGCTCACATGGTTTTGGTTTGAAGTTTTTGAAAATAAAAATGAATTACTCAGTTAAGGCCCTGGTAAGGCACTTATGAATGTCGAGGAATTTACCACTATTTTGAGGGTGATTCCAATCGCAGACAATATATATTTTTTTAATATATTTATTATTATTATTATAGTGATAATTTCACAAGGAGTCGCCCAATTTTTCCTAAAATGTATTTTTACTTTTTATTTGTTCGTGTAAACTTAAAACCCAGTCGGCTCAGAGTTTCAATCCTCAAACTATGTGATAAATACCTATAGCCGACAATACCCATATACATAGAGTATATAAAGGTTATATATAACACAACCACATAAAGTTACCCGTACGGGTAGATATTTACAACTTTGGCATTAGCTAACTTCTACTTAATTAATGAATGGATAAGGAGATAATGGCACTACGTATTTACACCATAACCTATTTGTATAAATATATTCCAACTACATGATGTGACCAATGTATTATGCACTAGAACTTTAACTAGGGGATATATAATAAATATTATTTTATGACAGTGTGTGATATTTTAATTTATGCAGTTTCACGACCCAATTTTTTTGTAAATAATTTTCATGCAAGTTAAAAACATTCTAATTTATTTCTGTATATTTAAATATTCTTTACGTACAGTGAATCAGAAATGTTTAACAATACAGTTAAGAATGATTCAAGTTTTCATAAACATTAAGGAAAATTGATACATCAATAAATAGTCCCTATAGTTTGTTAAAAAGGTCTTGAAACAGTACAATAGTATAATCTCAGTAATCTCCACAACTTCAGCTAAATATAAAATATCACACACTGTCCTCTACACATCATAGTAAATGTCAGCGTCTCAACTACAGGACTTGTTTGTAACAAAACAAGTTGTAGTTGAACTACTGGGCACAAAACACAATGTACAGAAAATCATGCTCATACTACGCTACGTAAAACACTAGTTCATGATGAGGCGATCCTTGGTACATGATCATGAAGAAATGGGAGTGAAATTATTGTAAGGCTAACCGCACACACAATATTATAATCAATATTCACAATATTACGGAAAAATAATGTAATACGGGACCGTACACACACAATATTATTGTCAATAAGCACTTTATTGAAAATATTATTGCGTGTGTGCGGCTAGCCTTAGACTGTGGAGAAGAACCCTTCGGAAATCGAATTTCTTGGCACCGCTTATAAATCTAAGAAATACTTGTTGACGTGAATAAATATGACCCTTAACGTCTCTAACTTACCATCCATGTTAAATTGCATGGTGATGTCATTCTTCAAAGAAAAGTACTTCTTAGATGTCAACGACACGAGACGAACATTACTCAAAACCATATTACATGCAACTTACTATTTATGGTTATTGTATTTGATTGACGATTGACTACTGAACTTATTCTTAAGACTTTCGAAGAATGCTAATTTTGTTTTGATTGTACCGGGTTCGGGCATCGGGCTTCCTGGTCGGCTGGATTCCTTAGTCACATCTTCAGCTCCTTCAGGGATCTCCTTGGCTCCTCCGGGAACTGTCAACGGAGTAGCCAGGGAGAGTTTGAGTTCTTCCCTGAATTCCTTGGATATGCTCCTAGCAGTAAGACTGTGCATGTATAGTTGTTTGTAGACTGGTTGGAATTTGTCCGATTTGTCGCTTAGGATGTTCTCCTTGCTTCTTCTACGCTTGGAGTACGACTCGGTGATCTGAAAGGGTGGAGATCATTTAGGAAATATCTCTAGTTTCTACCCATATGATTTCTATCTAATAAGTTTTTATTTAAAGAGTGTCACTAAGAGACATTATTTTGGGTTGTATCAGTCGATGTAACTCACTCAAAGAAACATTACAGTAAGAATATAATATGGTAAAGTGGGAGTAAACATACTTAGTAGTCTGAATATAAAAGTAATCGTGAAGCATCACATTTTCTGGAATATTTTGGTTTGCGTCTTAAACTTTATGGTATCTATCGATCAAATAAACATATTTTCATAATTTAACAAAGATGGCGAAGATTTGTATGAATTAGAGAAATAATAATAATTATTATTATTATTATTTATTTGACATAATATGATGTTACATATTACATTATTTTAAAGAATCAAATAAAGATATTCCCGAACTAGTATAAACTGTATTTCAGGAATAAAAAAATATTTAACATTTAACAACTATTTCTGCTTTGATTTCACAAAACCTATTCGGATCTAACCAAACGCGAGTTTTTATTCTTGATACGAACTTTTAAAACATGAATCATTCAAACACTTGAGATAATATTTGGCATAACTACAATAAAGTTATCTGTTTACAGTTCTGTATCACCTGTACACCTGTCTCATTTTAATATCTATCACGTTTATGGTAAGTTATTGTGAAAGGAGAATAATTAATATAAATTACTCATCAAACTATTGAATCATCTTTCATTAAAAATGTGTGAATCAACATTTAACTTTTCCATACGAAAATAGCCTTATTAGTTATGTAACTGAAACATTAACCTTCTTACTACACCTGACTTAAATTCATTATGCAAAATTATATCAAAATCACCTAACGCTTAAGTAAACAACCCATCAAAAACTTCATTATTATGTAAACCTACCTTCACAGCTTCGCTAATGTCATCCATGCTCACGAATTTCTTAGCCAACTCTTTAACTTTAGGCAACTGCGGTAATATATCGTCAAGTTCACGGGTCTCTAGCTTCTCGTCGTCAGTAGTTGTATCGTCAGCGGTATCATAGTTTTGACTGCGGCTATCAGCAGATATAACAGTCTCTCCCGGGATATTATTATCGGCCATATCGATGTTGTCATTGCTGTCAGCCTCGAATTCATATCTTAAAGATACGTTATCTGGTTTACACTTCATTATTTCGCCGGTTTGCACGTTGTAGATCTTAATTGAGTCTTCCATGCTACTTGAGCTCATGTAAGAAGTGTCATTGCCATTGTTTGGTGATTTCAAGGGCTCTTCTATATCGTCTGTTTGGTTGTAAGCTGTTTGGAGGATTTCGTCGAATTTTTTATCTGTTTCTTCGTCGACGTATGCGGGCTTAGCTGAGAATACATGGTCGCTTGTGTCCTCGTATTCAATCAGAATTTCATCTTTTTCGTAAGGTTTTGTTGTGATTGATTCGATTTGATCTTTGCCGTTGAATTTTGTGTACTGTTGGTTCGTGGCTATCATGTTGAATTGTTTTATCAGTAATCCCTGAAAATGGTGCATCAATATGATTAATTGTGTGATTTGCCTTGAAATAAAGTTTAAATTAGCTTTCTTATCCAGTTGCATTATCTACACGCTGTACGATAAGGATTTCTAAAAGCCCCAGAATGTGCTATATCTAACTTAATAAATTTAAATTCTAAATTAGTTAGTATTAGAAGAATTTGTTAGACACAATAGTGTTAGGTGCTATTAACTAAAACATGCAACTAAAAATTTAAATATGTAAAGATAAGTGAATTTAATAAGAAAAAACTTATGTAATATTTTGGTAAATTTTACGGTTATAAAGAAGGCAATAAAGGTAATAATATTAATAGTTATGATGTGCTTATATTATAATTTAGAAGAGTGAGTTTAGTGATTTGTTAGTGGAATGGCAAGCGAGCCGATGCTGTTAGTCAAAATGTCTTCTGCCAAAATCAACTCACCACTAACTTCTTGTAGTAATTCTGTAGTGATAGTACTGAAAACGTATATTATGAAGGACACAAATCTATATAAGTGCATGGTTCTAAAGATAATATTCTCGTATTAATATATAGTGCGAGTGCTGTTAGTCAGCCAACTGACGTTCAACCAACAAACATGCTATCTTTACACACAACAGGCATTTGTATGTCAAAACGAAGATATCTTAGATTAAATGTCGATCATATATTGTGATTCGAGCGAGTCTTTCACCATTGGTGTTAATGAAAAGTTTGAGTTTCCGATAGAGTTATAATATAAGTTTATTTGGGCATCTATGTATGTATCGCACATAGTGGAGATTCAATGTTGAGAGTTATCTATGTTATGAGTGCTTTGAGGTTCGGAGGTAGTGTATTAGGTACTGTTGAGCCAGAAGTGTCTGTCACCATATGTCGGTACGAAAGCCTTTGGTTAACCTGAGACTGCCACCGAACGTGTGACTGAGGCCCGGCCGCCGCTTGGCGCGGAGGAAGAGGTCCTCGCTTCGCAGCGTGTTGCTCCGCCTAACATTCGTATACGTCTCGAAAAGTTCCTCAGTTATCTCGGGGTTTTTTGGTATTTTAAGTCTAACTATATCCTCGTTTTCCACATAACCATCACCTCCATTGCACACACTTCTACTTTGTTGTCTTACGTTGGTTTTACGACCGTAATAGCGTTCGTCTGTTGCATGATTCTCGTCAGCGTTATCGTTTTGTCTGTCGGGGTTTTCGAAAATAGGATTTATGGCGAAATTAGGGCTCGCATTTCTGGGGCTGAGCACGGCACGGACAATATTCTGGTGGAGGGCGCAAGCCTCGAGGTCGCTCAACGAACTGCTGGCACTTACAGGCGAAGCAAACTCGGAATCGAAATTGTCTAGGCTTGTAGACTTGTTCATTGAGGACACGGAGCTCGTGTCGCTGAAACTGTTCTTTTTACGACACCCAGAAGATGTTTTTGCCTCCTTTATGTAATAATCCCTGCCATAGCTGTGGAACAAAAAAAAATTTTTTTTTAAATTGTCCCTGAGTCCCAACTCGGTATTTCTTACATTTGTAAATCAACTTACCGTTTGTATTGTGGTACTTCCTCAGCAAGTATATCCTTTAGAATCCTAGGAGATGGACTAGTAGTCCTCCTATCGTTTGTAAGACTATTGTCCGCACTTAGATTTAATGACAATTTCTTATGGTTTATATCTCGCACAGGAGTACTTGTTTCTCTCTCCGTACTGTCTCTGCCATCAACGTGGTCTTCGATGAAATCAATGTGGTCGTCATCTAAATCTTTAGTTTTTGTTGTAATCATATCGAATAGGGATGATGTGCTTTTGTTTGAAAGCCGTTTCTTGATAGCTTCAGGGGAGTAGGGGTTGTTTGGCATGTCGACGTAGTTCAACCATTTTTTGCGTTCTCTATAAGCAATTGAGCCTATAATTTCACAATATGCATTAAAATACATTGTGATAAAAAGTGAAAGCAGTTTTAAAGAACTCGAAGAGTCCTTACCTGGTATAAGCTCATCGTCTTGATTTGCATCGTTTGAAGTTTCACTGCAATCAAAAAAATATTTATTAACTTAGTTGTCAAAGTCCGTGTTTGATCGATCCTCATGATGAAATATTTACATACATTCGCATTATAATAACGCAGAAAGAAATATAAGCACATTTTAATGCAATACTCACGTGAGTGTGGGTGTATCGTCGAAGTGTTTCCTTCTCAAACTGTCAGCGTACCTTTGCACAGGAATCGCCACTGTCTCTTCATATTCACCCTCTCTCTCATGTTGGCTACGGAGAGTATTGAAAGATCCTGAAAATGTATGTGATTAATTTCGATCAAATGTATTAGTTTCGCTATTACGTTATTAAACTTTAGTTCATATCTAATTATAATTACCTTTGCCATCAAAGTTATCTCCATAACCGTTACAGACATTTCCATTTGGTTGCGGTGCCTCACTAAAATCTTCAATCTTGCCATTCAGCATTGTCCTGTGAATTTCTTCCTTCACTGTAAATTCAGCTTTGGACAAAGGACCGCTGTCAATTCCTACCAGTAATATAGAATCGTTATTATTTTCATGATTATTAGCAGCATTCAAATTTACTGTTTCATGTAAAGAAACATTATTGTCGTTAATTTCGTCAATTATTGCATCTACGGCCCGCGCGTTGTCTTTATACTCATTACCGACTAACTTTTCAAAGTCGTCTTCGTTATCAATAATGGTTAAGCTATCTGGTTCGAAGTCTGTTACTTCATTTACTTTCGGTATGCCTCCAATTACATGTTTAGACTCTAGTACTTTTTTAATGTCACTTTTGAATTGTGCTTCTTCTTCGCCGTCACTAGCATTGTCTGAAAGATCTGTGGTGTCATCAGCATCCCTGTCGCCAATGAGAGCTCTGTATTCGGTATTCGAGTTAGGGACCAGCATGGGCACTGGTACAGATTGTATATTTTTGATTTTCTTCTTCTGGAATAGCCAGTTCTCTTCCCAAGTGCCATCGATGGCTTGTAAATCGCTTCCTGATACTTCGTCGAAATCACGTTCGGCGTTATCTGTAAACATTGTTAGTATAAGAATATTTATCTGACCTTTTAGTGAAGCTATGGAATAAAGGCCTTTTAGTTACCCTTGTCCTGATTGATAGATGATTAAGTCTATAATAATTGTTTTTTTTTGTGTTACCTACCTGTGTGATGTACTATATCTCCACCAAATTCTGGGAATGGAACTCTTTTGGGCAGTTCCAGAGCTTCTGTCGCGTCTCCCTCTTCCCAGTCAGATACATCGTCCTCTTCTCGAAGCTGAATGCGGACATCAGTATTATAAGCATTGGGATTATAATTTGTGCAACGACTAAATCCTGTTTCATTTCAATCTTATCTGGATTAATGCATTTAATTCTTATCTTTAGTTTGATTTTGTAAGTGTTCAAGGCAATTTCAGGCGGATATTATATGAGATTAGCGAATAAGAAAAACCCACTGCTTGATCCTATTTTCTACTTACTGAAAACTAGACTCACAGAACGAATAAAGTTCACATTTATTGTATTTCAATCAACCTTCAAGAAAGTGAACGAGATTCCAAACGTAAATATAGTTATTGCTAAAATCACAATTGCTTTGGTGGGAATGGTTGAAGGTTGTAGATTCTCGTTATAAAAGAAGTTCCATTATTCTGAAAGAGTTTTAAAGATTGGACCATTTTCTTGATTCTTTCAGCACTTACTTAACCCCTATGTCATGTTGAATGTTAAGTACTTACAGGAGGAGTAATCTCCCGGGTAGCTCTAGAGTTGAGAGACCTCGGGGTGGATCTCTCGGAGGGAGTGGGGCTCGCGCTGGCCGAGTGGATGCCGCTGCTGCGACCCCCTGAACCATTCTCGTTTTGGTAGCGCTCGATCACCTGAAGATTAAAATTCTAATTGTATTTGCTGGGAATATTGCGGACTAGTATATGCATGCCATGTATGGGGACTATTGTTTACAGGGTTTATGACTCACTAGGGTAGGGTTTTACATGATTTGTACGGATGCATTACTTCTAAAAATAGACATATATATTGACGATTCAATAATTGAATGGTTTTGTGCCAGCCGAATTATAACTCTTGAAAATTTTGTAAGTATTATTATGGTATTCTTCGATGGGAGCACATTTAAATAAATCTTTAGAGTAATAGGTACGGGTATGCAATCAATTAAGACATTCGAAAGCATAAAATCAATTGCAATAATGTTACATAATCTTGCAAAAAAAATAAATATTGAAATACTTTTCTCCGCAATTTCTAAGGCTAACGATGCATTTTAACAATTCACTGACACACGAGTTAAGAAATAAATAATGAATTAAAAAAACTGAAAAAACACGCTTTCATAAAAAATCCAACTAAAAATCAGAAAATAAAATTTAATAAATTTGGATAAAGAATATTGTAAATTAGAAATGAATGTACATTTTTGTAAAAAAGCGTGGGGTGTATTCAATGCGCTTTTTAAGATATTATATTATCAAAGTGATGATTCTTCTACTCATTGTCTGTCAATAAAATGTTTATAATTATTAACACTATGCACCCCACGCTTTTTTACAAAAATGTACATTCCTTTCTAATTTACAATATTCTTTATCCAAATTTATTAAATTTTATTTTCTGATTTTTAGTTGGATTTTTTATGAAAGCGTGTTTTTTTAGTTTTTTTAAACTATTATTTATTTTTCATTTTTTAGTAAAATTTTTTAAACTATATATTATTTAGTTCGATTGGCTAACTATCAACCGCCCTCAATACCACAAACCGCCCGCACTAGCTCTATCTCTCTTACTCGCATGCAAAGGATGCGGAAAGAAATTAATTAATCCTGGCGAATCTAATTAGGATAATCGGATGCTTCGATCGGATTATTGCATTGTCATCGACTTTGCAAAGGTGTGCAAAGTTTGAATTAAATCTGATCGTACAAAGTAGGACAAAATCGAGCTCAAAGGGGTCGGTTACATACATACATACATACATACAGGTGAAGCTAATAAAAGCGTGTTAAAAATGAACGATTGTTAAACCTCTGAGAAAGTAACTCACAATGCCGAAGATGAACATACTCTACTAGACGATAATGGACTTTAATTCATTGATATAAAAAGTAGATTATCGATGTGAAGACGCGCAACAAAAAGTATGGTTCACACGAACACGCTTTCGCACTGCGAGAGAAATGTGTACTGAGGGGAGACTGAAAACCGTAGGGTTGTCAACACACATTTTCACCTTTGTACAAACTTACGTCACAAATGCTCATGCCTATATAATAATAGGGTTGGCAGAAACTACTGTTTTCTCACATGCTAACCTCTTTATACTCTTTCGCTTCGCCCACATTCATACATTTAATCAATAGGTATTCTATATTTATCTTCTTTAAGTTTTTATCGCAAGAAGACGATAAGAGATAATTTCAAACAATGCTGACTTTCTTTGCCGCGTTCTTTTCAGTTAAATGGATCTCCGAAACCAGCGGTAACATTTTGGTATAATCCTGTAAAATTACGTATTTTGTTCATAGTCTAATTAAATAAGGACATGTATACATTTTTAATTTATCAAAGTAACTCTAAATATGACGACAAAATGAAGACAATCGTGGAAATTTCATAATTTATCTGTTACTCCTTATCAAGATACAATTGGGAAACTGATGATGAATCGATACATCATTAGATATCATAGTTTTATCTTCAAGGTACGCACAGATTATGTATCTAGTGTTATTGCTATTCTCGTTTTCACAAGTAAATGCATAGGTACCTACTTATTTGGGATACAATTTTCTTAAACACCTTTAAAACAACTGACCACAAGTCATTTCTCAAGTAAATATGATTCCTGGATTATATTATTTCAGAAATTGCTAACGTTTAACTTACTTTCAGAGGTTCGAGTCCCACTTTATTGTAGTATTTTATACTAAAACTAGCTGTGCCCCGCGGTTTCACCCGCGTAGATTTAGTTTCTTGCTTTACTTCGCGGAAACCTAATAGGTATGTTTTCTAAATAAAATTAGCCTATGTCACTCCTTGAAACATCAGCTGCTAGTGAAAGTCCCGGTAAAATCGGTCCAGCCGTTCATGCGTGCTAGCGTGACCAAGGGAAATAGGGTTTCATTGAAAATGAAAATGAAACTATAGTATGAAAAACTTTCGTGGGTAAGTTAAGTTATACTCGAGTGAAACCGCGGGGCTCAGCTAGTAATAGTAGGTATGTATTGAGTGTTTAATCCAAGCTATTTATCAAAGACTTGATAAAAACTTATACTTACGAGCAAACAACTTGAATAATCATTATTTATAAATGATATATCCGGGTCAAGCAACTTGAGGATCAAAGGTTTATTAACTTTGGCCACGGTTACTTAAGTACAAGTGACTAATTAAGTGAAACCATTCGCTTTATCACATTTAACTTAATGCCAATCTTAGCTATATTAGAAGAATAAAGAAAAAATAAAAGTACTTAAAAAGAGCCTGCTGCTGCCTGAGACGGCGACAGACTCACCATTTGTCACGTTGGCACTTAATTAAGAAAAGTGGGTGTTTTTATTATAGCACCTGGCGAAATACAGGCGTATATGCATGCATGTATGTATGTACTTAAAATGAGGAGGTAAGTAGGTAATTTAATTGTAATTTTTTCGCGATTTCTCGAAAATAGTTAAATCTGTGAAAAGACAATAATGTTACGTGTGTGCGACTAGCCTTACGATTTTTGAATAGTCTGTTCCTAAGAATAGCCGACAAGAAAAACATTTATTACATGTATCTATTATTAAACACTAGCGGACGTCACGCGATTTCACTCGCGTAGTTCCCGTTCCCGTGGGAGTACGGGGATAAAATATAGCCTATGTTACTCGCTGATGATGTAGCTATCCAATGCTGAAAGAATTTTCAAGATCGGTAAGTAATTTCGGAGCCTATTCAATGCAAACAAACAAACAAACAATCGAATCTTTCCTCTTTATAATATCAGTGTAAACATTGCAATTACCGAATCAATAAAGGATGGAAAATTTTAGAGGTACATAGTTTAAACTGACGGGTATTTTATGAATTCGTTTGTCACCAAATAAGGAGTGGAACTTTTCTCACACGCCTTTGATTGACTGTTGAATGTATTTTATTCATTTAATTTATGTTCAAACGACGATAATTTTATTATTTTACTAAATTCCGATAAGTAATCCACAATTTCACTATTAAATTCACTGAAACACTCAACAAAAAATAGTTCTCCGATAAAACTCACCCATGCTAAAATATATAGAAACACAACCGCCAACACAGAAGTAATTGTGTCCATACTGCGGCGCGGACACAAACAAACAAACACCCACACAGCTGATTGCACCAGTTAATCCAACATGACTAAGAATTAATTTCAATGTTTATCACTTACCATTTCTTTACGAGCGTCGGATTGACTTAAAACTATCTTACTGTAAGAATAGAATGTTTATCGTGATAACACGGTATCGGTACACTGATATGCTATCGATTGTTGGTACTGTGCGACAAATGCTACATCGATCGACAATGCAATATGATACTGTCAAATGTTATCGAAACGATCAAAAAGCTACTGTGCTTATTAATTAAGTATTTTTTATTTCCGGCTCTTATCTTCTGCAGAATTCGACTATCGAAGGTTTCGTTCACTGTCCCATGAAGCACATTTGATTCATGAATGAGATTTGTACCAAAGTTTATCTACTATTTATGAATGTTACATGATGCATGGGAATTTTAATTAATTATTGAATAATTTTCATTCAATAATTAATTAAAATTAACCAATTTCCTACAATAAGCGGTTTCTAAAATTGACAATGACAAGTTTACTATCCCATGTATCATGTAAGATTCATAAATAGTAGATAAACTTTGGTACAAATCCCATTCATGAATCAAATGTGCTTCATGGGACAGTGAACAAAACCTTCGATAGTTGAATTATTTTTGCCGATAACAAGTGCCAAGTGTGCCAACCCTAAATTAGGAATGGACGATATAAGGATTCTTGCAATAAGGTTACACTATAATGTTGCAAGTGTTGTGTAACAACTACCCGGGCTTAAATTTAATGCCCTTAATGATATCCGGGAGAATCAAAACGAGCATTAGTCTTGCTTATTTTGAACATACTATGATAGGTACGCACCAACACGAACAGAAAGTATCTATATAATTTCTCGTAGGTAGGATTGTGATATAATGAGACGGTACTATTGTCTATCTTAAAGTGAAATCAATTAAAACTCTGCTAAAAGTCTCACTAGGTATAAGAGCCGCCTAATGCGAAAGTGTGATTTGTCCCTCTTTCATCAATACTTATATAATGAAGAGGAAATATTTGTTTGTTTGTAACGTTTTGGCTCCAAACAACTGGACCGATGTACTCAATATTTCACTCATATAATGCTACGTTATCGCAGAATAAGTAGGCTGTACTGCTAATCGAAGTTAATTGGGCATCCGTAACAACACGCAGGCAAAGCCGGGAAGCTAGTGCAAGAATAAGTCTTCTTAGGCAGGTATTAGAGAACAAAAAATTAAGTCATAAATTTTAACACTGACACTGAAACTTAGTTTCTGTGATACCGGTTTTAGACTTAATTCGGGATAAAATTGTGCCTGGTTAATACTATTAATCTACAATTCCTCGACTGGATTAAATTAAAACATACCTTATTCAAAATAGCCGTTGCCAGCAGATCTTCATAGGTGGAGGAGTCGCTCGGCGTGTGAGGTTCGGCTGCGTACCGCTGTAGCGCTGGCAGCGCCGCGGCTTCTTCCACCACCCTGGCCACCAGCCGCTTGAGCTTGACATGGGCTCCGCTGGCGCTGATTGGAGCGCTGCTTGCGCTTGATGCGTTACGGGCAGGAAGGTCTGCAGGAGAAATTATGAAGTTAGGGCTTCATTCACTTTTTTACCATAAATTCCATTCCATGTTTAGCTAAAAAAAGCGGTTATCATGTCCTACGGACTTTCTTTTCCGTATATCCACTAGAGGTGTGTGGGTGTTCTAATACCTTCTCGCATATGTGAGTACTATTCAAAGTCAAAGTCAAAAATATCTCTATTCGATTAGACTTTTACAAAGCATTTTCAAATCGTCAGAATGACACAATTTACAGGATTATACATGCTACATTCAGATTACAATGCATCGTTTGGAATGAGAGGAATCGATTTAAGCGAGATCTTTTATTTATAAAAGTTTGTTAATTTTTTAAATAAAATTGTGTCACATTCTTAAACAGAATGGAACATTAAGAAAAATAACCCTGAACTGTCATTGCGATGGTAAGACTTTAAAAGTCATATCGTATATATTGCAATTAAAGTAGAATTTATTATCATATAATAAAGTGTGTCGTAACCGACGGGTCCGCTTCACACATACTCGTACAATCTCCACGACAAACAATGACAGCAAACATGCAACAATCGGTGACAGAGTTAGCACACCAAAACAAACAAACACTTGCTTACACAACTAATCAGGACCGTGTGTCAACTTTCAAAGTGGACATTAGTTTGAAATATCAAAATTTAATTAAAAAACCAATTTTGAGTTCATTCTTTGATGGTAATCAACGATTCTGCAAAAGTTTTGCGACAAAACCTTGACTTGCCAAGATGACAGAAATTATGAAATTTTGGAAGATGCCTACTTAATTTATTGAATCGTCGTCGAGTTTGACGCTGAGAAACCTTACAGAATAACGCGGCAGGATGTTCCGTAAGTACCCCAGGAAAAGTTATATTTTCGACATTATGTAATATTTTAAGCAGAACGGCAAACAATCCACCTTCGAGCTGAAGTTGTTGGTTTATCAAATATTAAGATTATATCAAATATCAAATATTATGCTTAGTAGATGATCCCTAGGTCGTACTACGAGTACTTAGCACATTTTAAACGTGTTACCTTATATCGGTCTGAAATCTGAAGGTAGGTTCTTTCTGTGATTCGTAATTAGCTGTTAACTAACGCAGATATAACAATGTGCAATTGTCGGTAGCCCTCACAATGATTATAATTACTTGGTTTGTCTCGCTGGACATCTTTACATTTTATCATCGGTGTCAAGGCCGGCCGCGGTCTTTACTCCCATTACCTTATACGACATACTGAATCGGTGACATATTTAACCAAATTATCTTTATATACAAGCTGTGCCTTGCGGTTTTATCCGAGGAGGATGAACAATCAAAACTATGTTAATTATTGGTAATTTACCCGTTTTCGTAAAATTTTCCTTTGAAGCTTCACTCCTATGGATCCTATCCAACACATTCTTTTTTTTGGTAGTTCCTGAGATTAACGCATTCAACCAAACAAACAAACCCTTCAGTTTTATATATATTAGACTTTAAAAAAGTACTTTGAAGTCGTCAGAATTATTTGGTAATACAAGAAAAATCTCAGCAGATAACTATTTTTCGACTCAAAAAAAACAATTTTTAACTAAATTATTAACAATTATGCAAGTAGTTATTAAGATCTCATGTGTATACAGTCTGCAGCTTCTTCAATCCACACGACAAGCGCTATCTTTTCACTTTTCACCGAGGTGAAAACCTGACACTCTTAGCCACATTTTCACACAGGTAAATATAATTATAATAAGCGTTTCATCTCATATGTAAGCATTTCCTTTTAAACATGTGTGACACATAGTGATCAAGTTTGTACCACCCACGTGTTACAGCTAAAAGGCGAATGTCAACGCGCCTATTTTATTATTGTGTAGGTAACGTCCCCGAAGGGCTATGTAGAGGTTACAACACAGAGACATACATAGGTTTACTATACTTAGCTATCTATGTGTTTGGGTTACAATCTCTTTTCAGTGTAAACGATTAGGTACCACTTGACAGATGGCGACTATCATCCACTCAGGTGCAGATAAATACTGTTTTTTTTACATAATTGTGAAATCAGGAGACTGGTGTCAACTTGTAGAACGTTTATTGCAGTACAATATTATAGTATGCAAGTACTTTGAACACGTATGAGTTGCAGAAAGGTATTGCACGCACAGTCGTAACGGTCACGGCCCTTGAGACGTTCGAAAATCCCTCGTAATGATTATATCTAAAGGTAGACAATATTTCTTAAAATGTAGAGTGTTTCCACAAACACTACTACTCTATCGGTAAATTGACATTGACACAGAGTTCCAATGGCATATCCACAGATAAACACAAACATAACTTTTCTACTTTATATACTCTATGTAACAATAATATGCACGTTTCCTAACAATGTTTTCTTTCATCGCATCGTGATATTTCAGATTTTTAGAAAAACTTAGTACGGTGAGTTGTTTGCGTAGAGGGTGATTTCCCAAACCATTCGGTGCCCACGGCTGTCAATAAATCACATCTACACACTTCAATCGTAATTATAAGTTTACAGTTATTCAGTAGGTCAGTGTGTATCAACTAGAACGGTGCGAATTAATAATGTATGCTGCATAACATTACCTCACCGAGGTGCGTAATATTTAAATTAGTGACGTTATACAGATATAGATGATTATACACACGCTAATTCTTCTTCGCAGTGCTTGGATGACTTGCAATTAAGATATAAATTAAGACTGGTATTGAAGGTGAATAAATGATACCGGAAGCATCGCAATATATGTACATAATAGCGTGATTGGTGAAATTTCTTGGACAATTTCGGCGAAAAAATTTGCAACACAAATTCAAATAGAAACTATTATTTGGTTGAAATTGTCCGGATTTTACTTATTTATCATGTCTAGATGATTTGTAGAATATAGATATAACGTTAAGTAAATGAATGAAAGTTAAACATTTAAATTTAAACTTTATTTAAAGACCATTACAACAGGATTCGGAAAGTAGATTTACAAAGAATCCGGAAAAATCAGCGTAAATGATAATTATAGCTCTCGTTAACGTGTTTATTAATTTTAGAATGGCTTTACAGTACCTATATCTGGTTTTGTATTTACATATACTTAAACAGTTCCACTGCAGGCAGTCAGTTATTACTGCTAAAAACATACGAAAATAACTGTTGGTAAACAAAAAAATATATTCTCGCATATTTTTAGCACATGAAACGGCATGTCCTTATGGAAATTTTATATTGATCGACATTTTTAACCTAAAAACTGCTCATTGAGAACTAGCTTTGCCCCGCAGTTTCACCCGCGTTGATTTTAATTTCATGGTTGCCCGCTGATCCCTAATGTTATAAAAAAAATCTAAGTAGCCTAAGTTACTCCTTGGAACATTAGCTACCCGTCAGTGAAAGTCCCGTTAAAATCCGTCCATCCGTTTCGGAGATTACCCGGAACAGACAGACAGACAGACAGACAGAGAAACATTTTAAAACTTGGTTTTTGTATACTTTCATATGCATTTGATCATGTGAAAAGCTGTTATTATGGAATTACAAAGAGACACTTCAATTTTATTTATCTGTATTATCTGTATGTATAGATATAGATTAAAAGAAAAGGATATTATATTTAGTTTTATCGTTGGTATGACTACAAAATGGGACTCCGAGTTTAATAGTAGGCAAGTGGTCGACCTTTACCAAGTAGGTTGTGTGAATGATTTTTTCCTTTTATGCTGGTTCGAGGCTGATAGGCCGTCGTTTATTTAGGTACTTCTTTTTTATTCTACGTAAATACAGGTATTTTAACAATTCAGCCTTGTTATTGACCACAATAGGCTATTAGATAAATTGTTCATTTTATTCGTAAGGAAAATATTATTCGTCGATTATCAGTGACTACCCATCAGATCACGACTTCTTTGCTCCGATAGACCTGAATAGCCTTGATTTTTGAGATACAAGTATATAAAAAAATATTCAGTTATATTAAGCCCTGGTAAAGAACTTCTGAACGTCAAAAATGAAGAAAGACCTAAAGGGAGTTTTTCGCAATACCTAGTCACGTGGCACCAAATTTTTTTCAAATTGATAAATGATATATATTACTTACCTAATATTTCTTCTAGCCAATGGCAGGAGATGTACAGGAATATGGCAACACCGAGCCAGAACCCGATGAGAAGAACGGCGAGGTATTCCCACATGGTTGGCGCATCACACTCTTTTGTTTTTTATTATAAAGACCTGGTACTTTTTGCTTATGCCATTTTTGTTTTA
Source organism: Watsonalla cultraria (assembly GCA_964035505.1). Taxonomy (NCBI): domain Eukaryota; kingdom Metazoa; phylum Arthropoda; class Insecta; order Lepidoptera; family Drepanidae; genus Watsonalla; species Watsonalla cultraria. The sequence continues at coordinate 1,210,531 of OZ037712.1, read as the reverse complement.
TGTTTTGCTGTGGTATGTAGGCTACACAAGGATTATAGGAGAATTATTAAATGAAATTTGTGATATGAATAAACACATGTTTAGAAGGACGCAAGTTCTTTATATACATACGATATTTTCTTTCTAATCGATAACCCTAATGATCAGCATTATAATACCTACTTACCAAGGATCTAACTTAGGACTACTTATCAATTGTATTGTTTAAATTATCATAAATCGAAAGCTGTTATAGAGAATATTGTGGTTGCTCGAACATTGCAAAGTATTGAGATATTAACTCTAACCTGATACTCGTAATCTTTCAATGTATTAACAATATCAATTGTTTACAAATTATCAGACAAATCACAATAGGTGTTGAGAAATTTCGGTCATGGTTTTCATAATAGGTATTTCATAAAAATATAATGTAATTAAATGCTCATAAAAAGGGCAAATAGAAATTTCAAGATTATATATTATTATTTTTTTCTTTTTTCTGACATTTAGAAAATAGACTTTCAGGGTGAACAAAGGCTAAGTTTAAGAATAGTGAATGACTAGCGGACGTGAAGCGGTTTCACCCGCGTAGTTCCCATATCCATGGGAATACGGGGATTAAATATAGCCTATATTGATCAGTGATAATGTAGCATTCACGTGGTGAAAGAATTTTTTAAATCGGTCCAGTACTTATTGAGCCAATTCGTTACAAACATACGTATAAATCATTCCTCTTCATAATATTAGTACTGATAAACCGTTCTAAGATTAATCTAACTTTCCACAAATTGACAGATAGATTTCAAAACACTTGATTACCAGAACGTATCATATTATTGTGAAAGCAATATTATGTTGAAGCAATCTGATTGTCTTAGTTTTAAAATAATGTCACCTTAGACGTCCAAAAAACTAGTCACATAACATAATATCTTATTGGTCATAATTCTGGTGGAACATTTGGAACAGCCGTTGTTATTCTATAAGGATTTTCAGCATCGAGCTCGACGATGAGCGTCGTTTTTAATCGCGTACATACGCGTTAAAGTGCACTGTCGTATGTTTGGAACTGACACTCGACGTCGAGTGTGGCCCTGACAAACCTTACAGAATAACGCAGCAGCTAATATTGATGGTATGGGTGCATCCATTCAAAGTTTGGCATTAAGAAGCCCAACTGGAAAGTGACGACTTTTTTCTCGTAATAGCAAATCAAACGCAAGTTTCATATCTATAAAATTGCATTGCAATCGTCTTTCGAATTGTAGATATAAGTGCTTTATTTTCCCATAGCGAAAGGCATACCTTGGAAATATTTGACCTCTGTGACGTAACGAAGACAGGTGTGCGTCGGCATTATATCATCGATCGGAGTTGAACGAATGTTGATCATCACAAACAGTTTAAAAAGTACTTTGGTAATATTCATTTATAACGTTCAAATTGATCGATCAATCAAGGATGAAATGAAGATACAAAACCAACGCGCATATATCATGAATGTGTTTGAAATGAAAATTTACAATAACTATAGGGTGGAATGATATCGTAGGGAGATTTTTCGTTATTGCGTGATTATCACAGACGTTCCATACAACGACAACGATTTTTGACGAATCGAGTCTTTATTCGCTTTCCCCTTTCGAAACGCGTACTACTGGAGAAATCTGTTGGTTTTCCACAACCTGAGTGTCGTCTGAGGAAGGAAGTTTCTCTGTCTACGAGTTGTACTTAGGAGCATGAAGCTATCTAGTAGATGCTTACTTGGGCTATGGACCGTAGCTATTGTTATCTAGTAGATGCTTACTTGGGCTATGGACCGTAGCTATTGTTATCTAATAGATGCTTACTTGGGCTATGGACCGTAGCTATAGTCATCTAGTAGATGCTTACTTGGGCTATGGATTTAGGTAACTGATATTTAAACATCAGAAATTTCCGTAAAGACCTACATACTTTAAGTTATGACGTTACACTTTCATTTCAAACCGACAATGTTGCCAAAAGTAAAAAAGAATCGAGTACTTTCATAGTTTGAATGTGAGTCTAACACTAATGTTTGTTACGAATTCCAGCGCACAATGTATGCGACGAAACAAAAAGTGCAAGAAATGAGTCAAGTGCACTAAGCATCAATGTTAGTAAATAATAAAATCATTTTGAAGATTATATTCCACTAGCGGAAGTCACGCGGTGTCACCCGCATAGTTTCCGTTCCCGTGGGAGTACGGGGATAAAATATAGCCTATATTACTTGTTGATGATGTAGTATACATTGCTGAAAAATTTTTCAAGATTAGTATTGATAAATGATGATAGGTTTTTTCATAGGTACCTACTATAAAGAAGATGATGGTAAGCGGCTATCCTCATAGCTAGAACAGCGCCCCTCCAACACTACTCTAAAGTAGCATTATTTGCCTGCGATCTTGTAAGGTAGCTCTAGTCGGACAGTTCCGAATTTCGAACCCGTCATACCCTACCTTCTTAGTTTGACGTATGACATATCGTCGTTGCGCGTTCAAAAGTAGCTATGTGTTTTTACACACTTTAGAAGACGCAGAAAAGGATTTTCTCGAAATATGACCCGAGTATTAAAAAAAAATTCTTACTATTGTATATACTACATATAACAAAAGTACATGGTTTTTTTATATTAATGTTGGATAGGTATTATTATTAATAATGACAAAATTAAAAATTACTGGAAATTTTGATACAGAGTTCACGAAATACACATAGCGACTTTTGCACGCGCAACGACGATATTGTATTTCTTAGTATAAGTCTGTCCCTATCAGACAGTCAAACTATAATTTGCCTAGCTAATTGTTAGCTGCAAAAAAAATTCCTAGTAAAAGTTGTGTTTGTTTTTTCTCTGAGCTGTACTTAATTCTGTTGACTTGGCTTAAACTAATACGTAAGTGGTTTGTCGCAAATGCTAAATATTCTGTGTTATGCACACCTATATTCACCACGACAGGGTTTCGTATCTTTACACAGAAAACAGATAGTAAATAGTATTTAAGAGATAGTAATATTTGTTTGTGAAACCTTAAAGCTTCAAGTACCTTTGGAGCGAAAAACACCTTGCAAAGAGTTGCACATAACCCATTAATCGATTTATCGGTAAATTAAGTAAAATACGATAATTATAATGCGCAAGCCCTACACAAGAGCCTTGTAACTCAAATATCGTTAAAATATCGTTTCAAATCACGTTTCTCAAGTAATTTAAGATACGAGGTAATTTTGACTGGAGGCGAAAAGGAAGCAAATTATGCTAATAAGTGATTTTGGAACTAAGAACATTCGGTATTTGATGAATAATAATGTGAGGAAGAAGATCTCTAGCTGTTATTCAAGGTTCAAGTATTTATGATACGGAATTTCAACAGAAATTAAATCTAAGACATATGCTAAATTGAACAGCTCATAATTTAAAGAATAGTCTTTATAAATAATTATACATTTATTATTTTATTATCTGTAGAAATTACGAATGATTTATTAATCTTTGAAACCTACGCGACATTATTAGAAAAAAGCGATACATGAAGTCGCGGGCAGAAGCTATTGCAGAATGCATTTTGATTTAAATTAAACCTATTATAAGTAAGTTAAATAAAACTTTACCGTCCCGTTACATCCAAATTTTTTGCGGAAACAAAATTTGAGAATGAGCCCAACTAATGCTTACGCATTCACAATCACACGTCGCCTCGGCCCACTTGGTTCGAGGAAAATTTATCAGTCACTTGATTTGGAATGTCCTTGTAAGGCTAGTGAGTAATTTCTATGTTATTTTTTTTTACAAAACCGCGTACGAACTGCCTCAATGAAGCAATAGGTTTTCATAGGGGTTTGATGCCGCAGTCTGTCGGTATACAGAGACAGCACGTAAAAAAAACCTTTCAGAATTAAACCAGCTAAATCGAAATTTTGTTTTAATTTGTTTTTATTTTTAGATTAACATCATATAAATACTGATTATGTTTATATTACTGGGCCCTCACGGCTACGTATGTTCATGTTAAGTTATTGAGTGACTAGCTGTGCCCCGCGGTTTCACCCGCGTAAAGTTAATTTATGGGAGTCCCGCGGAACCCTTGTGTTTAAAAAAATTTTAAAGTCTCGTATATTATTTCATATGCATTTAGTGAAAACCTGTTATTTTGGAATTACAAACAGATACTTTAATTTAATTTATCTGAAAAAATATAGATTTATAAATGTACAGATTAATTTTTTATCTCTTTACAAATTTTATATAGTTTTTTTTTATATAACATTCAACAAGATTAACACAAAAGGGGAATGAATTACCTACCTCGTGCTAATCGTGCTATCCTGACATCCATTCCACCACGTCCACATTCATACCGTGTTCTCTGCAATTTAACTCTTAAGCACTTTACGTGATGCCGAAATTCAATATAGGTAAGCTTTTATTACTATCACGTTCGTCCATCCGTCGTATCGAGGCATTACCAGAGTAATGCCTCGATAACACCGATTTGCAGACCGGAATTCTAAACTAGTACGTTTCGATCATGCTGTAAGTATTGCAGTCGTTACGAACTATGAGAGGTTGCTTGGATTACCAAGCAACCTCTCATAGTACTCAATGTTCCTATCGAGTAGGAGGTATTGGAATTCTCGAATGTGAATTAACCCACAAAGAAGACTAAATCTTAATTTATCTTATTCTTAGAATCTTTAGTTAACTTAGTCTGTATTTATATGGATCGATCGGGTCACAAAATATTATCAATGGAATTTATTTTAAATCAATAAATATTATTTTAAAATTAAGATAACACAAATATTCACTTTCACACCTTCAGCACAGTATAAATAGGATTTTACTAAGAGTATGGACTTTGAGAATAAATCGTTCGATTTGACACACTCACACACACGCACATCTACGAGATTATAGACGACCCAGACGTTATGTTAGTAAGGGGTGTCACGTAGTGGCCGATCGATTATATGTCATTTACGTGTTTTGCAGACCATTTTTCATCAAATCGTATAAATCTAAATCATGGAATATTTTTTTTTAAATTGTGACGCCCTAATGAGCTAACGTTCTTATTTCAAACCTTTGGCCTATATTCTATACTGCTTAGTGAGTTTATATATTACTAGCTGTGCCCCGCGGTTTCACCCGCGTAGATTTAGTTTCATCCTTATGGTCGCGGAAACCTAATATTTTTAATAAATAAAAGGTAGCCTTTCTTCCTTCCTTTCTTTCTTCCTTTCTCAGGGTCTAAAGATTGTCTGTGTCAAATTTTATCAAAATCGGTTGAGAGGTTAAAGCGGGAAAGGGTAACAGACAGACAGACAGAGTTACTTTCGCATTTATAATATTAGTAGGAATATACTGAGCCTATAGTCGATATACCAAATCAACACAGTTGGAAAATCCTATTTCCTAGTTGCACGTCCAGTTTTACAAATAGGGATGTACGTTTCACTTTCAACAGCAAACACGTTCGCACTGAGTAAACACACCATACACGGTTAATGAATTTAATGTTGCGCATTTAACGTAAAGGGACTAAATGGGTAACTTGAACAAGCTTTATAAGTCAGTTGATCAATCGAAAGTTCTTTGACTTGCGCGGAAATCCTTCTACCTAGCCTGCCTTTTGCCGCTTAAGCAGGTACGGTACCTACGTATCTTCTTAACAAATTCTTTTATTCTCATATACGACACAAAATAAATCTCAAGTAATCTCACAAGCGTCCCCAAAGGGGTAAATCACCCACTCGAGACGATTAAGTGATAACAACCAGTGATGACAAGATGGCGAGTCCATCGATACTACCTGGATAGGAACATTGGAATACTTAAAAAAAACCCACAATAAATAAAAAAAAACTAGTAAGTTGATACTTATTTTATGAATATAAAAAAATAGCTGTGCCCCGCGGTTTCACCCGCGTAGATTTAGTTTCATCCTTATTGTCGCGGAACACTAATATTTTTAATAAAAGGTAGCCTATGTCCTTTCTCAAGGTCTAAAGATTGTCTGTGCCAAATTCCATCAAAATCGGTTGAGAGGTTTAAGCGGGAAAGCGTAACAGACAGATAGAGTTACTTTCGCATTTATAATATTAGTAGGTACTACGTAATTCCACTTATTACAAAACATGGTTTAAACCAAGACTAGACCAAACTCGGACCAAAACTGTGTGCATCCCTTTTGAAATTTGTATCACACAGAGAAATAGAGCTACTTTTAAGGACTGGACTGCACTAAACTTATTATTTTATAAAATAGCAGAAAATTGTATATTATCTTCTTCTCAGACATAATTGTAAGTGCATCTCGAACATACGATATATTGAATAAGATAAAAAAATATGACGCAATTTAAATTGCCGTATGTAAACTGACCGGCATTTAACTTGGCTTCAAAAATAATTTGAGCACGCATCAATTATGTTAACGCTTCTTTTTCATACCAGTAACATATGAATCAATCATAGCATTCCGCCTGACTTCTTTCGTAATTCGTAAAGTTGCGCAAACGCTAATGTAATTCATCTATATTTATACAGATAAATAAAATTTAAGTGTATGTTTGTAATTCCAAAAGTTCACTAAATGCACATGAACGTACTCGTATATACGGTACAGACAAGAGACAACATTTTTAAAATTTTTCTTTGTCTGTCTGTCTGTCCCCGAAACGGCTGGATCGATTTTAACGAGACTCTCACTGGCAAGTAGGTAATTTTACAAGGAGAAATAGGCATTTTATTTAAAAAAAAAACATAAACGTTCCGCGGGTCACCCATGAAATTGACGCAGGCAAAAACGCGTGGCACAGCTAGTATAAAATATAATATGTAATGTTGTAACCCTATATCGTGTGATGTGACGGTAATGTGTAAAATAGCGTATCTACTTGATTTCTCAACTGAAGATGATAGATTATATCGTCACCGGAAAGGCTATAATACTAAAGCGCCAAATGGCCATTTTACAGTAGAGCGATTTAAAGTTTTTTTTTTAACAAAAAAATTCATAACTCTTTTCCTATAATTCCAATCGAAAAACACTAAAGGAAAACAAATATCGTGAATTTATTATCTATGTACTGAAATAAAGATTTTCAGCATATTTCCTGTAATTCAGGAGATAGCTGTCGCTTTAGTACTTATGCTCTGTATAGTTCGTAAGCAGAAATTACTTATCTCCGTAATAATGTTTAAGTGCAGTGAACGAAAAGTACTGACAAACCACATTTCTCGAAATGTTTGTTAAGAAAAAGTACTAACCCATATTTTGAATAGATTATACACTCAGTAAATATCACTTAAACACCATAAAATGTGTCAAGACCGATTGGAAAAATGATGTAAAGCACAATTAGATGGTATCATTGTTATGCCAAAACGCCATAAGTAACAGATAAAGGATCAAAAATTAATCTTTTTTTTCTTAACCGTCATACTAAAGTGTAAAAACTAACAATGTGTACTAGCTGCATACTAAATTCATAGGAATAACAAGTCTTTTTGAGTAACGTTTTTAATTCGAACTTCAATTTATGCTTTGCTTGTTATTACTTACCCCGTTTTTATATTTTTCAATTAAATAGTTAAGTGCTTAAATAATTATTTTGCAATATTTTTTTCCAATGGATAGCTGACGCTAGGGAGAAGACCAGTCGTAAATGATGATGTGTATAAGTTAGACCATATAGGCCATGACTAGAAGAAGACTAGAGTTAGCTGATGTACTGAAAGTAAGACTTACAAATGTGGTATATCTTTAGAAGATGAAATTCAAGGGTTCAAAAGCTAGAGCTATTGATAAAGGCTACAAGCCCTATCACATTGGAAGTCAATGCAAACCAAATGGCATGTATGTGTTTGATAGTAAACTGAATAATGAATGATGTATGGGAAAATAATGAGTGATAGGATAATTTTTGCTACAATAATATTTGACAGTTGACATGAATGTAATGAAACTATGAAGGCATGTTTCCTCTTAAAGCTGGAATTGATGACAGGAGAAGAAATTTAATGGTGAAGTTGAAAGAATAAATTAGAATTGTGAAGAGAGTAAATACTTGACGATTGTGGTACATCTGGACACGAACATTGGGGAAACTCATAGTCACTATCATCTGCTGTAAAAGTTACCATGATTTCCAACAAATTGACAACTTCATCGCCAGAAGAAACAAACATTTTATTATGAATAAAGGGTCCATAATCTAGCATATGGACTATGTCCATGATGGATCTGGAGCGAAAATAGACTATGCCGTTTTAAAAAACTCAGTGAGGTAGATGCAAAATATCTTAAGCATGTAATATGTATGAAAGATGCAGCCATCTTCTGTTATAGTATACTATAAAACGTCTTTGAATGATGCTAGTGAGTGGAACGGTATATCGAATGGTAAACTAGTGAATACAGGTATGATTTGCCGAAATGTAGAATAAAGGATGGAAAAGAGAGGAGATGAAAGTTGTTAAAAAAAGTATGAATGCTCACCCTATTTCTTAATAAGCTGCGCTAGCTATGTATGAAGAGGTGATCTCCAATGAATGGTGCATGCCAAAGCTCGTACCCATCTTTCACAACAAAGCTGATGTGCTAGACGCTAATTATTATGGAATAATAAAGCTCGTGTCCTATTAGTATGAACATTTGGGTAGTATGCGTGGTGGTAGTTACCATAGTAGATCGAATTAAAAATACTGTAATAAGAGACAGTTACAATTTGAAGTATGATGTGGTGACCAGAATTGAAAGAAGTATTTTGAGATGGTATGGACATCGAAGGGTGAGTGAAAGGCGATTGTCGAAATAAATTTATAGAGCGAATGTGAGTGGAAGTGTTCGTAGAGGGTGTCTAAGGAAGAGTTAGCATGATTAGTTTAACAATCTTTTACACAAAGGTCAAATTCGGAGTACGTGGGCTTATGTATGTATTTGGGGAAAAGTGATAGGTGGAGTTGGTGGTATGTCCAGTCCTGCGAAGATAAATTCGGGCAATGTACGATAACCAGTCTGCTTAAACTGGCTTTGCGGCTGATGATGGACGAAACAGCAACAGTTCACGGGGACAATATTGGACTACCTCTTCCTCCATAAACTGTAGGAGATAAATGCAAGTCAATTATAATCCCTGCTGGTATATGTATGGACCTGAATATAGAGCTACGAAGGAAGGGGTGAAAGGAACTAACAATCAATTGAGATAATGGATGTGTGGCATAACTAGAATGACAATTTGGATTAATTTAAAAGGGAATGTTTTTATGTAGCACCAGTAATTAAGTTGAAGAATAAACTTTTGCTATGGACACGCCATGGTATACGAACCGATGAGGACAATGATGTGAAAACAGTTTCGTGTATGAATTTGTATAGTCATAATGGTAGAGGAAGAGCTACTGATGAACTGATGGATTGTGAGATATACGATATGCGTAGATAGTGAGTCAATACAGAGATGATTACCTATAGAGAAATGTAAGAGAAGAAATATTTCACCGTCCACACATGATATGGAAGGGTACGAGATAATTATGAATAAATTTTAGTCTTATCTCGGTAGCTTAGATGATAAAAGAATATTCTTCATTTAAGAAATCATGGTATAATAGCTAGGTTTTTAATAGGTTTTTTCAAAAAGTTAATGATAACCTCATTTAATTATATTACCAGCCCGTGGATTATGTTATTCATTATGATATTTTTTATTAGTTATTATGATATTCATTATTTTCAGTAGAAATTGATTGAAACTAGATTGACACCCAAAATTAATAGGCAATTTGAAGAAATATTTTGTAGATCTTTTTACTAACCTAGTGTGCCAGTGATAACTCTCGCACAAAATACTAAATACTTATCTACTAGTAATCATAACAAAACTTAATTCCAAAAGACTAAACGTAATATTTTTTGACATTTTTTAATACTAAACGAACCATAGGCCCATTTTCGAGTTAAATTTACCATGCTTACCATACTTATTCGTCGATTTCATGAATGCAACACTTCTTAAAAGACACTCAAATACATAGATCCGTAAAGTAAAAATACTAATCACGTCTCCCCTCAGAAAAGTGCGTAGACAGAATAAACTAAAGCGCCATGTTCATCAATACCTGCATAAAGCAAATTTACTTATCAACCCAATCCAGGTATGTTTGCAACCAGCAAAAAATACTGAAGTGACTATAATGATACAAACTACAGTATTTTGACTTGCTGAATGAGGAAAAAGTGGATATTGACAGTGAAAAAAATTACTTAACTGACAAATTAAAAAAAAAGGTTAAGATTTATATTACGTAAGGATTTTTCGTTGAATGGAAAATATCAAAAATCACATATTTTTCAGGTGCTGAAGCGCCAAAAATTGGCTTCGATCTTTATGAAACCTACACCAATCGACGCAGAAAAAAAAATCCAGTTCAACGATATATATAACTCATATTGGCCAAAATGGCGCTTTAGTAGTTTTGCTTTTCCGGTGACGATATGGTCAGTGGCTTAGT